>JAJJWW010014083.1:0-295943 GCA_023531295.1 Papaver armeniacum
AAATTTGATACAAATGATAGATGCATCATACAAATGAAAGATGCATCATATTTGGGCAGCTAATCTAAACTGATCATATTTGGGCAACACCCTCAAGATAAGATAACAACCATCAAATTGAAAATCTTTTCCCACTCTGTTGCGCCATTCGAGCCGACATATTTTCTCCACATCAAATGCGTTTTGGCCATTTTGTTGGTTTCGATAGCCTTCAGTAAGTGCAGCAACAAACAACTTCATATCATTGTTGATTATTCCGAATCGATACAATCCATTTGCATTTCGATTATTGAGGTTCAATGTTTCTTCCTGAAATCTCTGAAATATACGACTCCATAAAATCTCTTGATGCTGATGTTGTCCATCATTGGCCATATCTTGCATAACAAAAACATAATGCCTGCAAATGGATTCATCTTGACTATGCTAAATTTGCGAGCTCAATTTGGATCGACATATTGGATTTGTGGAGTGAAAGAATGGAGATTGAAGAAATTGTGTGAGTTGAAATGAAATTTGATATTGTATTTATAGGATGATGAAATTATGACCGTTAGATGAGATGATACGAGCAGTCGAGTCTAGAACGTCATGTAGAAACTTGACTGGCCTAGCTAAGTGGCAAATTTGCCACTTAACCGGGCTAGTTTGCTTGTTTGCCAGCTCCATAGTGGGTGCAAAACAGGAAAATCAATAGATTTGCCACACCTATATGAACCAGCCTTATCCATATAAGCAATCATCGGTGCCAATAGAAGGTTCAAAGTTCAATATTTTGATTGTTCAATCACCTACCAAATTCAACCCAACCATTTTAATTCAGATGTTGCTCAGAGGTGTAAGGGATTCTAATTTACCTGGCATTCTTGTTACTGTTTCGTTACAGTCTCCTATATAAAGATTCTTTTTTCTTTCGAATTTTGTGTGAATCTCATTTGATGGGCATTTTGTTGCTACAGATTAATACCCAAAACAAAAAGAAACACCTTAGGAGTGGCCATATCAGTTGAGGAAACCCGCATACTTATAAGTGTGACCACTAATGCGTAACAAAAGAATAACACCATATTTATTACACTTATATGTGTCACATTAAATAAGAAGCCACACATATTTGTGTCACAAAATGTTAGATTTGGAAGAAAAAAGAGAATTAAATTTTTTACACTTATATGGCGAATTCTCTGCCAGGTTTAGTTATATTAATAAATTTTTTAAAATAAATAAATTATTACAACATGTCTTTCAGATCCATTGAAAGGTCACACTTATATGTGTGACATAATTAAGGAGAATTAAATTATGAATTAATGTCACACTTAAGCAGCTTGTTACACTAATATGTGTAACATATTTTGCTAGATCTATGGGTGTGACAATACAATGTTACAAATTACTGAATTTGGTGTAGTGCTTCATTTCAATTTCCCCGAACATCTCAACTCTTGGAAATTTGTGTCTTTTACCACAAAAACTGTAAAATGCATAATACACTAAAGAACATATTGAGATTTGAATTATTCTTATGTACAAGTACTGAATAGAAAATATAGTAAAGCATTTTGATCATTAGTGTCTCATCTTGCTCATGCCATTTGCTTAGTGCCTTGGTTTTGGTGCATACTAAAATTGAACCAAAAGAAAATGATAATTATGTGTATGAAGTTCATAAAACTACCATTTCAAAGCAACACGAAAAACATTTTTTTCCGAAGAAAAGGTTAGATTAAGAAAAAAAAAAAAACATTACACAAAGCAAAGGGAGTTACTCATTCATGAGAGTCTCCCAATTACTCCAAATAAGACTAGGAGTTACATACTTAAACATATCTGAGTCACAAGACCAAACAACTACAAGTTTGTTTAACAAGGTCAATAATCTCGGTCAGCTTCCTTTTTTATCAAGAAACACGGAAAACATGGGGAACTATATTGCTTCGTTTACGAGAAATTTTTGACCTCGGGTCAGTGACTTATTTATTTTTATCAGCAAATTTGAAAGGTAAATTAAGTGCTTGCTAGAAGTAAGTAAGAAAAGGCTTAAAGAACTTATATACCAAGTAAAACCCTTAAAAACATTGCTAAATCCTTACAAGCATTGCTAAAACCCGGCAAAGAATTCGCTAAAGTGTATATGTTTTTCCCTGAGAATTATTGACTTTAATGAAGTGTACAATTCTTCTTTTATTTGCATGACCACCAAAGAAAGGTACTAATCTAAAGATCCATATTAGTTAGGCCTATTCATATGCACATGCCAAGAAAATGATGTTTGGCATGCCAGGTGGTATGGCAAACCATCTGTGCCACTATAGGGAAATCAATTAGCGAGTGAGTTGCTATCGAGCGATATTCACAAAATCGCTGGCGTTAAAAACTTTACCGCTACTGATATTGTTAAAATCGCTCGCTTTAAATAATAATGGTGGAGATACAATGGTTATCGCCCAGTAGTTATTCTGCAACGGCTATTTCCCCCTATGGTTCCTATATATACGCCCTTTTACCACTCTAGATAACTCACATCTGCTTCTACAGATATTTCACCTATATTCTCAATTTAAGTTTCATTAATCATCTCAATGTCGAGATCCAATGAAGAAAGGGATATTATTATGAATCGGTTCAGATTACAGCAAGAAAGGTATCGTATGAGGTTGCAACAAATTGACGAAGAGGAAGATGAAGATAATAAACTAATCGAAGTTTTGATGCTTGTACATACGGGTCAAATACCAAGAGTTCCAGAGCCCAAAGAAGTATTGTCAAGAAGATATACATATCGAGGGAGGGAATTTTACCATCAGAAGCTCATGCACGATTATTTTCTTCCCAATTGTATGTATTCTGATCGACATTTCCAAGGTCGATTCCACATGCCTCGTCATCTGGTGAAAAAGATTATTGAAGAGATTTGTCGAGTGGAACCTCAATTCAATTATCAGTTTGATACACTAAATATTAGAGGTCATAGTCCTGAACAAAAAGTTACTTCGGCTTTAAGGATTCTAGGTTATGGCACTCCAATGGGATGCAAATGATGAGTACCTTCGTATGGGTAAAATAACTTCTTACACTTACTCGTCATTGTTGTATGAAGTAATGATTAATCATTTTGGTCCAACATATTTACGAAAACCAACCGACGAAGATGTTAGACAAATATTAAGGGAGAATGAGGAAATGGGATTCCCATGAATGCTAGGTAGTCTCGATTGTATGCATTGGGTATGGCATGGATGCCCTTTTTATTTGGCTGGTCAATATAAAGGTCATTATCCAAAGCCAACAGTTATCCTTGAAGTTGCTGCTTCTTATGATTGTTGGATATGGCACTCTTTTTTTGGTCTTCCGGGTCCACAAAATGATATTAATATTTTGCACAAGTCGCCTCTGTTTGAAGATTTGAAGTATGGAATTTCTCCATCTGTCCGTTTCATGATCAACGGCCATCAATACACTCATGGCTATTATCTTGCGGATGGTATCTACCCAAAATGGTCCACCTTGGTTCAATGCTACCGCCAGCCTCCTGCTGGTACATTGGGCCTTTCATACCGATATTTTAACGATGCCCAAATAGCACTGAGGAAGGATGTGGAACGCTCTTTTGGAATTTTGAAGAGGAAGTTCGCTATCATTTGTGGCCCATATCGTGGGTTGAGTCCTCGTGAAATGCACAAGACTATGCTCACTTGCATAATTCTTCATAACATGGTAATTCAGGAAACCAGGCGTGATTCGGATTGGATTAACTATGATGATGAAGATTTGAGGCCGGAGATTCGACCTGAAAGAGGCCTTCCTGTAAGGAATTATGGTCAAATGACTAACTGCATTCAGAACCGTTATTTTTATGACCAGTTAAGAGATGATCTGAGATTGAATCTTTGGGCAGAGCATGGAAGATGATTTTATGTATTTTTCTTAATGTTTTAGCTTCAGTTTAAGTTATGTTATTTATTTTAATGTTTTAGCTTAACTCTAAGTTATGTACTGTTATTTTTCTAATTAATAAACTTCAACATTTCATTTCAATTAAACTAATATTAATTGGAATGCATAACAACATATCAAATTAAAACTTAAACTAAAACATTAAAATTTAAACTGCTACATTAAACTAGTACTAAACTAGTACATTAATTATTTAAAGGAATTATTTCATCAAACTCATCATCAGTTCCATCATCATCATCTTCATCACGGTTGTTAGTAAATCCAGCTTGCTTTTCAATCTGTGCTTAAATGCTGTCAAATTCGATTTGCCATACATGTTTCCCTTGGACGTTCATAATTGAGGTGTTATCTTGAAGAATGTTATGCTTGTCATAGCCAAACCCAAATTTTTCTTGAGAAAGACGACTTTTCTTACTCTCTCGGTTTTGAAATTTCCTTTCAATGGATCTTTGCTTCTCGACGGTCTTTTGATGTTCCATAAACTCCGCCATGTTAAATCCTCCGAAACTCCCTCCTTCTTGAGCTAATTTTCTAGCCAGTTTTGCCCGATTCCTCCCTGAAAGTTTTCCCTTATTATTACCATCAACATAATTATTGAAAACTACGTTGGAATTTGAGCTTGTAGGGGTATCTGGTTAAGAATTTGATGGACCTTGTGAAAATGGTGAATAATTTGGTGTTGAGGGAGAAGAATTATATGGTGACTTTTCAGGTATTATTTGATTATTTGCTAAGTAATCTGGATTATATTTGTTCAAACCCTTCAAAATATGATAACAACTTTCAAAGCGAACCGTTTACCATTTTTCGTTTAATCATGCGAACCTCTCTTTCAAAATCAACATCACTCTGACCACAGTCCTTGCCTTTTCTCTTGGCTTGGATTATCAATGCAACATAAGCGGCTACTTCCCAGTTACAATAAAGTGTTCTGACAATCTTTTTGCATCACGACTATTGATGTTCATGGTTTGTTCTTCATATTTTTGAAATATATTATCCCACATGGTGTTACCATGTTGATGTGCAACACCGATACAATCTTGGGTAAAAAAAAACATAACTACGACAAATACATTCATCTTCTATCATGCTGTATTTTGCACCATGGACTCGGTTCTTCTTACCTTTTCCTTGAGTTTCTGCTTGTGAATCCATTTTACAAGAAAATATATAATTGTAGAGGAGGTGTGATTGTTTTAGATTTGAAAAAGATTGAGAGATTAAGAAATTCTAGAGAATTTTAGAATTTTTGGTGTGAGTTGATATGAGTTTGAAATTATGTATTTATAGGTAGCCGTTAGATGAAGATCTGATGAGCGATAATCATAGTATCGAGCAACATCTTGACTAACGCTGGCGATTTCTAGACCAACGAGCGATTTCACGACCATCGAGCGACCGAGACTCTATCGCTCGCTGGAAACTCTGTCGTGTATGCCTATATGCTAGGAAAAACAAATTGACATATGAGTTTGGCAGTTTGACATACCCATAATGGGTGCATATATGCCAAATATCATGTTTTGGCATGTGCATAGGAATAGGCCTTAGGATTATTCTATTTTACATGAATTGGTACCCCGCTCTTTAGTATCGGTACCCGCGTTTACCAATGACATAACAGCTGCATAAAATTTCTATAATAATGAAAACATATCATTGTTTCATTTGTAATCGTATTCTGTTTGTTTGTTTGTCATGATTTCGCCAATCTACAGAGCCTAATCCCAAAAAAAAGTTTACCAAATTGATCAGCAAGGCATGAATGAAATGAAATGAAATGCTTCATTGTTGTAGATGGAAAACTATACATTTAAATGAGAAACGAGACTGAAGTATAAAGAGAATGCACTCAGCTCGTGAAAATTCCTAGTCTGAGGCTTTTTAGAACCGTTTCTGTAATACACTACACAAGAAGAAATCTTTGTACTTCTTGATCATTTACTATGTGTAGCTTCTTGATCATTTACTCTCAAAAATCAGCTTATTGCACATTTTTCGGTGGTTTATGCAAACAAAATTTACACCAATAAAAAATAAGAAAAACGTGTCATAAAAGGGTTGGGCTTCTTAATGTTTATTGGTGAGAGTGTCATTTTCTGGTCAGTCGCGTGATTTCGGACAGACTCGTGAGATTTGAGGTCATTCGTTGGTTTATTTTCTATTCTATTTTATTGCAGTAATGATACATTGACCAGGAGAATGTACCGCACATTCTCTCACATCTCAAACCAAATGTCTGGGCCCCTGTTAACTCCAGGTGGGCCCCCGGACTCCCTCATTTGAGAGTGACGGGAGAATGTGCCGTTCATTCTCCCGGTCAACGTAGCATCATTGATTTTATTGTATGTTATATCTCATTTGACTTTTCAATTTGAAGTGATTCATTGGACACGTATTTGGATATAGTCAAAAGTAAGTTTTCCCTCCGATGTAAGAAATAATGTTCTGAAAACCGGCCCGGACATCGAACTGGTAAAATTACTGGGTCAAGGGTCATACGGGTCAACCAGTCGTTCAACCCGGTTCACTGGCTCAAATGTAGTTTAGTGTTACGACTACTTATGAGAACAATAATGGGCTTATGTAAAAGAATGTAGCCCTAACTGTTTACACCGTTAAAAAAAGAACTATGATATTAGGCATACATAAAACTTTCCGGGCATACAAAATGATAGTCCCATCTTGGGTGACCTTATAAGGGGTAACCTATGGGTAGCTCAATTACCTATATACCCTTAATACAAAAATCTAAAATCAGTTTTCTAAAAAATCAAAATCATCTTCCCTTAACATCTCCTCTTCTTCCTCCTCTAGCCGAACTCTTCCCCTCCCGCGAAAAAAAAAATTCATCACCGTGGTTAATTGTCGATTCGTAAAAATTTGATTGTCGATTAAACTGAACTACATAATGACTCGTACATAGAAAAGCAGGGACTAGGCAAACCAAATCGTCTTCTAATCCATCAATTGAAGAAGAACCAATTGAAGATGAAGGTGTAGAAACCGAAAATCAACCACCAATTGAACTGTTTAATTGAACCAACCGCATCTCCAACTCCGGAAACGAGGATAAGAAAGTAAGTTTTACAAACCCAATCTCCTATTTGTTGTTTTTCATCGATTAAATGACGGTTACAAGTGTTGGGTCGGCTCAAAATTAAGTTGAGTTTTTAGCCGAACTGTTTTCTTTCACAAAAGCTTCCTCGTAAGTGTATATGAACAGTTCGGCTTGAAATTTCATGAAATTTCAAGTAGAACCTAGTCACGTAAAGAGATGCACAGGGGTTCGGCGTATTCGATAATCATAATATGTGCCGAACCTAGCACATTTACGAGGTTCGGCTATTACGATATTCACAATATGTGCCGAACCAATAGAAAATTATTAACCCGTAAATGTACATGATCAAAGTTCGGCTTTATATTCTACTTATTCAAATAGCCGAACAATGTGTTTCCAACAGTTTGGCGCTTACGAATTTCTAAATATAAGCCGAACCCGAAACATTTTTTCTTCCGACGATTCAGTGTAGGGTTCGGCTTGTTAGGACAATTCTAACCAAGCCGAACTCTCGGTCTACAAGGTAGGTTCGAGATCTTAATCAACACTTTCGCATTAAGCGAACCGTTCATCCAGACTCGCCGAACCTTAGTGAAAAAACACAGACTTTTGATGATTTTAACCTACAAAAGTGAGATTAAACATAAGATATGTTGGAAAATTTACACAAAAAATTCAAGGGTAACTAAATGACTAAATGACTAAATGACTACAATTCAAGGGTAACTAAATAATCTACACAAAAAATTTTCTCACTTTCCCCTTCTCCTTCTAAAAAAAACTAATTTTTTTTTTCTTACTCAATTTTTTTTATCTACACAAATTAATAACTAAATAATCTTAAAACTAATCACTAATCATTAATCACTAATCAAAATTATTTTAACTAATCATTAATATTAACACTAATCCTAAAAGGGCAGATTTGCCATTACCAAAAATATTTGGCTAAGGGGCTTCTAATTTTGCTATTTACACTCCTTTTTTGTCCTTACTTGGTATGCCCAAAAAGATTTCCGTATGCCTAATATCATAGTTCTAAAAAAAAATAAAACCCTAATTGTGTGCCTCCTCATTTTCACTTCCGCCCTTTTCTTTTCTCTGCCTCCTTCTCCTTTTCTCTGCCTCCTTGACTGCGTGAAAAAAATGCAGTGATATTATTTTATCTTCCTCCACTTTCTTTTTCTCTTCCTCCCTTACTACATAAGCAACACAGTAGTTTTATTTTCATATGTATCTTTACTAATCATCATAACATACACATCATCCAACCAATACTATGAGCATCATAACAGAAACATCATAGCAGCGTCCCCGTCGTAACTATGGATGTAGATCTATTCTTGTAGTTGTATTATTTGCTTTCGATTGATTTCTTATTAAGTCCAATTGTAATTATTTGTATCAAAGAAAAAGGAAAATTTTGTTAATTTTTTTTTTAAGATTAATTCCCTCTTCCCTCGATCTGTAAATAAACTCGTATGGTCTGTAACGGCATGTTATATATCCCCGTTTGAATGTTGCAATTTGAATGTTGCAATTCAGAGAAAATATCGAAAAAAAATGTTACTAAATTATAGATTTTGATAGTACTGGGTCGAACCATACTAACCGCGTTGGGTCGATGGGTTGGCGGTCAAACCGGCCGAGTCATACGGGTTTTAATAAATAAAGCGGTTTTCTTAAAAATCTCTGGGTCAATATTGAATCGGGCCGGAAAAGTGACTGGTTCACGGGTTTTCCGGTCCGATCGGCCGGACCGGGCCGGTTTTCAGAACACTGGTAAGAAATAAGATTCAGATAAGATAAAGTTCAAATAAATCGGATAGCGTTCTCCCAATAGGAGCATTTGTTTAAGGAGGGATTCACCTCTTTTTTTTCACAGCTCTTTATGTTTTCGAAGTGTTTCAGATTGGGCGGATAAATTATTTCCTAATTAAACCTACCAGTTGGTCATTTGTGAGGAAAACAAAAAAAAATCTGGAGGGACAGGTTTTATATTGTTGATAAAATTGCACATTAATGAACATTCTCATAAAAGTAGCACATTCAATCTAGCATAAATCAAAAACTGATGAAACAATAAATTTGGTATGCAAAAATTTTGAATAGATTATGTTCAAAACCACCAAATAAATTTAAAATAGATTTTATTTCTTCTTTTATCACCAAAAATTCAAACAGTTAGAGTTTTTCCTATATTCTATTATATATAGGGAACTACCCTTAGCCGTTCATCTATAGGAAATGAAATTGCACATTTTGAAAATTCAAATTTGCCCATTGTTTTATAACTGCATAAAACATACATCTAAATAAACAAAACTTAATTGGGCCCCGAAAAATAATTAAGGGCCTCACACTAGAGGACAAAAAAGGTCATTAAAACCTAATTTGAGTCACCCTTATCTAAATTTTTTTAAAATGGCTAAATTACCCCTAAATGATTAGTGTTATAAGTAATTAAGTTAAGTTAATAGTATGGTTAGACTAAAATCAAACTTTAGAATTAAAATTTGGGGAAGAAAAATAATTTTGTGTTTTTTTGAGTTGAGAAGAAGAAGAAAATGAGGTTTTAGAGGGATCATAGACATTATGTCACGATTAAGAGAAAGAGTCGTTAATGTCGGGATCTATTCCCTGCCGACTCCGTAATGTCGTCACCGTATTGTCACAAAAGTTGACGACTCAAACCTGCAACTTTTACAGATTATGAAAAATCGTCAAGGTATTATTTTATACCACAACGACTCTAATTATCATTTTATCACTCTGACAAAAGGGTCGGTACACAACAAAAGGGTCGTTATCATTTTCATCATTTAGTGGATAAATAAATAAGAGTCGTTAACATTTTGATTTATACAGGAACGACTCCTTATCATTTTTGTCATTTAATGGAAGAATAAATAAGAGTCGTTAACATTTAGATGTATACATGAACGACTTGTCATTTAATGGAAGAATAAATAAGAGTTGTTAACATTTAGATGTATACATGAACGACTCCTTATCATTTTTGTCATTTAGTGGAAAAATAAGAAAGAGTCGTTAACATTTTTCTTTATACATGAACGACTCAACCAAATAGTCGTTATCATTAGTGATGATTCCATGGAATTAAGATGACGAACCTTCAATTTATTTAGTCAGAGAGGTAGTTTTTAGTCATATAGAGTCGTTAGTGTATAAATAGGGGTCGTCATAGTAGGATCGTCAATTGGTTTTATAATATATTGACGACTGTATTCTGGAAAAAAAAAATCTTTAATCCAGATAAAGGGTCGTTATCTTTTACACCTTAGACATCAACGATTTTTCATACAAAAATAACATGCAGATGAAAAATTGTTAGGGTATATAACTATAGAGGTTGACGATCCTTACTCTGCAACTGCTATTTTTCAGTTTAAAACCGAATTTTGCAAACAAAACATTAAATAAAACGTAAATAGGAAGTAGATTCGTAAGCTTTAGTTCACTTATTTTTTAATTGGGGCCATATCTTCTTACGATTCGTCCTGGGTCGTTAATGGAGTTGTAACGGAGAGTCGAGAGAGAGGGGAGGAGAACACTGATTATTCCTTTTGGTTTAAAAATGAAAATGAGTTTAAAGTTAAGGGTTAATAGAATTTAAGTTTTATGTTTAGTGAAGGGTAAAACAGTATTTTCACTATTTTTTGGGGTGGGAATAAAATGGCTGAGGCCCCTAATTATTTCTTGGAGCCCTCAATTAAGCCCTGTATATAAAATGGGGCTAAAAGGTAAAAATGGAAAGAAGAATAAAGAGGATAGGAAGTGGGTCAGGTGCGCAAGGATCTCATTGACAGGGTAAAATGAAAGCACGTGCCAGCATACTACTATATATATACAGGTAAAGACTAATAGACGATTATCAAGATGAGGAAGGCAACTAGCTCACTGATTATCAAGATATCAAAAACGTTTCACAAACCACTTTACCAAAATGGTTACTGCTGAAAACATACACACCTCCTCAGAACTCTTCAACCTCATACCACAAACCATATCCCCAGATGACAATATAATGCTAAACAGAAATCCTGAACCTGATGAAATCAAAGTTATTCTCTTCAGTATGGCAAATGACAAAGCACCAGGACCAGATGGATTCCCTCCAAACTTCTTCAAAATCAATTGGGAGATCATTGGCAATGATATTGTCAAAATGGTACAACACTTCTTCTCCTCTGGTCACTTACTAAAAGAGATGAATGCCACCTTTATAGCTTTAATTCCCAAAGTAGATTCTCCAACCTCTCCTAGCCAATTCAGACCAATCAGTCTATGCAACACCACTTATAAAATCATATCCAAACTCCTAGCTCAAAGAATGAAACCTTACCTTCATAACATCATATCTCCTTATCAGTCTGCTTTCATCCCTGGAAAACAAATCTCTGACAACATAGCTATTGCTTATGAAATTATTCATACCATGAGATCAAAAAGAGGAAAGAAAGGGAACAATGGCTTTATGGGCATCAAGATTGATATGGCAATAGCTTTTGATAGAGTTGACTGGACATTTTGATAGCTATTATAAAGAAAATTGGATTTGATGAAAGATGGTGCAACAAAATTCTACAATGTATATCAACTTCCACCTCTGTAGTGCTTATTAATGGTTCTCCGACAAATTTTTTAAACAATCCAGAGGTCTAAGGCAAGAGGATCCCCTCTCCCCTTATATGTTTCTATTCTGCATGGAAGCTTTGTCAAGAACTCTCCTTCATACTTAGGACCTAGGCATAATTACTGGATTCAAAATATGCAAAGTTGCTCCTTCTATCAGCCATCTCCCGTTTGCTGATGACTGCATGATATTATGCAAAGCCAATTTTACTGAAGATCAAAACATTATGAAGATTCTCCAAATCTTTGGCAGTACTTTTGGGCAGCTAATCAACTTCAACAAGTCAGGAGTTTTCTTCAGCAAAAACACCAATCAAACCCTAATCCCTCAAATTAGCATCTCTATGGGGGTTCAAATTCTTCAACTGGATGATAAATATCTAGGTTCACCACTATTCACTCATAGAAGCAAAATTATTTCTTTCAAACCTGGAGTGGAAAAGCTGAATGTGAGACTCACTAGCTGGAAGAATACCCCTCTAAATCCTGCTGGAAGGGAAATTCTCATAAAGTCTGTCACTTCTTCTGCATGCATATATCAGATGAACTGCTTCAAGGTGCCAAAGAAAACATGCAAAGATATCAACAACCTTCAAAGAGATTTTTTCCGGGGGAAAAATATAGAAAATCCTACTAGGGTTTATGAATATGGAACTGTAGTGTGCAAACCCAAAGAGCTGGGGGGGGGGCTAGGATTTATGAATATGGAACTGTTCAATAATTCAATGATTACAAAAAATTGGATGGATACTAGAACAAGATCAAGACTCCCTCTGGTACAAGTAGGGCTGCACAAGGTCCGGTACGGCCCGGTTTTCTTATGAAACCGGTCCCTGTACCTGGTGTTGATCGGTACCTCATACTGAGGACCGGTCCCTGTACCTGAACCTGGACCTGGACCTGTACCGGAAATTCCAGTCCGGTTCCAGCCGGTACCGGGTTTATTACCTGTTACAAAAAAAAAAAAAAATGTTTCAGAACATATAGAAAAAGTGAAAAAACAGATCCATTTGAATCTGAGAACACCCATTCGCGAAACCTTCATGAATCATTATCACATTTTAATTCATTCACATACTCATTTACATCAACATCTTCTCTAACTTATCTCCCTGTATTGTTACAACCATCCATCTACTGATTCATCATTCATTCATATACTCCTCTAGCCCTAAAATTCAAAATTAAGCAAACAGAATTAACAAAATACAAGACCAAACATCACCCAATGCTTAAACCTATCTCAATTAACTTAAAGTAACACCAAACTTGAACAAACCTCCAAATTGTTCCATCAATTATTCGTGAAATTCCAACAAATTGATACAAAATTGAAGAACATGAAGAAGAGAAATCGATTTATCAATAATTCGTGTAGCAGCACCATTCCATCCTAGCTAATTGCACCACCTTATCTTCTCCATGTTCCGCAATTTCTCTGTAATTCATCAACTAAAACCCCCAATTGAATAACCACAAAACCTAATTTCTTAAAAACCAATTGAACGTGAACCCTAAATTAATTTGCTATTCTACCCAAAATCATTTACGTGATGTTAACAACTGAAAAAGAATAGCAACTGAAGAAGGAGGAGGAGCAAAGACGATGTTAACAACCATTTACGTGAAGTGCACTGTGATGTTCTCTTCGTCCAGTGAAGAAGAAGGAGGAGCAAAGACGAAGTGAAAGTGAGATATAGGGGGATGGATTTTAACCTAAAATTGACCGACTTGGATAAGATATAAGTTTAGATTAACGGCTAGGATATATCAGATCAAGGGCCCTAGATGAACCAGTACTTCTAGTCCCAGACAGCCGGAATAGGATAAAACCGGTCCCCTGCACTGTAGTATCCTGTTCTTAATCTTCTGTCTGGTCCTCGTCATCGCCACACAGTTCCTGCGGTTCCTGGTCCAGTATTTTCGGTTCCTGTAAGGCAGGTATTCTTGACCGGTTCTTGTGCAGCCTTAGGTACAAGCTCATGGATGCCAAATATCTACTTGGAAGGAATGTCCTCAACATGGATACAAAAGCTAAAGATGGAGACTCATGGGTTTGGAAAGGAATTCTAGAGGGCATCAACAACATACAACATCATTGCTTCATTGTTGTAGATGGAAAACTATACATTTAAATGAGAAACGAGACTGAAGTATAAAGAGAATGCACTCATCTCGTGAAAATTCCTAGTCTGAGGCTTTTTAGAACCGTTTCTGGAATACACTACACAAGAAGAAATCTTTGTACTTCTTGATCATTTACTATGTGTAGCTTCTTGATCATTTACTCTCAAAAATCAGCTTATTGCACATTTTTCGGTGGTTTATGCAAACAAAATTCACACCAATAAAAAATAAGAAAAACGTGTCATAAAAGGGTTGGGCTTCTTAATGTTTATTGGTGAGAGTATCATTTTCTGGTCAGTCGCGTGATTTCGGACAGACTTGTGAGACTTGAGGTGATTCGTTGGTTTATTTTCTATTCTATTTTATTGCAGTAATGATACCAGGCCCGGTCCTGAGATTCTGGTGGCTCGATGCAAACCAAAAATTGTGGCCCCATAAACAACAAAAATATGTATCTATATTTTCCTAAATTTTGATCTTAATCTTTTCTTTTTGTGACTAAGTTATGAGTTTTACGGCTTTTAGGCAGATCATTAATCGATCAATATTTTAGAGTCGTGTTTGGGCTCAATGAAAATAATTTCTAAGGTTGATTTAATTTATTTTGGAGCAAACTAATATGTCTGATGAAAATAAAATCGAAAGTGAACACCAAACACATGAAAGAATCTAGCTAAAGTTTTTTTTTCATGAGCCAACTTTTTTTAGTTGAGACATGCTCTTATGCCCAGTCAAAAATAAAAGTTTTCCACTTATGTATTCACTATGAGTCCATGAGTATGGCAAAGTGACAAACATAATTGGCAAAGTGACAAATATACCACTTAAGCATATGGGATTAAGTCTCTATTAAGAGATAGAAATTTCATCGCTTGATAGCCATTACAACGTATGGAAATAGGCCTAATGCAAAACGATCTTATTTATGCAAAATGTGCAAACCAATTATATTATATGCTGAGTGAAAGCAGTAAAACATCCTGTCATCAACCAATATTTTGTCAACTTAAAGTATTACTATTATCAAATATATAACGCATCAATGGCATTTCAATTTTTAATATAGAGTACTATTTGCTGCAAGTTTTATAGCTAACCAAACTGCTTCATTTATACGTATCTCACTCAGCCCGTCTCGTTTCAAATTTCATAAACGTCCGTGTCTAACTACATAATGTGGCCCCCAAATGTTTGTGGCCCAATGCCTTGCATGGTCTGCTTGGTTCCAGGGCCGGCCTTGAATGATACATTGACCAGGAGAATGTACGGCACATTCTCCCGCGTCTCACACCAAATGCCTGGGCCCCTGTTAACTCAAATAAACTAAAAATGCTTATTGGTGTAGTGCAGGCAGGATTGGACTTGTAAATAACGATTAAGAAGCTCAAATAAACTAAAAATGCTCTTAGCTTTTCAAATGATACTAGATTTTGTGCCCGTGCTACGCACCGGGCAGACCCAAAAACCGTCCATTATAATTTTTTTTCTTTCTTTTAACCATATATTTAGTTTGGTGTGATGTAGCTTCGCCTCGCCCCGTCGGTATCGCGGGTCTTGCCCAGCCCCTTCGTGATACATTTTTGATTTGGTGCGGCTGAAGCCTCGCCCCATTGCTTAGGATCTTTGATTTGGTGTGGCTCGGCTTCGCCTCAATGCATGCTTAGGATTTTTAATTTGGTTTGGCTCGTCTTAGGATTTTTGATTTGGTGCGGCGATGCTTAGGATTTTTAATTTTGATTTTTCCATATAGTTTATTTAAGAGGCTTTAGTCTTTGGAAGTTGGAATTTGGAAATGCAAGGTGTTGCATCTCACTTTTTAATACGGTGAGTATTACCTCATTCTTACTGCTCCTGACCAATTTCTATTACTTTTTAGCAACCAATTTCTATTACTTTTTAGCAAAAGTTCTATTAACTCATTACCTTCCGTGAGTTCGTTAGCTTACGATATAATATGACTACAGTGCTAAAACGAAAAGACAAAAAAGAACAGAAAAAGAAAGCTTAAGAGATCTTAAATTACATAGTTGTAGGAATTTGAGTCGAGCTATTGCAGCATATGGGCACAGCTTAATCCAACTGCAGCCACCTTCTTCAAATTCTCAGAACCGGCTTCGGAAAAATTAACTTATCTCAAGACTAAATTGAGATAACTAACAAATGGTCATTTGTTTGGCCGAGAGTCCACCGATTCGTGGACCAAGCCAAAACTCAAGGATGAGTACAATAACAAAGCAGTAAGATATTAGGTACAGAAAATCCCATTTCAAACCCTTCTTACACTGTGTTAATTGTTCCTCCTATTAGTTGTGCAAGTATTCAAATAAATCACTTAACTCAGTTAATAGATAAAAATAACTAATATCACAACTTCAGTTAGTTTTCGGAGTATGCATGTTTTCTTATGATGCGCGCACCAAATGTCTCTGACATGTGTAAATCTTTTTGTATGATCCCATCCTGGGAGCTTCCAACAACTTGGACACATTCTCCTACCAACCCCAAATGGTATATACTCAAATATACTGTAGTTTCTTTATAGTCAACATAACTTCCATTAAACCTCTCTTGTCCAAAGCTCTCAGCATCATTCTGTAGATTTCCGCCGCACCCCCTTTAACTGATTCATGTCACTTCTGCCCTCTTATGTCAATCCCTGCATGGAGAACATAGTTAATAGTCAGATAAAAATAAAAGGTTAGGGTTAGAGTTACGGTTTTATAGATTCAGAGAATCAAAGAGACACATACAAAAGGGTTAGGGCTTACCAATAATTCGAACTCATAAAACATATGCCTACCTAGAAATGCCTGAATTCAGATTCAACAAAATTGACAATTCCAAATTGAAAAAGTAAAAATCCGAGTACATAGTTAATAGTCGACTTTAAATTAGCAAAGTAAGCTTCAAAAACATGGATATAGTTATACCTTGGAAAGTGGTTGAATATGTATTTTTGTGCTTCTACCTTTCTCACCAAAGACATAATCCAAAGGTCTTGCCATTTAGTTAAAAACCGGAAATGAGTTAGTCATTTTCATAGTGCACATATATATATTTTTGTCTAACTTTTGTATTTATTTTCACGTCGATCATGGGTTGTTTACTTTTGTAATTGAAGAAAGAAACCCGATGAACCAAACTTTGAGATTCCTTGCGATTGAACCGGGTCTCTTAGTATCGTGCACACCATCTAACCGAATTTTGAGCTACATATACAACTGTGAAATTACTTTGCAAAAAAAAACACCAAATCAAAATTCAAAACAAACCCACAATATATCGGAAACAAACTCATTATCAAAAACCACTTCCTAATTTAACCAAACGACATTCTAACTGCCCAATGGAAAAGGATAAAAATGAAGTTGTTTAAAGAGGTTCTCACATGATTCCACTGATGGCCCGCACAGAGAACTACTATGTCGCCTTCACGAAAAAGCCGATGTTAACCCTTCGCCATGCCATTGACATGGATTGTTTTTCCAATGCCTCTATGCCTCGCAAACATTTCATATTTTTGATCATTAATTGAAAAAAGAGAATGGGTTAGACCGTAAAAAGCACTCTTCAGACTCACCTAGCTAAAAAAGATCCAATACAGACCTTGATTCTGGAAATTGTTGTACTTCTATCCCACAATTAAGTCGATGAAGCTAAAGGCGTCAAATTTGATAGAATCCTCATGCTTGATGTCGATTGATGTCTTTAGCTTTTTATCTTTTCTGATGAACAGAGAGACGGGAAATGAGAACAGAGAGAGAAAATACAAATACAAAGAAAATACTGAATGGAACTGCAGTTAAACACACATGAAGATACGTTTATTACCTCAATTGAACTGCACTTCTCCATTATATGTTTGACAAAGCCAGCACATGAACTGATTTTCTCATCATATCCATAAGCTATAAGAAAGCCGTAACTGATTTTTTTGCAAGATAATCTGTTCGGGATTATACTATATTGTACAAATTATTCGAGTCACCAAGTTTGGAAACTCTGACCTACTTGTAGTATTACCCTAGAAATTATAATGCATCACATTGCTACGTACCAACACTACATCACGCTGTGTAAATTCAAAGTCTAATCAGACACTTTAAAATAAGAAATGCAGGTACAAAAAGTAAAGCTTAACAAAATTAATATGTCATATATTGTGCAATTGCCACTACATGGGCGTTCTTCTTAGGTGAATTATTGCAAAGTAGGATAATTGCTTGGAGGATTTGAAAAATCAATCTATAACAGAAAGTCTAGAGACATAATATTATAAGTCTGAAGAAAGAAAATCAGGGGCATGACTTTAGGGAGAATAAACTCAAGACCTCTTTCTTTCTAGGCATGTGCAGTTGCTCATTCCCAAATCAAAAATTTGGTGTTATTCTGGGGTAATCATCTTTTCCCTACTCTGTCCCTGAAGCTTGTACGTCCATGAAAAATGCTATTGTAATCGATGCAAAACTCCCACAATGAATATCTCATAAAAAATGACATTACCAAAGCGTATATGACAAACTAAGATTTTTGTACCTTGACTAATTAGTTCATGGATTTGTTGCTAACGCACTTGAAAAAAAGAATAGAACTAAAGCAAAAGTCTTTACATCGATTACAATGTGTATTGTAACACTACCTGCACAAAGAGGATCCTTTCAATTAGGGCCACTAATATCAGAAACGATCTTAAACAACAAATTACCAAAAATGAAAGAAAACAATACCAACTGAGGCAGAGGCAACACATCAGTTAGGGTCTCTAAAAAGACCAACCATTTCCATCAAAATCTTATTCGATTAAGCTAAACAGAATAAAATATATCTTGTATCAATAAACAAATAAAAACCCTAAAACCATCGTATCTTAAATTGAACACGAACAATGTAACCCTATCCTTGAAGGCCGAAATAGAGAACATCATAAACACCACACTCAAGAACTAAACTCATTCAAAACCCTTCAACTGGAAAACAAGAAAAAGATAATAAAGATTCGAGATGCTTATACTTAGTGGGATTATCGTGGCCTGTTCGAATATTTCGCCGGCTAAATTAAAATCAAAGCAAAGAAGAATTAATCAAAGACAACAATCAAAGAAGAATTAAGGATATCGTAGCTGGGGTTTGAATGGAGGGATTCAGATCTACGCACCTCTCGTTGATTTGGGTTTTCGGTTATTTCTTTTTCTTTGTCTAGTGAGCCGGCGAAGGAGAACAGAGACAGAATAAGATGAAATCAGAGGCGGAAGTCGTTTTAGGTGTTAGGTCTGATTTTTAACGTAAGTATTATCTACATCAAATGGCGTCACTAACGTCCAGTTAAGTATTTGGTGTAAACCAAGTGTAACTAATTAGTTAAGCTGTAATTACTCACATAAGTTTTGTATACCCACGTTTTCGCTAACGGTGTTAGAAACGCCCAGTTAAATACATGGTGTAAACTGAGTGTAATTCATGTTTTAATGTCTTGACCAATAGAGTCCCGCCACTTGTCGTCACCAGGATTGCTCTTCCTCAAAGCTTTTATCTAATTTAATTTGAGGGGGGTGTCACACTCACCGTGCGACGTGGGAGCTCATATGACTTAGCATTTTAAAGGAGGGGAGATTTATAAGGGAACTAACCTTTCCTAGATTATACTTAGCCCTACCGTCTAAAGAAAAGATAATATACCACAAACCAAATTCAGTGTAGATAGACATCATGAACAAAGTGAAAATTACTGAAATACATAAAATCATATATTAATCATTTATTGTATGTTAAACGGAGACCAAAGTTATGTTCTTTTCCCAACCCTTTTGTTTAGTTCAGTAGCTTCAACCTGCGCTCCATCATCATCTTAAGATTCAATCTAATAATCCATATAGCCAAAATTCAACAAATAACAAAGATATGAAACATATAAAGTAGAAAATTTATACCTCAGCAACACCATCTTGGTCAAAAATATTAGCTAATCTCTCCCTATCAATATCACATAAGCTAAATTCCCAACATAAAGTTTAGCATCTTCAGAAGGTTCATTAAATTTCATCACCATCTTCTTCCTGAGCAAAATCTAAAGCAACAAAAGTTGCAACTTTTTCATAAAGAAATCTCTAGTTTTCTAGACCATTGCAAAACCGCAATTTCTTGGAAACATGGAGATATTATTATGTTATTATTAATTTCAATCCCAAATCCTCCTTCCCAAACATGAACAATCGAATCCCCCAACTGTAATCAAAACCAAAAAACCCCTAAAATCTAGAGAATCATATTTTAGAACGCTCGATATGAAGGAGGTGAACGAAAAGATGTTGCAGAGTGAAAGTGGGAAATGTAGAGATGGGGAGGTGAATCTATTGATTCATGCGAAGCATAAAGAAGAGAAACGAATAGGAAGAGGATGTTAGTTCTGCAAAGGAGGCCCCCGGCCCTAACAGTTCATATACGGCATACCGGTGATATCACCCGAGATTATCTATGAGCCGTAGGTTTATCTAATGGGACAACCAATATGGACCGCCACTTACATAGGAAAAGTTATCCAAACTGTGCTATGTATTCTTGATGATTCTTAAATCATTGATCTGGAATTGATGCTTCAATTACCTTGTAAACCTATTAGCTAAGCATGTTTAGTAAATGGGGCGTCACAACCTCGTGGTGGACATTCATCAAGAGTCTGCAAAATTAAACATTTGTCAACATATCTTGACAGAAAGAAAGTAAGAACAGGTTTCTCTGTAGATGGACAACTGGGGCGGCTGAATTCATGTAAAATCTCAGTACCATTTTAATTTTTTTTTTTGAAGCATAGTACAATTTTAATTGCTCGAACACCACAACTAGTATACAAATCACAAAAGTGATACCTGAATGTTGAGACAATCAAAAAAAAAATAAAAAATACAAGGCACCGCTAGATATTGTATTTCAAATCGGTCCTATTACCTAGATACTTTAATCACAGGCATTGATATGGTCAGCACTACCATTTCAAGTTCAAACTTATGAAATCTCATAAATCCCTCATATTACTTGTTCGGCTAAGGTGGCCTTACTACCTCCATGAACCCTATTTAAAACACATAAAACAACAAAATTAGTTTACTTTATATCTAGTGAAATGTGCATAGACGATGTCAAGCTGGAAAACAAGATGCGGTGACCAAATATGAACTCACAATATAAGAAAGTAAAGCTTCCGGTATTCGTTCTTCGTCTCCTTCAAATGCACGCATTAATACAAAGTTTATAAGAGTGACTTCTTAGATGGTTTCTTAATTGTTTTTAAGTTTGGTGTTATCAAAAGAATCAAATTTAAGCATGAGCATCGCACATGTGGTCTTATTAATATCTTATTAAGACATCTTTTCCTTGTAAACTTTGTTCAAATTTAGTTTCCTCAAATATTTTAATTTTAATTTGTAGAATTTTGTTATCGTAATTACCGTAAAAATTATCACAGTGTAAGGTATAAATTGCACTAAAATATAATCTATTTTTTGCTTCAGAGATTATATATAAGCACCAACTATGCATACAAATTTTGTTTATTTTATAACCTCACAAAGTCACACATAGTTCAGGCCCTTCAGGGCTTGGTGCATACAAAAAGTGTTGTAAGACATTAGAGAGTTAGGTGTCACGGGGTTAAATTTTGTTCCGAGAGGAACTTTTCTGAGTTTATCCATCCGAATTGTCATAGATTATGAGATTATGAGATTAATGAATAAAATGAGGTGAAACGGTTCATGCTAATTTTCATATATGACTGGTAGAGCTTAGTATTCATTCTAGTCAGGCCGAATCGACAACGAATAAGTGTGGATCATCTTAGGTTTACATAAACTTGATATGCTAAATATATTCTAGCTAGTACTCGATGCATCAAAAAAAAAAAAAAAAAAAAACTATTACTCTATATTTGATGATCATATTCAAATAAAAACGAAATCCCATCAGTACACACACTTAAAACGGTAAAATGATAATTTTCAGACCAAGTTGTTATCCGTGCACATAATTCAGAAGGCTGAATTCCGAACTACATTTTCAAAATGAAATGACTCGTGAACAGTGAAGTGGGAGAAAATTATTGTACTAGTTGTGCGTATACACTGCTAGTTCATCCCTACTACTTGAACCAAAAATACATTTTGGAGATAAAAGCGATTCAAATACAGGCATTCTGACACATGACAAAGTTTTGAGCACCCAAGTTAGATGGGAATTTTAGTGCACAGTAAAAGATCCTACATGTCAGTCTATTTCTTTTAGATTGAAAACAAATTTGATTTTCATCGCTAACTTAACTCAACGCCTACCAATTTATTTTTCACAACATTTTCAAAAGGACTAGCAAGAAAACAACAATCAAGACAAAATCAAGGGAAAAAAAAAATTTAAAAAACAAAACATCCAAAACTAACAATGTCACATTCTCATTAAAGTGCCTATGAAATCACCCACATTGCCGTATTTTTCTTTATCAAGATCTATCCTCCTAATTCAAACAAGCAGTAATCAATGTCAACGAGAGGGCGAACATATGATCGTTTGACCACCTATCAGGTTCCTCTCCAACCATTTTAATTCTTAAGTAATTCAGAAACGTTGGGGCTCTTTCTGGCATTCTTGTCACTTACAGAGATATTTTTTCTTCCAAACTTTGTTGTAATTTAATTTCCTCCAATATCTTAATCTTAACTTGTAGATCTTTTTTGTCATAAAAATCATTATAGCGTAAGGTATAAAATGTATCAACAGACATGTAATTGATTTATTTTGCCTTACAGATATGTATAAACATCGATGATGCATTCAAATCTTTTTTGTTTTCTAATCTCACACAGTCACCCGTAGTTTAGAGCATACTTTGGTTCGTGAATAGATTAAGTAAGGCAAAAACCAAAGTGTATGACTCTAGTTGAGAAACAAGAAACGTGAGTCAAGTGTCACAAGTTAAGTTTTGTACCAGAGGGTGCACTTTTTTTTTTTTTTTTTGAGTCGGTTGAGTCTTATGCTAGCCAGCCAGCCAGCCTAGTACAAGGGCACTTTCACTCCTGACCAGCTGGCTCTAAAGCCTAATTTTGGCACTGTAACAGTTAATAACAGTTAATATTCATTGTGGTTTTGCTCAAGGAATGTGGAATTATTTTAGAAATGAGATTCATTCTTCTTATGACCTTCCTTCCTCGATAAAGTCTCTGTTGGATACTTGGCGGACTAAGGATTTGTCGAAGTCGCAGAAGAAGTTATGGGCAATGATACCTGCTATGATAGTTTGGTCCATTTGGTTGGAAAGAAATGCTAGAGTCTTCTCGGACAAGAAAATGGAGCTTCACGGGGTTATTGCCAAAGCTAAATACTTGTTTTTTTCATGGGCTTTATGCTTTGTTGAATTCCAGCAGGTTTCTTTTGATTCTGTTATCAACAACTGGGGATTGATGTATTTTCAACCTCCTTAGGTGTAGCTGCCTTTTAGTTTGCTTTCTCTTCTTTCTTTTCTGCTTCTCTTGTATTGTTTCTTTTCTTTTCTTTTCTGGCTCTTTCGTGTATTCTTCTTGGGTGGTACAATTCTTTTGTACTCCCTTTTTTTGATCAATGGAAATTTTCGCTTTGCTGATCAAAAAAAAAAACAGTTAATAATAGTCCTAATTTTGCTCTTTTGCATCCCTAAAACTTTTTTGTAACCCAGAACTGATTTCTTGCATCCCAACATGTAAATCTTGGCTCCGCCCAAATAGACATGGAGTTTTGAGATTTTCTTTGACAAGTTTGATGAGTCAGAAACATATTGGTAATAATGATGTAGTCGTCTACCTTAAACCCTGAACCTAGGTAATTGCACAAATCCTATAATTTGTTTAAAATTCTCCCGTAGGAGTTTCTATTTGTTTTACTGTCTTCATTAACTGTAAGGAAGGATTTATGAGTCCGAGAATACGATATTTTTGTAAGAAAAAATGAAAGGCAAAAGAAATTGCCAGAGCGAATACAATTTAAAAGTGAGCAAAACAGCCCTAACAAAAGCAAACGCACAAGCACAAGGAGTAAACAAAAAGGAATAAACTTTATATAATCACAAAAGAAAACCACCAGAATTTTCCAGGCATCTAAAGTCGAACTCACAACGCCAGCTAAAACTTTCGAACCTCCACAAGAACGCTAGCTGCATTCAAGTAATACTTTCATCAACCTCCTCTATAGTTAAACCCTTTTCTTTAGAATGTCTTCTTCAGTTTGCCACAATACCACTTAGTTAACCCGGCAATCCTTCTTGGCCTCCTTATCCTCGAAAATAAATCAAGGTTCAGATAACTAAGGAGGACCATTTGCAACAATCTCAGCTGCCACCTGCTTCATGTATTCCTTGCCCCTAAATGCCTCTGGCAATTTCCCTGTATAATATAGTAAAGAAGAGCGAAAATGAACGAGAACGAAAAACTCAGTCAAGCTGGCTGGATAAGGGGGTTTAATGTTTATTTTGACGAAAAACAAACAAATGACAAAACCAGATGATTGTTAAGGGGTTAATAAGGTAAATAAAAAATCATTCCAGATTAGACTGAAACCCAATGTTGTAGTGCAACACTGCAACTTATTTGAGGCCATCAGAAAATCATAAACCATGACCATTACACCCTAACCACCAAATTTCAGCAAAAGCAAAATAAGACCAATATACCAACACATCGGGGATGTATTTGCCATTCACATGGTAATCCAGAAACCATGAACAATTTATTGAAATGAAAAAGAAGCTCAACATGGTGAGAATACATACTAGTTTGTGTGCTACCAAATACTTTAACCACAGCATCCCGATCTTTTGCGTTCATATCCCCCAGATTATTATTTTTCTTCTCTAGTTTCATAAGTTGTTGCTCTTCATAGTGTTTTCTTCTCTCCTCATCCCAAAGCCTCTCCCTCAAAATAATGCATGAATGAGCTGCGACAAATACCAAAGAATAAGTTCGCAAGAAAACTAAGAAAGAATGAGAAGAAAAGTGAACATAACTGCCACGAACAAGGAAATTTAGTAAGTCTTCTGTCCTCAGAAAACTGTGCATCCACTAGTGTCGAAAGCACTAATGAACAAAGTGACTATGAAAATCAACATGAAAACTTTTACTTCCAGGATAATCAAAACAAATGTCCATCGGTCGAGAAACAGGCATACAGAGAGCCAAAAGGCGCAACACATAACTGAAGTGACAATGAGAGCATAAGTTGCCAGCCCTAGAGAACAAATATATCATGTGATCCTAGCAGTCCACCAAAAAATTCAATAAAAGCTACCGAACAGAAGCCAGAATTCACACAGGTGCTTTCAATCAACTAGATTCAATGTTGTTTAACCAATCCAAGCATATTAACAGATACATGCATAGATTCCTGATTTGTTTTAAGCAGAGTACAAACGATTTAAGTACTGTATATAATGAAATCAACGAAGAATTTGGTAATGTAGATGTTACTGTACCTAGCCTAGGAAACCAGTCAGTAGATGTTACTGTATAAGTGAATACAGTGTCTCCTGCTATGTCTAGGTTTCTTTTCTTTCCTGCCTAATATGTTTTGAGTCGACTCCTTTTATACAGTTGCACTTGCACTAATTGGGCTTTGGCGACTCGAATTATTCCATATTTGAAATTTGATTCCATATATGGTGGTGATGGACAGTGTAAACCGCTAACAAACAATATGTAGCTGAAGTGAGAAAGAGAGCATATGTTGCCGGCCCTATCTAGAGAATAAAGCATGAGAACCTAGAGACGCATGCACCAACAAATTCAACAAAAGCAACAAATTAAATAGAAGCCAAGATGTGTATTCAATCGAGCAGATTCAACATGTTGTTTAAGCAAACCAAGCATATTAATACATACATACTTGAGAGAATTTCTAGAATTTGGCAATGTCAAGGAATTTACAATCGAACATCACAATATGCTCAGGATTCTAATTGATCAAACAAAAATAGTTCGAAAACCCTGACAAACAAAACAAAACTTGACAGGAACACAAAGGAACAAGAATTCACCAGCTAATCTTTCATCAATTTCTTTCTTCTCCTTTCTTTCCGGTTCAGCAACTCCTATTCTGAATCCAATCATTTTGTAATCCTCCTCGTCTTCCTGAAAATCGAATCCAACCATTCAGAATCAGCAAATCATACTGAAAACAACCTAAAATTTTGAATTGTAGAAAATCAAATCTAAGATTTACTTATTAGAAGAGATCCAGAGAAGAAACTTTACCAATTTCGCGCATCCCTTTCTCTCCTACTCTGTCTAGGACATAGGTTTCTCTTCTTTCCCGCCTTCAGTCGATATGTATCGAGTCTTTTGCAGGGGCAGAGCCATGGTTTCTGAATTGGGGTGCAAAATTTTATTTTGGGGTTACAAAAAGATTTTTAGGTATGCAAATAAGCAAAATTAGGCTTGGAAATAACAAAAAAATAATTATGTTGGGCTTAATTTAGGATTTGGAACCAGTTGGGCAGGGGTGCAAGTGCACACCTTGCAATTGGATGGCTCCGCCCCTGAACATGCCTCCTAAATAGCATGGCAAAAGCTCAGAAGGGACTCGGAAAAGAACAATGAATCAGCATGCCACCGGTGTGTTTCGACAGAGCACTGGGCAAATGTATGTCATACGTCTAAGCACTTTGTTGATCTTATAAAGCTTCCTTCAAGAAAAAGAAAATATCACTGAAACTAATTTTGCTCGGTTTGAAGTGCCGATTGACACTACCTATCTTGATTCTCTTGAATTCAATCTTGATGCAAATAGAAATGATTTTGATGACGTTGGTTATTTCCTCTGAGTTTATCTATATATATCTATATCTTAATTAGTTTTCATTAGATTGAGTAGGAGTTTCTTTTCAACAAGTGACAATGTTGATTTGTCTTAGATGGTTGTTTCTTTTTTTTAGAATGATGCTTGCCAAGTATTTATGTTATTCGAACTTCTTTGCCAATTAAATTTGAGATTGTTTTTGAGCGTAACATAAACTATTTATTTATTTTCGAACTTAACATGAGTTGTCTATTTTGCTTGTTGATGCAATTATTTACATATTTATATTTACATTACTGGGTGTGTTATCTGAACTTGTACCAGCATGATTTATGCCACTAGAAGTTGAGGATTTTAAAGAAGTTGTGGAAAGAAAGAACAAAGAAAAGAAAACAACCAAATATGACGTAGTTTTAGAATGTGCTTTATTTTCGTTTGTACCCAAAATTACTTTTGGGCACTTAAACACGATGAATGGATAGTTTTGGTGAGTATTTTGGGTTAGGGGTTGATTTGAAGAACAAAAATGAAAGATGAGGTTTAACGTGGTTCGACATAGGTTGCCTACGTCCACGGGGCAATCCCCTTGGGGAGTGATTTTGTATTGATAGTAAATTTACATTGTATATTTTTTCCTCTATTGGCTACCCCCCCCGCTCTCCTTTCTGCTCCTCCTATTTATACAATTGTATACATAATTTCAATATAACTTAAATGGCACTAAATGCTCATTTATGCCTCCCTCTTCAATTCCGCATGAAATCAAGTAGAATTCAAATCGCATGGCCGAAACTCGGCTGAATGAATATGGCTGAAATCGAATTGGAATTTAATTCGCACGGTAAAATCAATAAATGAATATCGCATGGTCAAAAACTGGAATTCAATTCGCATGGCCGAAATCGCCGGAATATAATTTCGCATGAAATCGCACATTTATACTTCCATGATAAATTCTCGCTTAAATGATGGTCAAGAAGATTGGTGGACATTTTGCCGACCTAAACAGTGTTGCATGGGTAGGGGACTCGCTTGATTGTTGGGACAGCATAATGCTTAGCAGAAGTGTGGGATGGAGGCTGGTTGGCAAAAGATGGTTGGAGACTGCTGGCGATGCGGAAGAGTTTTTGGTCGAATTGGTTAGCAAAGATTGCCGGATACAAGACCTAAAATTGGCTAGAGTGCGATCGATTTCGATAGTTGACCGGATTTGGCTGACTTTGACCATAGACCTTGACCGGACGTTGACTTTGACCATTGATCTGGCTTCAGGCAAACCGGTGGGCTACCTTGGTTGATCGGTTAGCGGGCTTGGATGAGGACCAAAAGATGATTCAAGTATCAATTTGGCCCATTAAGTGGTATTTTTACTTATGGTACAAACATCGCCCTCTTAACCTCCAACTTGTTGGGGGTTAAGAAAATTTCGTGTTCCTTAGTTAATGATAAAACTCGCTTCCAATTGTGGATTATTGATGTTGAGGTGATTGGCGAACTTCCTTGTTGTTTGCGTGGAAATCAAGACGCTCCCAAGAGTAAATTTCAAGTTGTCAAGCGTAAATAGAACCGCTTTCGTTGATTGTGGAGATCAGTAATCAAGTCGCCCCCAAGATAGGCTATTGTGTTCGGCGAGAAACAATTGGAGTATGAACCATTGGTGTATGCAAAATCGGATCTGAAGGCTGAATCAGCTCAGAACGGAAGCGTGATGCTCCCTGATGTAAAAATTGAACTGTGGTAGTTGCGTTGGACTCGTTCGCATGGCCACAAAAAATCGTTTTCTAAAGTAATGAGCAAAATGGTATAACAAGATTGAGCAAAAATGGTTTGCAATGAAACTTGAATCAACCGCCTCAGTAAAGCAGCTATAAAACGAATAAAACTTACTGCAGAGCTTCGATTGAATGGAATAGTCGACAGCAAGACTACACCGCAAAGTTACCGCGTCACCGATTCAAGAATTTTCGATCACTGATCAGAAGAATATCGGCATTAAAGAAATTGCGATCACCGATCACAGACCGATTAGCAAAATCAGCATCCAGTAAGTGCGATCAGTGATCGGGCAGGAGTTAATAGAGTCGATCGGGCAGCTAGCCTTCGGGATCACCTGGACCGGCAAAGAAGAACGAGAGCAAACATTTCGATAAACCTAGGTGTAACCGTTATAAATAAACTAGACAACATCGGGCCAAGGTCCAATCGAAGTGCAACTGGCATCGCATCGATTCAAGGCCCAACTGGTGCGTAATTCATAGGTAATATCTTTCGCATCGGCCGCGGCCCAACCGAAAGGCTAGCTAGCTTTTGAATCGAGTACAATAATTCAATCAACATAACTATAGCAGCTTTATCATTACTGACGATTGTAAATATTGCGTAAAAATATTAGGGTGTACGTTTGCCCCCTCTTAATCTTGTAACTCGTTGGAGGATTAAGAATTTTGGGTTACCCAAGTTTCGATTTCTGATGTAAGCTTAATTCCGCATTGCAATTAGGTGCTATGTAACTCGCCCCAAGTGTATGAAGTGTTACACAACCTTGCCCCAAAAGAGTAATTTTAGACCATGAGGTGTTACATATCTCGCCCCAAGTGATAGTCACCACGTTGAAGTGATATGAAACCGCCCGTGAAGATAGTGATTGTCATGCTTCTCAATGCTCGCACAAGGGTGCACTGCCTTGCTACATTTTGATCACGCATGAAATTTTGAAGATGTCTGTTATCTAAAATTCGCGCGGGGGGCCAATCCCACTATTCCATATGCGCGCAGAATTGAAATGTGTGCATGTCCTCGTGAGAAAATGCTCACCACATTATAGGTGCCTCATTGAACAAAAGTATGCATGATTATAAAAAAAAAAAGTAAATTATATACTTACCTTATTGAAAATGTTACTGCGACTTCGTTTACGAAGTGATTAGGATGCCCACTGGCTATGTCGGTGTTTTCCAGCGACGATGATTAATATAGTTGCCTTAGTGTCTAGTCTCGACTTAGTAATTGATTGTCTGTGGACCGGAATGCACCAGCTTAAGTCCAAGTCGATCAAGACGCGTTTCCACTTAATCAGATTTCAAAGAAATTGCATCGCAACGCTATGCACAATACCGGGATCAATCACTTGTGAGGAAAATCAGATTGAAACAGATTTGGGGAAAATTGGACACAACAGCTTAACCCACCGGATCAGTAGGAATTAAAAAGGATCATGACATTGCTTGATCATAAAAGCACAATTGCCAATGTTGCCAGAAACCGGATTACAATAGTTCGATCAACTCGATCGTAATAGTTATGTGGAAAAGGACCGCAGCAGCTTGATCAATCTGATCGGCAGATTGGCGTGGTGATTGAATGTGACCGCTTCGTGCTTTGTCATTTTACATTCTTAAAAATTTTAACATTCTCCTGAAATTGGAATGTCGCCTTCACGACCTTGGTAATTGACATACGATCTCATCGGCCCACAATCACTCGGCTTGATGCACGAAGGAGAAGTTATCGACGAAACAAAATTGGTAGGTCACTCGCCGCCTCCAAACATGTTGATGACGTGATTGTACCAAAAAATATTATTATCCAATTGCAAAATTTTACCTTCATGTCGTAGGATATTGAAATGCGATCGCAACCAGCCAAAAATCATCCAATTCGACGTGAGACGAAGAAGATATCAACGAAACAAATTTTTATACCAAGCCCTTGTGGGGTGTACATATCCGCAAAGGCAAGAGAAACGGGGCGGAATAATCCGAGGGCTACGGGATTAAGTTGCGCCGCGTTGCATTGAAACAGGCTACGAAATTAAGTCGCACCGCGCCGCACCAAATCGTAATCCCCCATTAATAGCCGATTAATCGCAAAGATCCGACTAATCGGCCATTTGACCGCCGAGTAATCGACGATTGCCGCCGCCGGTGGCCGCCTTTGTTCGCTTCGCGCGCGCGCTCATAATGGTCACCAGTTCCGCCGACAAAGATTTTTTTTTTTTTTTTTAATTTGATTTCGATGTTTTACGAGCATCGAAATGGATGTACCAGGGGAGCATCAACGGTCTGTGTGTCCAGCCGCATCGAAGATTGATGTACTACCGCCTGATCGAATCGTTGTTGAGAATGGAATTTTGATATATCGCGGAGCATCAAGTTTGATGTACCTAAGAAAATCCACGGTGGTCATTTGTCGCGCATCGAACATTGATGTAACTTGAAGCATCGAAGAACTCCCGACGTGGGTGATGGACACTTTGACGTGGGTGAGTGAAAACAATGGTAGGTGAACGAAACCCCGAAGAGGGTGAACAGATCTTGGGGGCCGGCCGTGGTCTTTCGCCACGGTTTACGCGAAGTGATCTTTCCTCCGTGTATTTGGCTACGTTTTTCGAAATCGTTTCTTTTCTTTCAAGCCTCCTTGCAACGGTTTTCTGCTTCAACCTTTAGCAACAAGCTTTATTTAACTTTTACTATTTGTCACGGATTTTTCTCGCAATGCTTTCTCGGATTTTAGCGACGGTTCTCTGACCGTTGTCGTTTCTCATGGACTTTCCATCACCGTCGCTTTTTCGAACTTTTTGAGATGGTTTTCCTGGAGGTCTTCTCTAGGATTTTCAAGCGCTAGAGATGTAGGCAACTTGACCATCCGTGTGATCATGACAAGAGCGATTTTGTCATACATCGAACTCGAACAAGTGATCGAACATCCCTGACAACAATCTTGGTGGCTTTTGCAATGAATCGCCAATGGGTGGCTTCCATCGCGATGTTGGAATGCAAAGAAATGCGATCAATCGGACCGTAGTAATCGTAATTAATCGGTTTAAAATAGCCGCAATCACCGGACGGCAGTGATTGAAAACAAAATCGACCAAGCCATGTTGCATCGAACATCCGAAGAATAATCTTGATGATTTTTTATTTTTATTTTATTTTTTTGCCATTTTACACCATGGACTGAACGTCCTGAGAGCGGTTTCATCGGTCTTTGTTGCGATGCAGTTTTAGTAGTTTCTGAAAGTAATAGTTTTTGCTGATCTTGAACAACGAATTGGGACTACAACAAGGTGACTAACCGGATCGCAAAGAATCGCGATTTTCTCGATTGCCGCAATTGTGACCAAACCGGATCAGTAGTCAAGTATTTATCAACCTGTCTCGCAATAGTATTTTTTTAAGGCGTTCAAATTGTTTCTCCACTGACACGATCTTGAAGCATTTTGTACAACTTTTCTCAATGGGAAAACACGATTCCTTTTCTCGTAATCCCTTAGTTTGCCGGGCTAATATTTGTACCCAAAATTACTTTTGGGCACGAAACACGATGAATGGATAGTTTTGGTGAGTATTTTGGGTTAGGGGTTGATTTGAAGAACAAAATGAAAGACAAGAGGTTTAACGTGGTTCGGCGATAGGTTGCCTATGTCCACGGGACAACCCCTTGGGGAGTGATTTTGTATTGATAGTAAAATTACATTGTATATTTTTTCCCCTATTGGCTACCCCCGCCTCCTTTTCGCTCCTCCTATTTATACAATTGTATACATAATTTAAATATAACTTAAATGGCACTAAATGCTCATTTATGCCTCCTCTTTAATTCCGCATGAAACCGCATTGGAATTCAAATCGCATGGCTAAAATCTGAATGAATATGGTCAAAATCGCTGAATTCAATTCGCATGGTCAAAATCACTGGAATTCAATTCTGCATGAAACTGCACATTTATGCTTTCATGACAAATTCTGCATAAATGATGGCTGGCAGTTGTAACGAGCCTCAAGCTCGTCAACGCTATTAGACCAGTCGAGAGACAAATTAACCGCTAATGACTCGATTAATTAGAGACGAACATTAATTAGTATAAATTAATCTAACAACGATTTAGATTCAAAACTAATATCATCGGATAGAGCTCGAAAAGTTATGCGAGATAGACTACTCGAACGTGCCAATCGGATACCGGACGAGGAAGATTTAATTGGATAAGTATGATTACCCGACTTGGCAGCCCTTATCGTCTGGTCGGGTGCCTTTAGCAATCCTAGACGACCTTATCTACACCTAATCGAGAAGAGTTATTCATTTTCTTCTTATTTCTTCTTCATCCTTCCGTTTCCCGTCTTCTCTTTTTCTTCTTCTGCTCTTCTATTTCTCTGTTTTTCTTCTTCCGTGAGTTCGTGAGATTTATTGGAGTGAATTAGTTTATTAATCCGTGTGATTGATGAAGATTGAGCGACTGGTGGTGATGATTGACGTTTACTGATTTTTGGAAAAGAAGGGGTTGATGCTGTTATAATCAGAATTAGGGTTTATAGAGTTGATTGGTGTTCTGAGGATTTAGAAGATGAAAGATAGAGGTATGGCGAGTTGAAGAATCATGGGTTAGATTCAATTGAAGTTCTGAAATTGTCTTGGAGATGAACTGAGAACTAGAGTTTCTGAATATGGGTTTGAGATTCGATTAAAGATGAATTGAAGTTGAAATTAATACTTTGAGAAGGGGATTTGAGATGGGTTTCACTCGAATTAGGATATAGGGTTTCGATTTTAAAGCTAAGACTGATAATTAGAAGTTGTGATGAAGCTAGGGTTTTTTCTGTTAACAAGAGGATTAAGGAGCTGTGATCGATGTTGAGGTAATTGTGCTATAGGAAGCGTATAGGGTCGAGAGCAACTGCTTCAATACATAAGTTCGATTTAAGGGTCTCTATGAATTTAGTTGGGAATGGAAATTATGAATTGATATTGTTGAAGTCTTGGGATGGATGGGGTTGGACCTGAAATGGAATTGTTGTTGGTGGTTATTTGTGTCAGAGATTTGGTGGAATGGATTGACTATCTGGTGGAGTAACAGAGTCATTTTGTGCTGGTAGAGTTAATGATAATGAGGATGCCAGAGAATTGTAATGATGTTAAAGTTCATACTTTGGAGTATGTTAAGTTGCAAGTAAGAGAACTGGAATTCGAGTTGTGGCTGGGATATATAGAATTACAGGGAATTTAGTGCATGAATTGTGTTTGTTGGAAATATTATATGATGTTGATGTTGCGGTTAAGAGTTGAGATAACAATGGAATGAATTGATGTTTTGAAGCTATTTTTGGTGGTGAATTGAAGAGCTGAGGTTGGGTTTGTTCTTGAGAACTTTGATGATATGGCAGAGAATGATGTGTATTGAATAGATTTGCGGTTGTTGGTTTAGTAAAGCTAATGTTATTGTTGAAGCTGAGTTGAGACATTGTGTTGCTGGTATTGAAGCATTTGTTTTGAGCTACAGGGTTGAACTGTAGATATGGAGATGATTAAGCTATTAAAAGTAGTGATGGAGTTAATGAGAATGATGAATCTATAGTGTTGAAAGACTATGTGGTTATTGGTCTGGTGGTAGTTTTAGTGAGAGAATGGAATCAATAACATGTATGGAGTTGCAGTTTATAGAGTTGGTGACGTGGTCTGTGTATCTGAGGTTGCAAGTGAACCTTGTCGGGGATGTTATGACTGGAACGAAGGTTATGAACTGCCTGAGTGAGAAAGGTGCTGCTGTTGAGATTCAAGTTGAGTGAGTAGTTTTGTTAGTTGGTGTTTGTGCTGATAGGATGTATAGGATGAGTTGGTTGTATTGCTGTCATAGCAAAGGGTTTAGTGAAAGCTGCACTTGCAGGTAACCTTAGTTGAGTGTTGTATTTGATTTATGAAGTTGTTTAAGATAATTATGTTGTCATTGGTTTATAGTCAAGAGTTTTTGTGTTGCGCAATGATTGTGCCTTAGTGTTCTTTGGCCTGAGCAATGGCTCTGGCCTGTGCAAAGGCTTTAGCCTTAAGCCTTGTTGTTCAGTCAGATGTCAGACTGATTCGGTGTGTCTGACTTAGTAAATCTGACTGAGTTAACTCAGTGGTCAGACCTGACCAGACTTGACTCAGTGAACCTTGACTGAGTTGGTTTCTTTGACCATTGACCCTGGACTTTGACCATTTGACTGACGAGGACTGTTAGAGACCTGTTGACTGTTAGCGACCGTTAGTTGACTCTATTAGACTGAGCCTTTTGTAATGGGCTTGTTAGTGGACTTTGGCTCAGTGTCGTGTATTCTTAATTTGATGTTTTGGACTCTTATAGTCTAAATTAACCTTTGGTTTATTCTTCAAAGATGTAGATATTCATAAGACTTAGGTATGGACTATAGGATCAACCTAATTGAATTAGTAAACTTTAGATATGCTAAAGATAGATAATAAAAAGGTGTAGAACCATAAATGGGCTTAGAACCATTAGAAAGACTTGTATGATTCTTGTGTGAGCCTTTCGGCTAGATTCTTAGAGTTCTTGTATGATTAACATTTAGTCTATTAACAACGATCGGTTAAAAGGATGAACCAGTGGATTGTGGATCTCAAGGTATGCGAGGCTTGTCATCAAAAGAGGTGGGAATCGATAACGAACTCTCTTGTATTCATTATTGTTTTACAAATCAATCTTGGTGTTGTAAAATTCATGCATATCTTTGTGTGCTCTGTGTGGTATGAGATGTGTGCCGACACAATATCAATATTCTATGGCTAGGGCGATACACCGCAATATTACACGGCTAGGGCGATACACCGCAATATTATTCTTCCTTTATATATATATCAGTATTCTATGGCTAGGGCGATACACCGTAGTATTACCTATTCGGTGTGGAATTGGCATCAATATTACACTTCCCTTATGTGCGGCAACACACATCTCATATATGAATGTTCACTGTTATTTATGAATGTCTGTGAAGAAGTTTCTACATTATGTTTTATTTTCTTTCCTTATATTACCGACTTTCGATAAAACCTGCATTGTCTTCGAATCATATTAATGTTTACTTGAAAGCTAGTTGTTATTCCTATGGGGCACCCCTTTTAGGGATGATGTGCTCACCCATTCCCACTTTCGGGCCCAGTGATAGATCAGAGTTGTGCAGCGAAAGCTTCAAGGGTTGAATTCAATAGTTGATTAACTTCTGCAATGTTTATTATGTTGTATATTTTATTTGTAAACCAAATGACTATTGTATATGTATCATTTGAGATAAATCCTTGTATATATATATTTCTGAGCGGGGCTAGTTTTGGGTTAAGTTTTTGGTAGCAGATTTCTAAATTGAATGTTTAAGTAAATGATTTAGATTCTTAGTGCCTCTTTATTTAGTTAATCTCTTGGATGAGTCAGCTGCTAGCTTAGGGGGCGCTACAGCAGTATTGGTGGACATTTGCTGGCGGAACAGCTGATTGCATGGGTAGGGACTGGCTTGATGGTTGACAGGCATGATGGCTGACAGTGTGGATGGAGGCCGGTCGACAAAAGATGGTTGAGACTGGTTGGCACCGCGGAAGAGTTTTTGGCCGGGAATTGGTTAGCAGCATTGCTGGCTACAAGACTGAAAATTGGCTAGGGGTGCGACTGACTTTGATAGTTGACCGAAGGTTGACCTTGACCATAGACCTTGATCGGACGTTGACTTTGACAGTTGACCGACTTTGACCATTGACCGGTCTGTGCAGACTGGTGGGATGCCTTGGTTGAATGGTTAGCGGGCTTGGATGAGGACCAAAAGATGATTCAAGTATCAATTTGGCCCATTAAGTGGTATTTTTACTTATGGTACAAACAATTTCTTTTAATATTGTAACACACATTCCTATTGATGAATTACGATTTCAAGTTACTACATCACCGTATTTTTCTTAGCATTATCTAACCTATTAGTGCAACTAAAATAAGTAAAATGCTAATGTATAGATACCTCCTAATCCATGTAAGCAATCATCGGTAAATAATAAAGGGTCTAAAGTTCAATCTGATTGTTCAATCACCTACCAAATTCATCCCAAACATTTCAACTCAGATGTTGCTCGGAGGTGTAAGGGCTTCTAATCTTTCTAGCATTCTTGGTACTGTTTCGTTAGAGTCTCCTATATAAAGATCATTTTTTCTTTCCAACTTTGTGCAAACCTCATTTGATAAGCCTCTTGTGGTTACAGATTAATACCCATAACAAAAAGAAAACCCTCAGGAGTGGCCATATTGGTTGAGGAAACCCAGCATGATTCATTTCAATTTCCTCAAACATTTCAACTCTTGGAAATTTGTATCTTTTACCACAAAAACCATAAAATGCAAAATACACTAAAGCACACATGAAGAGTTGAATTAATCTTATATATAAGTTTGAATAGAAAATATGGTAAAGCATGTTGATCATTAGTCATTAGCTTAGTGCCTTGGTTTTGGTGCATACCAAAACTGAACCGAAAGAAAATAATAACTATGTGCCAGAAGTTCATAAAACAACCATTTTAAAGCAACACCAAAAACATGGGGAACTATAATGCTTCGTACACGAAGAAATTTGTGACCACGAGTCCGTGACTTACTTATTTTTCTGATCAGCAAACTTGAAAGGTATACTGAGTGCTTGCTCGAAGTAACCAAGAAAAGGTTTAAAGAACTTATAAACCAAGCAAAACCCCTAAAGCCATTACTAAAAATCTTTACAAACATTACTAAAACTCGACCGAGAATTTCTTAAAGTGTATATGTTTTGCCCTGAGAATTATTGATTTGTACAATCCTTTTTTATTTTATTTTGCATGATCGCTGAACAAGGGTACTAATCTAGAGATCCATATTGGTCGGGATTATTCTATTTCGGAAAACGGGTCATATGACCAAATCTCATAAAGTATGGAAGTAATGGACTTGTAAAATATAGGGTCGGGTGAAAAGACATAGGAAATATTAACCATATATACCCTTTGGTTTAACCTTTATTCTTTTTCATATCCTTTTCTCTCTCATATTTATTTTCTTTCTCTACAATTAAAATTAATCGCGAGAAACGTCTTAACTTCCAAAATATAAGTCGGATTTTAATAAAATTTATATTTTTGGAAAGAACTCGAAATTCTCTACAAAACAAGATCCATTGTCAATATGAAATTCGAAAGAAAAAAAAAATTATTTTAAACTAGACCGAGGATACATTATGCACCCAGGTGCATCTGGCCAAAATATATTTCCTATAAAAATATGCATTATGCACCCGGGTGCAACTTGGCCAAAATTTATTTCATATAAAAATATGCATTATGCACGCAGATGCAACCTGGGCAAAACATTTTTCCTATATGAATCAAGAAAATATACATTATGCACTCGGGTGCACCCAGCCAAAACCTGTTTCCCGTCAGAATTATACATTATGCACTCAGGTGCATCTTGTGTACTTCACGGATAAATCTAGGTTTAGACTAGTAATCACGTGCATATATACTATACACAACCAAAATTATTAGTTCATGATCTCGAGCAATAAATCCAGCACCATTACCATCGCGTTCACTATAAGAGTATCAACCCGAAACAAGTATTAAAAAAGAAAAATTAAAAAAACAACAAAAATTCAAAAATATATATATTATGCACTCGGGTGCATATAGGGAAAAACCGATTTTTTTGTCTGGATATACATTATGCACTCAGGTGCATCTTATGTATTCCGTGGATAAATTTAGGTTTAGACTAGTAATCACTTCCAACAAAAGATGGCATTCGCAATTCCATTATGTCCTCTACTTTTTCTTTTTTTTGGTCTTAACCTTCACCAAATCTTCTCTTATCGCCAGCCAACCCTCTCCAACTTGTCTGTTTCTCATTTCTATCAATCGAGCGCCGCTAAGGTAATCACCACCTAAGGAAAGTATTCACCCTTAATTGAATTTAACAAGCAAATCAAAGAAGAAATGAGATTATTACCTTTCCCAGTAACAATCTCGTAAAGCATTCAAGAACCGAGGACATTTTTTCTCGATCAAATGCATTCAATCAAGCAATTTAATACCTCTTGCAGTCTTGCACACAAATTGAGTGAGTAGCAGCAGTAACTGTTTACATGAACGCCAACTTTTTTGACCATTTATGCCTACTAAGGTATCTAGACAGAACCCACAAATCAAAATCATAAACCAGAAAAAAAACCCCACTAAATCTCTTCTTTAATTACCCAAGCTTAAAGGAATCCAATTTTTTTCTTTATTTCTTTTCTAATTAAGTACCGATAATACCACCAATTTGTTCTCTGTTTGGAACCTCTTATCAACATTATCTTGTTACCGACCACAAAATTGCCGCTTGAGATGAACTATAGAAGAAGATGACTATGAGTAAAACATTACCCTCCTCTCTCGTCCGAAAGTTTTCCGATTAATTTGATTTTTTCCGATCGATTGGTCAATATTATTTTTCTCGTATCTCTGTTTGGGGAACCAGAGGAATCAAGATTACATAGACCGGACTCTAGAGAGAGGACATCAAGAAAGAAGATAGAGATGAACGATTTCACGTGAATAAGATATGCCTTTTAACTTTTCTAAGGGCATATCGGTAACTTGAAGATACGGAAAATGCTTTTATTTTGGGCGGTATGACCAAAAAGTATATTAGAACATGAAATTTGAATTCATGGTCATATGAACCATAGCAATATTTTACTTGTCTTTTACACCCAGAAATTCAAATCTAGGGCCTATTTAGCCAAAAAACTGGAAAATAAATACTCAATTTGTTGCCAAGCAACCGAAAAAAATACTTATAAGTACTAACAATGTATCTTTAAGAGACGTACATGCATCCTTTGATATAGAAAAATATCATGATGCGGATCTAAATGTCTGCTTATTACAAAACCAAAAGACGAATTAGGGGATTTACTTAGAGCACTTTTTTTATGCACAAATGCAGGCCCTAAACTAAATGTGAGGTTAAGAAAAGAAACAAACAAGATTTGTGTGAATGTGCTCACAGTCACATATACATTACTCATAACCGCTATTGATCTAAGATTCCAAATTACTAATTCAAAAAAATAATAATAATAAAATAAAGAATTGTTTTATTTATTTTTGAAGAGATTAAAGAATTGTTTGGCGAGCCACAAGCCATGACGTAAATGGTAAAGTAGGAAATTTTCTTTTCTATAGAATAAGCGTAGTTATTCAAAAAGGTGTTGGAGCCCAGTTTATCACTAGGCTTCCGACGACCTCTATGTACGAACCTCTTTTTTGATTTCTTTTATTGTAAAAAAATATAGTAATAATAAATATCTAAACATCTATATACTCTTGGTTAAAAATTTTAAAAAAAAAAATATGTTGAAGGGAAAGGAAAAATAATAATAAAATTGATATAAAAAGCTCCGAGTGCATTTTATACCATACAATGTGATGTTTTTATGTGATTACAAAGATTTATATAAACTAAAAATGTACGAGGAAATTGAGTTGAAATCACTCAACTGGTACTTGTCATACAATATGATGTTTAAGTGTCTTTAAACCGGTAGTTTCCATATGATCTATCTGTTCTAATGGCTCAGGAAAGTTAAGAAGACACTGAACACACAATGCTCGTTCAACTTTCAAGCATGCCACTTTAGCCGTAACATAACACTTTGTACGAAGTGACGCTTAACTCTCGTGAAATTCTAACACAAATGTTACCCGGAAACACAAGACCGGACCAGAAATTGATACCCCAACAGTAAACTATAAGGAACCCCAACCCTTTCTGACACGTTGTTCTCATTTTGTATCGTGCAAATTTTGTATGCACTATACCACCGAGAAATGCACATTGAACTGATTCTTGAGAGTAAACGATCATGAAACTGATCCAGTCCTCGTATCCTGTTGTATAGTTTGCCCATCTATAGGTTTCAAACAAACAAAGAAAAAAGATGTTTGAGGAAATTGAACTCAATGAAGTTGAATTCATTTCCACCGTCCACATTAGAATCTAACACCTCGTTTTCTTGCTTCCCAAGATGACGTATATATTCCGCAATGAGAGTAACGAATTAAACAAAATATACATATCATTGCCAAGAAACTTGTAAGGCTAAAGGCCACATTGTAGTGTCATCATTTGTTCCGCTCCTTATTGGTTTGCTACGTGTGGCGTCTTTAATCCCTGTATGAAGATTTCTTCTTGTGTATAATACCGAAACTATTCTAAAAATCTTCAACTAGGAATCAGGTGCTGAGTGCATTCTCTTTATACTGCAGTTTCGTTTCTCTTTAAAATGTATAGTTGTCCTTCTTATAAAAAGCATTTTGTTAGCGTTTTGCTGATCAGTTTGGTAAATTTTGTTTTGGATTGACCACAGTAGTGGACTAATCACGACAAACAAACGGAAAATAATCACAGATAGGGCAATGATATTTATCGTGGAAATTTCTGAGGAAACCAAGTTTGATTCCTCTCTCTTTCAGAAACCCGTCATTAAGATGACATATATATGTAGCCCAAAATACAAAATCTACCGTCGATATCATTAGTTTAGATTGATTTTAGGTTTTCACATTTTATCCATGACCAAATTAACCTTTTTATTTAATTTCACTAAGCTAATTTATTTTAAAAAATGATTCCAATTTACACGGTGAGTTTGTTGGTGGTCAGAGATATCTCCGAAATATCTTCCAATCAAAAAAATATTTACTAATATTCTCTCCTAATTAATTTCTTACCATAAAAATCTTATTTTAGATCTACAAAGTAAAAACGTTGTTGCTTCTCTTATTCCTCCACGAGATTTTTATTTTAAGCCGCATTGATGGAAAATTTAGGTTTCATCAAAAATACATATGCGAATCCTTTACATATTCAAGATTTTTATGTAATCAAAATCAAGATTAGTTATGTGCGTCAACTATCATCATCAGACTAACTTGAAATCAATGGACCAGAGTTGCATTTGACATTGGAAACGTTATGTAGCTATACCAAATCAGACACAATAAAGTGAGTGCTCAAGAAAGATAAAATCTGCTTGGAGTTGCAATTTAGATGAAGACTTAAGCATAACATGAGTTGCAACATCCAACCGATAATGTCATGGTGTTCCCAAATACATCGTTCATGTATGAGCAGTAGAAAACAATGAAGAAGAAGACTCCTCCGTTACTAATATAATCTCTTTGCTTTGTTATCAAACAAAGAAAAACTCTGTTTTCACCTTCTTCTTTTTGTTATTTTATATATTTGGGTTTCTTCCATATGATAAATGGTGGCATATCCGACAGGAGATGTTTGGAGTTTAATAGGTGTTGTATCCATTAAAAATAGATTTTAGGAAATTGCGGCTTCTCGGAAAAACCTAGTTTTCACTCGTGATATCGTTGAAATTTTGTAATTTTTAGTGAAAATTGTAAAATTTTGATTTAAAAGTTCTTTGGATTTTTTTGAAACCTCTCATGGTGATAATTGAGATTATGACCCATTGTCTGAGTGAAAATTGGAATTTTCCAAAACATCTAGCGGTGATAACTGAGATTATCACCCATTGTCTGAGTGAAATCTGGAGTTTTCCAAAACATCTCGTGGTGATAACTGAGATTATTTTGGTTAGTGAATACTGGATTGTTCAGAACCCTCCATGGTGATAATTGAGATTATTTTGGTATTTTTGTGGTAAAAATAAAAGTGTGATAAATTACGAATTTTATTTTAGGTTTTTAAAGGAAACAAATAAATAGCCCTAATAAATAAATTAGGAGTTATAAGAGGTAATTAAAAGGTATTAGGGTAAGGAATTACGGGAGTAAATTAAGGAAAGTCAAAACAGTTATTCCACGGAGTTTGGAGTTTATTTAGGGATTATGTTCATCATTATTTATTTTGCACAACTGTTTTTTTTTTTTACTTAAAAGAAATTAAATTTATTTGTTTACTAAAAAGGTTATTTTGGTAATCAAATCATACTATTACTAATTTTTGGTTCTTAATATATGAAAACTTAATGATGGGTTTCTAATATATGATAAATTGACATTGGCCTAGAAATAATTTTCCCCGATATTTATCTATGGTACAATGCTTTTGTGCACCTATTATATCATTGTCAAAGGTGGGTACTGATATTAGAGGAAGGGTATCAATCCTTATAAGATAAAATAATCATAACCACTGGAATTCTGGATTGGGTACATTTCCTTAACAGTCATATAAAGATTAAAAAAAGGCAAGATGGCACTGTTAATAAAAATAATAAATGTCCGGGCAATACCTATACGGCTATACACTTTAACAAATTCTTCTTCGCTTTTCACAATGTCTGTAAGGATTTTTAGCAATGTCGTTAAGCGTTTTCCGGCGTTTATAAATTCTTTAAGCCTTTTCTTGCTTACTTCCTGCTTACTTCTAGCAAGTGCTCAGTATATCTTTCAGGTTTGCTGATCGAAACAATAAATAAGTAAGTCATCTACTCGTGGTTACAAATTCTTCCTACGGGAAGTAGTATAGTTACCATGGTTTTGTGGGAAGCTACACGAACCAGTATAATTAGATATATAATGATTCAACTTATTTTTGGACGAAGTCAAATACTAAGATACCGAGTTTAATGGCTCCATACTGATACTTAGATAATCAATGTATGCTTTTTATTACTTTCACTTGACTCTTTGTTATTCTTTTATTCTTTGAGTGATCGACTCTGAACTTGGTCTTTTTTTCTTCTTTTCTTTTTGGTCGGTTGTATTTTTTTGTGTTGAGGTACGCCCTAAATTACCGCTCTCTTAATAAAGCGAATCCTATCGACCGATCAAAACAAAAAAAAAATCCCATGTTTTTTTGTTGCTTTGAAATGATAGTTTTGTGAACTACACATAATTATCATTTTATGTTAGTTCATGGTATGCACCAATACCACTAAACAAATGCCAAGACGCGAGACTAAGATGCTTTACCACATTTTCTGTTCGGTGCTCGTACATAAGAGTAGCCCAACTATTGAAATATATGGGGAGTGACCGAGGTGATCGTGCGTGTGCGCATGTGAAGAATAAATCAAATATCTAGAAGATATGTGTAATCGTTTAGTTTTCTAAATAAGTATATTCTAATATTAATTAGGATATATTTTTCATCTTCTCAACTCTATAAATAGAGTGCAAATGCAATTGTAAAACTATCTCAGTTTCTACTGATGATCATAATATAATTCACCCTTATGGGTTTCTCCGTGGACGTAGGTCGAATCGACCGAACCACGTATGTATATCGTTTGTCTCTTCTTTTATATTCGTTTTCATTATGATTTTGATATGTAGTTTAATTTTATCATTGATTTATTTTGGTTGTTTTCTAATATCAATGATATCCATGTTAGTTTTGATCTACATATCAAAATCGAACATCAACTCTCTCCATGAGTGCTCCGGTGTATTTTGTATTTTATGATTGATTTTTGTGGTGAAAGACACAAATTTCCAAAGAGTTGAGATGTTCAAGAAAATTGAAATGAATTATAATGATTTTTCTTAACTAACATGGTCAACATCGAGATTTTCCTCTTTGATATGGGTACCAAATTATAACAACAAGATGTTCATCAAATGAGGTTCGGACAAAGTTCGGAAGAAAAATAAGGCTTTGTAAATTAGAGTATGGAATGGACGGGCTCAGTTGGATGAGTGATCTCATATTGAACTTGAACTCTTTATCAACGATGCTTGTTGCCTGCATGGGTGAATGCTTGAAGGGCTATGGATTCTAGCTTCTCGGTCTTAAGCTTTCCAACTCTTTGCTATTGGTGATATTTTATCCGGCATAAATTCGTTATAAACTGATTTACCATATTTCATTTTTATTATGTGCTATTAGTTTACTACATTAAATATTGTAATTAATAACTAATTTCAATTACTTGTTTGTAATTAACATTTGCGAGCTAGGTTTTGATCCGTCCCATGTATACCTCTCTTTATTTTATAATCCTAGTTAACACAAATAGAACAAAATTAACTTCCAGCAAAAAAAAAGATGTGGTCGTCTATTAGTCTTTACATATATATAATTTTTTGCCCAATATTTTTACTGCACAACATACACCGGAGAGAATAGTAAAACTCTAACTTTTTGAATTTTTGGTGATAAAAGAAAACGAAATTTATTTTTATTTTATTTTTGTGTTTTTGAATATAATCTGTTCTAAATTATTGTATACTAAATTTATTGTTTCATCAGTTTTTGATTTATGCTAGACTGAATGTACTACTTTTATGAGAAAGTTCATTAACGTGCATGATAACGTGATTTAGGAGAATTAGGAGAATTAGAGCTCGTGCATGATAACGTGATTTAGGAGAATTAGAGAGGATGCAGAGACAAGAAGGGGAATATCTTATTAGAGAGAATAGCCATTCTGATACATAGGTTTCTTTATGTACAAATAAAGGGGAAACAAGATGGACCGCACATCCATGGGCCATAGGCCCTGTAACACTCCCCCTTGTGCGGTTCAATAACAAAACTTTATAAACAGTGCTTTGAATGTAGTTCTTCAAAAGTCGTTCTCTCCTTGATGACTTGTGCCGAAATCAATTGCCTTACTAAAACTTTCACAAGGAAAAACCCAGTGGGATAAAACCTTGGTACACCTATTCACATGTAGTACTTCACATTTTGTCTCTTACCTTACATGTAGTTCATCACATGCATTACGATCTTCACAGATCGATGAGTCTAAGTTGATTGCATCGTTAAAACTTTGCCAAGGAAACCCAGAGGGAGAAAACCTGAACTAAAGAAAAAGAGTACAATATTAAGCAAACTTAGAACATAGTTGGACTCGAATATGTTGCCTCATTAAAACCTTGACAAGGAAAACCCAATGGGATAAAACCTTGACGAAGGAAAAGAGTACAACGTGACAGATGCAAAGTAAAGGTGATCCGTTGCGAGATGATCACTTTGCTCCGTTGAAGTTGTCTAGTTGTTTCACAACTCTTAAGGCAGAAAATCCTCGTGGGAAAGATAATAGCCTTAGTTAGGAAAATTACATTCCCGGTGTTTGTTGTTGTCTCATTAAAAACCTTGGCGAGTAACAAAACCTTGTGGGGAAAAGTAACCTCGGTGAAGGAAAATAGTTCAACACACCATTAAATTCTCCCCCGATGTCAGACAATTTTCATTAGTCTAAGGCATTCAAAAGGAGTTTATCACACTTTACTTTTGTGACTTGAATGTTTATAAGACCGTGTGTTGATTAGGAAGTTACGTTGCTTAAGCAGATTATCGCATTTCATTTCTTTGATTCGGATATTTTCGGTAATATCCACGCGATCTTTATGTCTTCATGTTCAACATACTTGATGCTTTTAGTGTTGTCTCGCTAAAAACTTGCCTAGTAACAAAACCCTTTGGGAAAAACTATTCTCGATCGAAGGGAAAAAGAGTACAAAACATCTTCAATTTCAAAGTAAAATATGTCGACATCATATCCTTGGATCCTCCCCCTGATGTCGGTATCTCCCCATGATTACTTTCAGAGTTATTCTAGAGTGTTACTTTAGTCATGTACTTTTCGAAATTGAATATCGGTAAAGACCTGGAAAATAGTCTACCGTATCTCCCCCCTGATTACTTTCGCTTGAGAAGAGATTATTATTCCTTCATAATCAACAACTTTTGGATTGCAGTTTCATTAGCATTCCTTTCTATGTCTTTGCAGGGATAAAATAATTTTATGTCAATGGTTACCTCTAAGTACATGATTACATTCACTATACCATTCCAATGACGTTGCGTTGGCGTTGAGCTATATCTAGATAACAAGTTCACTGAGGATGTAAAATTTAATCGAGTACATTATTATACTAAGTACAACAATGCGTCTATTGTACTTACATAAGGGAATTTCATCTCCCAACACATCTTCGTCATCTTCCTTTAGACAAAATGGTCACATACTTACATTTGAACCTCGACTAATCATGGGAGTGCTATCAGGATGCATGTCTTTGTTAATTTGCCTGACAACCTTAGACAAATGCAAACTGGTGGGGTAATATACCACAAGATCAGTATTCGATCGAGCTTTCCCAGATTTTTTATCTCAATTCGGATTTCAAATAGCTTTTAAGGTCTCTTATTACATCAAGAGTACATATCATGTCTGTAACATCAACATAAATAGCTACAATTCCAAATCAGGAACTTTCTTATGAATACACAATAAAAAATAACTTATTTGTCTATCCCCTCCAAATCAAATAGCCACTTAGACGGGTATACCACATCCTCCTGATTGCTTCAATCTATAAGTGAGTGTTCTATCTAACTGCAAACGCACTCTGTGGTTTAGAGTCATTTGATTTGTGCAACAAAAATCTATGAAATACTTTTGTAAATATCTTCTATCTCTTGATTCTTTCATAGATACGTAACAACCACATACATATGCTGCATTTCAAGTCTTTTTGAAATTACCAAACTAACTAAGTAGCGGAACTCTATAACATTCATTACAATAGAACAATTCCAGGGCTTTGAGAGAAACCTCGCGCGCATAAGGCGAAGTCTTTGTACTTTAAGACTACTTTCTTCTCATTATGCTTTATGACAAATTAATTATGTATGTCCAATAGGCTTTACACTTGGTTGGTTAGCACTACCCCACCAAATACCCGTATATTTGCCAAAGAACTATGTTCTACCTGGATTGTGTAGGCCAAATATGCTATTTATTTAAAATTAATCAAAATAAAGCATGGTCCAATTTCATTGTGCTCTACTTCTGGAGCAACTATTTATGGATTATATCATCACTATGCACGCATGATCCTTCCATTGACTCATTTGCATTCTCATAATCCGTCAGGATTTCATTGTTCTCTAGAATCATTTAAAACTTCGGAGCGTCCTCCAGTTTGATCCATGGACATATTCAGAGAAAATCTTATGAGATGATTTCTGATGATATAAGTAAGTTGTGCCTTACTCACCTACTTCCTTTCTAGGTGAGGATTGATCGAACCAAGTGGTCTCTCCAACTTCCTTTATGGAGCCACGGCCTCAACCACCACTACGGGAAAAAAGGCGATTAACTACACCGGAAAACAGTTGTCGTACGATATACGCATTTACGTTTATATATAGGTTGCACAAGGGGGTTGTGGAAGGTCCTCAATTCTTTACAACTCGTCAATAATAGTCGTAAACACGGTTGTCGTTCCTTTTTATACCACGCTTGGCTCAGTTGTGAATGTCTTTCAAAATTTCCTCTTAATGCCTAACACAACTCATACCTCGGTTGTGAAAATAACTCCTACACTACACTTGTTGGGATTGTAGAAATTTCTTTGACAACTATGGTTAGAGTTGTATGTGAATTCTTTGACAACAATTGTTTGAGTTGCATGTCAGTTATTTTACAACAATGGTTAAGAGTTGTATTTCATCTCATTGACAACTTCTGCATTAGTTGTATGTCACTTCTTTGACAACTTTGGTTTGAATCGTATGTCACTTCTTTGACAACTATAGGAAGTGTTGCATGTCATTTCTTTGACAACTCTAATTCTGAGTTGCGGTACATATTCGATTTGAAAAAAAAAAATTTGAAAAAAAAAAATTTGAGAATTTAAATACAAAATTAAATCTGTAATACTTAAATAACCATGAAAGAAGATCAGATTTCCAATTATAATCACTATTTGTTTAATACTACAGAAGATCAGTTTTACAAAACTTCAACACCAAAAAAGAATAAACTAGTAACACTTTCATTTTAGTAAAACCCTTCTAGCTATTATTTCTACCTTCAAAAATCATCCTACGGCCCACGATGATAACTCTTTCCTTTCCAACTTTCTCCATTGCTCGCTAACATCTCCCCAATCTCCCTTTCACCATTTGCGGAGATGGTACCCACCTATTCGTAAAAATACAAAGTAGAAAATCAACATCGAAATTGCCGACCTTTCGAAGAGTGTAATTAGAACAAAAATATGACTATCCATATGCTAGAGACGGCTTATTTATGAATGCAAATTATATTTGAATATGCAGAACAAGCATATATTGAGTAAGATTATTTAAATATACGAGGGAATCACATCCATGACCACTAAAAAAGAAAAAAGTACCAACACATTATATAATATTATTTAAATTTGCAGTAACAAGCATATATTAAGTAAGCCGAGAATAGAGATACATGGAACAACTAACAAGTGGTATAGTGGTCATGTACATTGATCTTATGTGGTGTATCTGTTTTGCTAAATTGGCATCGGCTAAACTTGTGGAGCGTGCGATCCATTCTTGATGCTAAAGAACAAACATAACTCTATATCATGGGACATGCCTAATTAACAATATTAAAAATCACTATTAACAATACTAATTCATTGTGATTCAACGAACGATAACAGTTCTACAAGGGTGTAAAAGAAAAGTGATGGGAAGACATAATGGCTCTTACATCATATGAAGAAGGCATTACAATTAAAAATATAAATATGCATAAGGATATGGTGAGCACTAAAAAAGATCTTTGGGAAAAGAACACACTGTCAAAGCATTTACAATAGCTGGGGAGCCGCACCGCACTTGGAAGTTGGAACACCAATAGCGACTGAAATAATCACACAAGTGATCAAAATATAGCGCACAAACGCCTAAATCTGCATCTAAAATTCAACTTAACAGTAAATCTAATCAAATATATACATATAAAAAAAATACCTCGATGGATGTGGAAACCATCTTTTCACCGATTATTTAGGACTTTTGTTTCTTTGTTCCCCGCTCCCAACCCTTGGTAGGGAAGACTACTGAGATATAAAATGAATCAAATAAGAAACAGGTAAAAAACGAGAGAATGCTAACAATATATATGGAGTTCAAATTAAATATACTACGGAGGAAGTAAGTATACAAGAAGTCGACCTTCCTCTTACAAAGTAGATAAGCACATGGTGGAAACGTGATTCTAAATCATCTCTTCGACTTTTGTGCCCAATACAAAAGTACGAAGAATCAAATAAATGAGCAACAAGGGTTTAAGATACAAGACAAAGAGACATAATTGAGGGCCATACTAGACTTAGTTTCAAAAACTCGCCCAAGCCCTACCGGTCACACTACTTTGCCACCCACTAGCCTAAATAGAAAGATATGACAAAGCCGCGTAGCCCATATAAAGAATGCAATACAATGAATAAAAATATCAAATATACATTGAAGGACATAAAAATAAGGTAGAGCACTAGAACAATGTTGGGCGAAGTACATATGTTTGTCAAAGATTTGCGATAGCAAGGGGAACTCCTGCACTTGGACCGCCAATAACAGCCTGGAATAATCACACAAGTGACCAGTTTGAAAGCCATTTGAGTCTCTCTTCAACTTAACATCCCAGGTTAGACTATCTGGAACTTTGAGGGTTGCATGATGAGATAAATCAGCGCCATGTTTAGCGACGAACTCTGGCAGGACAATCTGCATATCAAGTTGATCATGAAGCTAATTAGCAAACAAAAAAAACTTATTAAGTAACAAACTACCATACACATTTAGAATTGAGTAACAAAAAAGGTATAATCTAATTGTATCATTTTATACAACAAACTAAAAATGAATAAAATTCCTTCACCGAGATCTGCTGCAGAAGTAGTTGTATTTGTCAAATTTGATGACATGTTTTCTTCAACCAAAGAATCGCTGTTGTGCTCTGTTGAAGTATGAGACCTTTCATCACTTGGGTTATGCTGATGAATGATGATATTGTTTAGGGTTTGGTATAAACACATGGATAATCACTAAGTGCAAAATAAATTAAAGAAACAAGAACAACTCCTACCAAAAGATAAATCAGTTGAAAGAAAATTATAATACTAATATGAACAACATCTACTCGTTCAAATGATTAATATTACACATGGTCAAAGAAAACTCACATCCTCATAGCTTGAATCATCAGAATCATCATCACTACTTGATTTCTTTCTTCTTCACATCTCCGTTCTTAACTTAACGGGAGCAGTAGCAGCAGATGCCAGTTGTACTTAATTGGTCCAAATGGATGAACTTCAGCACCAATTGTAGCTGCAAAATTAACAACATGAAAAAAAATCTCATCAATAACCAAAATCAAACTATCAATTAACAAAAATCATTATCAACAGCAAAAATCAAACCATATTTTTCATAAGAAAAAGCATACCCCGATTTTTCCGAGTAAACCCTATCTCAGAAATAAGAATGAAAGAAATTGCTCTTGTTACCTTAATGATGATGAAGTACGAAGAATCGAATGAGGAGGAACATTCTTGAAGCAATTGATTCGAGAAACATGTGATTGAGGGAAATTGCGCATCACTACCAGATTATAGCTTCACTAGTTATTCAATCCCTAGCCGATCAACCGGATATCACAGGTTCACAGATCCACTTGCAACTCCATCAATAACAACATGATTCAAGAATCCAACACACCCATCTTGAATCGAATAACCATAAACCCTAAATCGAACCAATTTGCACAAACCCATCTCAGATTGATTCTTCTTTCTCCCTTGTACGCAGTTGAACAAACCCCAAATACATTTCAATTCATTTGAACCCTAAGTTTCTCCAGATTCAATCCTCAAAACCCTGTTGATTTCAAGAATCCATATCGATCTCTTCTCAACTACAACAATAGACAACTCAAATTTACCCCATCACTAATCTTATTTCCGCTCTTGCAATTCAGTCGAACCCATTTCATCTCGATCCGATTTCTTCATCAATGAGAAAGATTGGTATCTCTAGCAATTTCCATCGTCTTTTCTTCTTCACTTGCATCTCAAAATCACCAAACCCACGTAGCAGATTAATCTTCATTTTCTCGTCTGAAAGTTATGGAGCCGCCATGGCTTCGTTTCTTTCTTCGAGATGTAGGATTTCGATTTGCTTCATACCGAAACCGATTCCTTTGTTAAATCACTGGTTAAACAAATCTTGAGTGAGGATTTTTTTTTCTGAGGGAGGCAACTTGAGTTAGGGTTTTTTTTCTGAGGGAGGGGAAGATGAGAGACGAGAGAAAAATGAGTGAATGAAGATAAGTGAGAGAAAAAAAAATCGTTTTGTCTAAAAGAATTTGAACGGATAAGATGTGGTAAGATGGGGTCATACGGATTATGAAACTATTTGGACGGTATAGATTTAAGTTGAGAATGTCATACGGATCAAGGAAAGTGTGTTTTCTTTTGCGCTTTCTCTTTGTGTTAATACGAACTCATGTTTTCGATTTAATTATCAACCTTTGACATCAAAAAAATCCGAAAAAAAAATATTAATAAATTTAGGACATTGTTATCGACATTCCGATATAAAAAATCCAAAAATGTATAAGAATGAATCGGAAATGAAACATGAATTCGATAATTGGTGTGTTTCTTTGTGCTTTCTCTTTGTGTTTTTGTGCTTTCTTTTTGTGCTTAGGTTTGAATTTCGACTAGTCGCATAGGTCATGAAGTAATTTTTACAAGTCATATAGGTCATGAAGTATCTTTAGTTCACACTTTGGTAAACTCAAGGTTATAAGATTACTAAAGATGGGCCAAGAAATTCAAGATGGTTCGACTTCAAACTTAATCGGATATATCATCAAAATCGATAAATATGAAGCTCGGTGTTGATTCGAACTTCAAATGTGGTATAACGGCATACAAACTATGAGCCAAGAAGCTCGGGAGGGTTCGACTTCAAACTTAGCATGATACATTATCGAAACCGATAAATATGAAGCTCAGTGTCGATTCGAACTTCAAATGTGGTATAACGACAAACAAATTATGAACCACGAAGCTCCGAGAGGGTTCTCACTTCAAACTTAACATGATACATTATCGAAACCGATAAATATGAAGCTCAGTGTCGATTCGAACTTCAAATGTGGTATAACGACAAACAAATTATGAACCACGAAGCTCCGAGAGGGTTCTCACTTCAAACCTAACATGATACATCATCGAAATCAATAAATATGAATCTAGGTGTCGATTCCAACTTCAAATGTGGTATAACGACAAACAAACTATGAACCAATAAGCTCCGTGAGGGTTCGGACTTCAAACTTATGAGGATACATCATTGGAATCGATAAATATGAAGCTCGTGTCGATTCGAGAAAGAAAGTGGCTCCGAGCTTGAAAGAAGCCGCCGTTGACTACTATTAGTCTGAAACTTGATAAGAACGATGAATCCATTCATTTACAAGAAAGATTCCTTCAGAATATTCTCCAAAACCTTAAACAAACCCTATTCTGGCATATTGTATGCATACCCTGGCTCTGAGATTGAAACCTGGTCGGGAGTGGACTACAATAAGTCGGAAACTTGCAAGAACGATGAATCCATCCATTTATTGTAAGATTCCTTCGGAATATTCCCGAAACCTTAAACAAACCCTATTCGGCATATTGTATGCGTACCTTGGCTCCGAGATCGAAACCTGGTCGGGAGTGGACTACTATAAGTCGGAAACTTGGTAAGAACGATGAATCCATCCATTTACAAGTAAGATTCCTTCGGAATATTCCCAGAAACATTAAACAAACCCTATTTTGGCATATTGTATGCATACCATGGCTCCGAGATCGAAACCTGGTTGGGAGTGGACTACTATAAGTCGGAAACTTGGTAAGAATGATGAATCCATCTATTTATAGGTAAGATTCCTTCGGAATATTCCCCGGAACATTAAACAAACCCTATTTTGGCATATTGTATGCATACCATGGCTCCGAGATCGAAACCTGGCCGTGAGTGGACTACTCTAAGTCAGAAACTTCGTAAGAACGATGAATACATCCATTTACAGGTAAGATTCCTTCGAAATATTCCCTGAAACCTTAAACAAACCATATTCTGGCATAATGTACGCATATCCTGGCTCCGAGATCGAAACCTGGCCGTGAGTGGACTACTCTATGTCCGAAACTTCGTAAGAACGATGAATCCATCCATTTACAGGTAAGATTCCTTCGAAATATTCCCTGAAACCTTAAACAAACCATATTCTGGCATAATGTACGCATACCCTGGCTCCGAGATCGAAACCTGGCCGTGATTGGACTACTCTATGTCCGAAACTTGGTAAGAACGATGAATCCATCCATTTATAGGTAAGATTCCTTGAAATATTCCACGAAACATTAAACAAGTCATATTTTGGCATATTGTATGCATACCCATGGCTCCGAGATCGAAACACAGCCGTGAGTGGACTACTCTAAGTCGAAACTTCGTAAGAACGATGAATACATCCATTTACATGTAAGATTCCTTCAAATATTCCCTAAAACCTTAAACAAACCATATTCCGGCATAATGTACGCATATCCTGGCTCCGAGATCGAAACTCGGGCCGTGAGTGGACTACTCTATGTCCGAAACTTCGTAAGAACGATGAATACATCCATTTACAGGTAAGATTCCTTCGAAATATTCCCTGAAACCTTAAACAAACCATATTCTGGCATAATGTACGCATACCCTGGCTCCGAGATCGAAACCTGGCCGTGATTGGACTACTCTATGTCCGAAACTTCGTAAGAACGATGAATCCATCCATTTACAGGTAAGATTCCTTCGAAATATTCCCTGAAACCTTAAACAAGTCGTATTCTGGCATATTGTACGCATACCCTGGCTCCGAGATCGAAACCTGGCCGTGAGTGGACTACTTTAAGTCAGAAACTTCGTAAGAACGATGAATACATCCATTTACAGGTAAGATTCCTTCGAAATATTCCCTGAAACCTTAAACAAACCATATTCTGGCATAATGTACGTATATCCTTGCTCCGAGATCGAAACCTCGGCCGTGATTGGACTACTCTATGTCCGAAACTTCGTAAGAACGATGGATACATCCATTTCTGAGTAAGATTCCTTCGAAATATTCCCCGAAACCTTAAACAAGTCATATTCTGGCATATTGTACGCATACCCTGGCTCCGAGATCTAAACCTGGCCGTGATTGGACTACTCTATGTCCGAAACTTCGTAAGAACGATGAATCCATCCATTTATAGGTAAGATTCCTTCGAAATATTCCCTGAAACCTTAAACAAGTCATATTCTGGCATATTGTACGCATACCCTGGCTCCGAGATCGAAACCTGGCCGTGATTGGACTACTCTAAGTCCGAAACTTCGTAAGAACGATGAATACATCCATTTACTGGGTAAGATTCCTTCGAAATATTCCCGAAACCTTAAACAAACCATATTTTGGCATAATGTACGCATACCACGGCTCCGAGATCGAAACACGGGTCGTGATTGGACTACTCTAAGTCGAAACTTCGTAAGAACGATGAATACATCCATTTGCGGGTAAGATTCCTTGAAATATTCCCCAAACCTTAAACAAACCATTTTCTGGAATATTGTACGCATATCGGCTCCGAGATCAAAACCTGGCCGTGATTGGACTACTTTAAGTCCGAAATTTCATAAGAACGAAGAATCCATCCATTTACAAGTAAGATTCCTTTGGAATATTCCGAGAGAACATTAAACCAACCCTATTCCGGCATATTGTAGGCAAACCCCGGCTCCGAGATCGAAACCTCAGGCCGACAAGTGGACTACTTTAAGTTGGAAATTTCGTAAGAACGATGAATCCATCAATTTACAAGTAATATTCTTTTGTAATATTCCCAGAAACATTAAGCAAGCCCTTTTCTAGCATATTGTATGCAAACCCCGGCTCCGAGATTGAAACTCGACCAGAACGGACTAGTATAAGTCTGAGAGTTCGTAAGAACGATGAATATAACCATTTACGGGTAAGATTCCATGGGAATATTCTCAGAAACCTTCAACACACACGAATTCATAAACTTCGAGAAAGAAACTGGCTTCGAGATCGAAACCTGGCCATGAGCGGACTAATATAAGTCTGAAAGTTCGCAAAGACGATGAATCCAACTATTTACAGGTAAGATTCCATGGAATATTCTCAGAAACCTTAAACATACACAAATTCGTCAACTTTGAGAAATAAACTGGCTCCGGGATCGAAACGTGGCCATGAGCGGACTACTATAAGTCTGAAAGTTTGCAAAGACGATGAATCCAACCATTTATGGGTAAGATTGCATGGGAATATTCTCATAAACCTTAAACACATACAAATTCATCAACTTCGAGAAAGAAACTTGCACCGGGATCAAAACTTGGCCATGAGCGGACTACTATAAGTCCGAAAGTTCGGGAAGACGATGAATCCACCCATTTACGGGTAAGATTCCATGGGAATATTCTTAGCATAAGTGAATAAAATTTAGCAGAAGTGAGAAAAATTTAGCATAAGTGTTTATACCTCAACGACAACTCTTATAAAGGTTGTCAATACCGATGAAAAGAAAATTTAGCAGAAGTGAGAAAAATTTAGCAGAAGTGTTTATACCTTTACGACGACTCTTAAGGGGGTTGTAGAAGGTCTATTTATCCTTTTTCTTCTTATCTTTTCCATCTCCCATCATAACCATCCATTTACATCATAACCGTCCATTTATTTCTTCTCCTTAACATGTTTTTTCCTTATCACTTTTTGGGTTAATTTGCGTTACCTCCCCTGGCCAAGATCATAATTAGCGTCGGCAGTTTTGTACACGTGACCAGTTTTTACACTTGGACTTTGACTTTCCCCAGAATACCTCCCCTGGCCAAGATCATAATTAGCGTTACCTTCCCTACCAGTTTTTACACGTGGGAAAGTCAAAGTCCACGTGTAAGAACTGGTGTAAATGTGACGGAAAATGGAGGGGAGGTTTCACTAATTTAATTTATGTAGGGGAGGTAACACTAATTATGATCTTGGTCAGGGGAGGTAACGCAAATTATCCCTCACTTTTTTATAAAAGTAAATGTAAAATATAAGCAGACATGCATGTAAATGTGGAAGGGTGGTTGAAATCCAAGTCTTAGACAGAGGAGGTTCAGGTTCGATTTACCTTAGCCTCCTTTTTTTTTTTTTTCAAAGTCAATTTATCATTTATAACTCTTGTAAAGGTTGTGAATGTTGATTAAAAGAAAAGCACAAATCTACCAAAGATTGTGAATCCGGCAGATGGTTGACGTCTTGTACTAACACCTAGTAAGCTTGGGTTCGATTCTCTACAAGAACATTTTTCAATTTTTTTTTTCTTATCTTCAACGACTCTTATTAGTGTTGTTTTAAAATCATTCACTACCTTTAGGATGTGAGTTGTAAATTCTAAAGGTGGTCACTTCTCTCTACAACCCTTTTCACACAACAAGTTGTGGTTCTCGATTTCGTCACTACTCTTAGGAACTCGTTGGTCCTAAGAGTTGGACATATTTTACTTTGACAACGCTTTTGTTGGAAAAAGTTGTAAAACATACTACATTTTACAACTTTTAATTTACGAGTTGTCAATCTACAGTTGTAGATTACTAATTTTCCCGTAGTGCACACTTCCACTGAGTGTAGTTGCAACACCTTAATCTATGGTGTATATCTCTTATTAAGGATTTGTAACTTTGCAAGTAGGTTTGCAGCTGGTATGTGTGATCTCATCACTTTAGCGACATCATTGTACCTTCTGAAAATCGAATATTCTTTATCACTTCACATTTACATTTGTGGAGTACAAGAATCAATATGAGACATAGTGGGAACACACCATGACAATTCCTATCGTTCCCTTAGAAAATACTTTTTCTTATCTCCCCCTAACGACGGGAAGAATGTCTCATTGAAGTGATAACCCGCAAATCTAGCGGTAAGAGATCTCTTGCCAAAAGTTTTAAAATGCGGATAATTGTTGGGAACTCATTTCCAACATAACTACTTAATAGTTTTGAAGACCCATCATAGTACGATGTGGAGTCGTAATGGCACATATATAGTGCAACCAAATATGCGTAAAAAACACAAATGTCAGGCTTAAATCCAGTTACCAACTGGTGCGCAGAAAAGGTTGACTAATATTGGGTTCTAAAAACAAATTAATTAAGATGCGTGTAATATTGCATATACCCAAAGCAATAAAAGATAGGTTGGTACGCATAGCCTATTCCTAAGACACCATCTGTAACCTTTGATGGTAGCCTCTTTGAGATCATTGGGTATAAGATGCTCTATATTGATCCTATTAAACATGCAATATTCATCAAGTCCTTTTGATGTAAATTCTCTAGCATTAACAAGGGTGGTTAGCCTTTGCACTTTGCATTGTGTGGTATGTGCTAGTAGTTTTCAAACGCAAATTTCTTGGGAACTATAACTAGTCCAAAAATGTCGAAACATTCACCAGAGCCATAACTCACTTTAATGGTCCGCATTCTACATGAATATTTTTCTAAAGTTCACCTTGTTTTCTTTGTAATATGGAATTTTTTACCATTTGCATCTTAGGATGGTCTCGATCCTGTTTTACTGAAGAATTTGTAAAAATGAGTGATATGCTTTCTTACCTAAAAGCATAATGGGAAGGTGGGTTGTGCATCTAGTAATTTATAAAACACTTATTGAGAGATATGTCGTCACTTTGCATTCTGTCAATCTTTTTCCCATTTTCGTTCACTCAAATAAAGTGATATTTGTATGAGTTCTTTCAAAACAATCATCATGTCACAACCAAAATTTCTTTATGGTTATGCCCAAAGCCTGTATGGGTCAGTTTCCAACATTTCATCGTCGGAGTCAATATGATTCAATAATCCAAATATTATAGTGAATTACATTGCACTAGGTTGACTCAAGTTTCTCTAAAATATATTTCCTTCCAAATTTATTAGAGACTATAAAAATGCAATCAATTACATTCTCATCATTTTGATGTTCCACATGATATCCATTTGCACGGGTTACTTGGGAATTTAACAAGGTGTGATTATCTCTTGGTACATTTAGAGATTTTGCGACGTCTTTGTTCAATCTTGAAAAAAAATGAGCAGTGTTACGCTCGATAATATAGTCAATTTGCCGGGCAAAGTTCTTGTTGCCATTAAAGTTGATGTGAAAATTGGTTGTTACTATGATACACATACACATTATATTGTATATACCAACACCTATGACCAGGTGCATTTCCAACTCATTTATTTATGATGGGAGCTAGAATTACATTTTAGCTGCTCCATGTTCAATTGATACCTATACTTTGGTGTCATTATTGTTGGGAAAAAAAATTATTTAATTTTTTTTTCATGATATATATGTTCCTTTTCACATGCTTTATATGAGTCGGTACGTCTAACCCTCATTACTTCGGGGTTCTTTCCATTTTTAATTTTGCTACAATTAGCTTAATTTGAGAAATTTCTTTATCTCAATAGGCCAAGAGATTCTCACTACACATGTCAACCACTTACTTTAGGTTGAGTAGATCACTAAAGGTAATTCTCTTTTTGTCATACTTCAACATATACTATTTCGTTAGTATCATGGGTGAAGTAGAGAAATGGAAATTTTCTGACTCAAAAATAAAAAAAATAATAATTGTGAGTTCTTCCACAAAATATTGGAATACATGTGATTTTATTTGTAATGTATCTTTTGAAATTACTAACTCTTTAATAGTCGCGCAAGTATATTACATTCCACAGAACATTCAAATTTGGGGAGAAAATATCAAGTATGCAATAATGGTGTTCAAGTATTTCTAAACCCCAAATACATACTTTTGAATCGAGTTGGTACAACCAATTGTATAAAAGACATCATTCAACTATAGCCAATATCATATTCAAGAGAACTAAACAACATTAACCAAAATTCTTAATAAACTAGGTCAACAGTCGTAATTTAAATTGACTAATTATATAGTGTGGACTTGTCTTAAGACCAAATGAACAAAACTAGGCATTTTCTATAAAAAAAAAAATAGGCCTAGCCAGTACTCAACGTAAAAACCCACATTATAGTTACATACCTCGAATTTTGGTTCCCGCTGTATATAGACAAAACCGGAACAGGCCTGGTCGCGCACGACCTAAAACCTGAAGCCAAGGTCTGGAACATGACAGGCTCAACATAGTACCGATTTGGATCGGTTGGAACGGGACCGAGTTGCCTGGGTTGGAACGGGACCGAGTTGGTTTCTCTTTTCTCCTCGGAAACAGAAAAATGCTTCCTCACAGATTCCTTCTTGCGTATCTCATAAAAGGAACAAGATAAGTACGAAAATCCCACGAAGATGAATGTGACCTGGTCGGATCGGAACGGACCAAATCGGGAACATGACGGGGATTTGGAACACGAACAGATTTTTGTTATCGTCTTCTTCCAGAGGATTTTTTTTTTTTTCAAACGACCTAACTAGGACGAAAACCTTAGATCGGCTAATCTCTAATTACAGATGACTAAAATCAGACTATGATAGACGACCAAAATATCGATTGATAAGAGCCAACTTTTAGTGATAGGAAGAGCTCGTGCATGATAACGTGATTTAGGAGAATTAGAGAGGATGCAGAGACAAGAAGGGGAATATCTTATTAGAGAGAATAGCCATTCTGATACATAGGTTTCTTTATGTACAAATAAAGGGGAAACAAGATGGACCACACATCCATGGGCCATAGGCCCTGTAACACATGTTTTTTTGTTGCTTTGAAATGATAGTTTTGTGAACTACACATAATTATCATTTTATGTTAGTTCATGGTATGCACCAATACCACTAAACAAATGCCAGGATGCGAAACTAATGATCAAGATGCTTTACCACATTTTCTGTTCGGTGCTCGTACATAAGAATAGCCCAACTCTCTCCATGAGTGCTTTAGTGTATTTTGTATTTTATGATCGATTTTTGTGGTGAAAGACACAAATTTCCAAAGAATTGAGATGTTCGAGAAAATTGAGATAAATTATAATGATTTTTCTTGACTTATATGGTCAACCTCGAGGTTATCCTCTTTGGCATGGGTATCAATTTATAACAACAAGGTGTTCATCAAATGATGTTTGGACAAACTTGGGAAGGGCTGATTGCATTTATGGGTGAATGCTTGAAGGGCTATGAAATCTAGCTTCCCAACTCTTTGCTATTGGTGATATTTTCTCCGACACGAATTCATTATAAACTGATTTACCATATTTGATTTTTGTGCTACTCCCTCCGGCCCTATTATATAGGCGGAGAAGTAAAAAAATATAGTCCCTGTATATGGGCGGATTTGTATTTCCAATGTGATTTCTTCTTTATATACCCTTATTAAAGAGTATGATATTCACAAACTTAGTTAATGCTTTTAGTCTGGGCGAAAGTATCACTTTTTCCGAAACGGGGCGAAAATATCACTTTTCCCGAAACGGAGCGAAAGTATCATTTTTTCAGAAACGGGTTGTGAAAGTATCACCTTTTCTTAAACGAGACGAAAGTAGTCGATCCATAAACCAAAATATGGATATGGTTGCATGATGTGTTATGCATCCTTTGTGGTGGTTTGCATAATGATTATGTATTCAATTTTCGAGAATTGTGCCTAAAAATTAAAGTATCATTTTTCTTGAAACGGAGGGAGTACATCGTTTTATTAGTTGCAACGGAAAATTAGTTGATGCATAAAACAAAATTTTGCTACATAAAGTATTATGTATCTTTTGTGGTGGTTTGCATAATGGATATACATTTAATTTTCTAAAATTGTGCCTAAAATGATAAATACCTCCGAATTTTTCGTAAAAACTCTAAATTTGATATTGTTGTTTGTACTTGTTGCGTAGAGTTTTTTATAACATTTCCAACGAGATAAATTTTGTAAAATTCCAAGGCACGGATTTTTAGATATGTTATATTAAAGTTTGCTTTCCAATTATACCCCTGAAAAGATAGGATACATAAAGAGTTATAGTAATTTGACTAAAAGGGAGGGATATTTTTGGTTTTTCAGCATGAACCATTCTCAATCTTTTTGTGGTAATTGATCACTTAGATTTACAAAACAGTGGCCATATAAAGGTCCTCCCTCGCTTCGCTCGGTCTGCCCAACTAGTATGATGGCACGTGCTTTCATTTTACCCTCTCAATGAGATTCTTGCGCACCTGACCCACTTCCTCTACTCTTTATTCTTCTTTCCATTTTCACCTTTTTAGCCCCATTTTATTTAGATGGTATATTTCATGCAGTTATAAAACAAGAAACCTATTATAGGGGTTCCTAGAAAAAGTTTTGAGGGTTCACAAAATGACATAACATGGGTTTCCAAATAGTAACCACAAAACCCCTTATCCAACTATTATATGTATTGGCTAATTTGCCCTCTATGAATAATTTGATTTATACCTAGTCTCCCGAAAATCAAAATATCAAGATTAGGGAAGGAAGAAGAAAAAGTTTGAGAAAAACCTAGAAATTTAGGTTTTCTCAATCCAAATGAGTGGCTCTAGTAAGATTAGTGAGGTAGGTGAATCCTCATCTACCAAATCAAACAAAAATCCTTTTCTAACCCAACCACAACCTCAACCTATACATGAAGAATATGAACACTATTATGAATTTGAAGAACCCAAAGAAGATGAATATCAAGAACCAAAGGTTCTAAAGAGTGTGGTATACCTCTAACTTAACTCTAATAACAATTCTCTTGTTTTTAATCGCATGAAGTACGTAGAAAGTTGGAGTTTTTTATTTTTTGAAAACCCCTAAATCTGAACCGTTAGAAACATACGGTTTGGATAAATTATCGACCAAACCGTAGATGCTATATACGGTTTTGAATATTCATACTTCCAAACCGTAGAAGGGTACACGGTTTGGAAAATTCATATTTCCTAACCGTCGGAAATTGTAAACCCAGAAGTTACGTTTTGGAAAATATAAACTCCAAACCGTAGGTACATACGGTGGTGTTTCACACCGTAGTTACATGAATGCATTTAATGATATTCATGCATCTACGGTTTGGTTTCCAAACCGTATCCAATCACAGGTAAGACTACGTCTTGGAAACACAACCGTAGGAAATCACAGGGTGTCATACGGTTTGGAAGTCCTCACCGTATCCTTGTCTACGGTTTTCTTTCCAAACCGTATGTGTATGTTTTCAGATGCATATTTTTCTAATCCTTTGCAATATTTTTCATATGTTTATAGCTCGATCTTCAACCTGAACCAATGGACGATCAACCTGAACCAATGGAAGATCAACCTGCAGCTCTGGATATTTTTTCCGAAGATACAAGTTCTCACTATGCCAACAACTTTGAATGGGAAGATAAAAAGGATGCAAAAAAGTGGGCTCGAGAACAAGGGTTGAAGAAGATGTGTATCATAGTCCAAAATAAACAAGTTAAAAAATACAACTTTCAAATGGTTTGCGAGTCTAGCGGAAAATACGAGAGTCATCAAAGAAAAGGTTATGAGTATCAACCAAAGACCTCGAGGAAAAAAAAAGTTACTCATACAAAAAAGACCGGGTGTCCTTTTTAACTTCAATTTAATTTCAACCAAGAAAAGAAAGTGTGGTATATGAGTGAAGTTAAATCGGGTTATCATAACCATCCTATCCCGAATAGTTTGCTTAATCATCCTTATCCGGCAAGGCTCAACCCCGAAGAAAAGAAGCTAGTAAAAGTGTTGACTAAAAAACGAACAAGGCCTATTGATATTCTAGCTAGTGTGAAGGTATTAAATGAAAAAAACACATCTATCTTGTCTACCATCTACAATGAAAGAGAAAAAAATTAGGAGCGAGGAATGGGAAGATAGACTACTTATGCAACAACTATTGTATTTGGCAGAAAAGACGAACTACTCGGTAGCCTATGACATAAATGAGAAAAAGGAGGTGGTATATCTTTTCATGGCTCATCCGGAATTCGTAAGGTTGGCGAGATGTTTCCATCAAATACTTTTCATGAATTGCACCTATAAAACGAATAAGTACAATATGCCGATGTTGAACTTTGTGGGGAAAACATCTACAAAGGCGCCATTTAGTGTCGGTTTTTGTTTATTGAGAGACGAGACGAAGGAGAGTTATTTGTGGGCATTAAGAAAGGTAAAGTTATTGTACCAAGAAGGTTACACTCCTAAGGTATTGATCACGGATAAGGAGCAATCATTGATGTGGGCGATAGAACGTGTTTTTCCCGACGCACACCATCATCTTTGCACTTTTCATTTATGGAACAATGTGCAAACTAATTGCAAGAATATGATTAAAACACCAAGGAAACCGTTATGGAGATGATTAAGAAACTCCCGTTGGATAAACAACAAGAAGCCAAAGAGAAATTTGTTGAAGATGACAAAGTAGCCGCGGTTAAATGGGCTAGGTTCCAGGACGAGTGGGATAAGTTGACATGGTCGACCACGGAAGGAATGTATTTTGTAAAGGAGCGTATTCTATTTGACAATTGGGGAAGCTACCCGGAGGTGATAGCATATTTGAAGAATGAAATATTGGATCCTCACAAGGAAAAATTTGTTAGTGCATGGATAAACAAGCATAAACATTATGACAACCAAGCCACAAGCACGGTGGAGTCATCTCACTTTCGATTCAAGAGGAGGTTAAATGGGTGCGATGGTGGTTTTGTTGTGATTTTTCAAGCTATGGATGAGTACTTTAAGCGTGATCTCGATAGAGTAAATGAGGATTTTGAGTTTAATAGATCTAGAAGGGAAACTACTGATCCGGATAGTCATTGGCTCCGAGGAATTAATCTCTATGTATCGCATTGGGCGATTAAGAAGATTATGAAGGAAGTGAAAGCTTTGGAGAAATTTATTCCAAGGGATTGTATTTGTCCCAACATGTCGTCATTGGGCCTTCCATGTAAGCATATTATAGCTAAGTACTCTCCAAAGTTTATCCCAATCCAAGACATCGATCCTTTTTGGTGACAACTTAGCTTCGATGATCTGTTACCCAATGAAGGTTTTGGAGAAGTGTTTTGCGACACCGAGGCGCACAAAGAACTATTTGAAAAGTATGCTTCATTGTATCCGGCTCAAAGACAACTTTGGTTGTATGAGTTGCGGAAATTCAACTGCCCTCACACGTCAAATGATATTCTTGAACCAACCAAGGGGAAGGGTAAGGGTAGGCCTCCATCTCAACAAACAAAGAAAGAATGGAGGGAAGAAGCCAAGAGAGTGGTTCAATAAGGACCATAATTACCGGCTTCAATGCAACGAGATCTTTCGGGTTTTTAGCGCTTGAACGCCCTGTATGAGGAGGAGGTCATTAAAGGAAAAGGTAAGTCTACAAACAAACGTAAATTGAATGAAATGGAAAAAGGCGGACCAAGTCGAGATAGTGAAGTGAAGGTTAAAGGGCCCAAGAAGACGTTTGTTCCATCCCAAGAAGGCTCAACAAAAAAAGTTGCACAAGTTAAAAGAATTGGTATTAAGCAATTAGCGAGAAGCCGATGTAATGACGTCAAAGGAAAAGCACCGTTGGCCGAACCATCGCAAATCACCCCACAAAGAGTTGTTAGTGGTGAGAAAGAGACGGTTTTTTTGGATGTAGGTCCGATGATATCACCCCCCATAGATGAGGAAGGTAATTATATTCGACCTACTTACACAATATTTAAAAATTATATGCACTGTTTACCACATTTTATCCAAAAGTACGTGAAGTCCACCGATGATGTTGAGGGTGATGGAAATTGTGGTTACCATGTGTTCATAGATCAACTTGGAACTTTTGAGGATGCAAATGATTGGGGTGACGACCAAATAACTTATGTAAGACAAAAGTGTTTGCTTGAACTACGTTGTTTTCCCGATTTCTACAAGCCAATGATGAGATGTGGAAAAGAAGAAACGGAGGCGGCGTTAAATGAGAAGTTCCAAGCATTTGAACGGCGTTTAATGGGAAACATTAGATTCACAAGTGAATATTGGATGGCAATGCCAATATGTGGCTATCTACTCGCCAACTCATTCCATTGTGTTATTCATACTTTCTCCTATGGATATAGTGCTACATACGCACCAACAAGACGTATTTTTACCGAAGAAATGTCACCAAGGAGGGTCATCATGGGGTTTGTGTTGATGAACCATTTTATCGGCCTCCAATTGAGAGAAGATTGCCCACTACCTCCATTAAGGAAGGGAGACGGTGGTGATGGAGAAATACCCAAGGGTTGGTGTAATCGGTTCGAGGAAAGGTTTGAACTTTGGAGGGCATTACAATTGTCGAGGGATGCCCCATTTGAACTTGTTATGAGTGACGAAGAGGATGAATAGATATAGTGAAAGGTGGAGAAAAATTTGTATGCTTCATAAAACTTGTTATGATGGATGCTTTAGTATGCTTCATTATGAATAAAATTTGTATTTTGAATTACTCATTTGTGTTTTTTTATTCATTAAACCACAGATTTTGAATCCAAACTTGTTGATGAATAACATACTAAATTCAAAAGACAGATTTCTGAGATCGCGTACGGTTTGGAAAGCAAACCGTACGTTCCCCTGAGTTTTTGTACGGTTCGGTTTCCAAACCGTACTCAATCTCAGGGAAACCTACGGTTTGTTTTTCAAACCGTAGTACTGTCAAATTTTTCCTGGTACCACTACGATTCGATTTCCAAACTATAGTACTGTCAACCTTTTGAAATATTTCCAACTTTTGGGTTATATATACGGTTTGAAATCCAAACCGTAAGACACCTTGAGATTGCGTACGGTTTGGAAATCGAACCGTACAAAAACTCAGGGGAACGTACGGTTTGTTTTCCAAACCGTACGCAATCTCAAGGGAACCCAAAATTTACAAAAATCAGTCTTTCGATTTCAAAAAGATCCATCACAAAAGAAACTAAATTTTAAGTCTTAACACGAGAAATTCATAACCAACCTAGGAGAAAGAAATTCATAATCCATCATAAAAGAAAAACATATTCTTAACACGAGAAGTTCATAATCTAACCTAAGAGAACGAAATTCATAGTCTTAACACGAGAAGAAATTCACAATCCAACTTTATCACCTCGGCCACCTCGGCCACCTCGACCACCACGTCCAGCTTTTGGTTGAACATCCTCTTGAAATTCTTCGTCATCGTCACTTGAAGACCGGTTCCTCTTGGTACCACTTGGTTCGGCATCGTCACTTGAAGCACTTGAGGAAGCAAAGAGACCTTCTTTTTCAGGGATGGGCATATATTTAATTTGGTTCCGCAGTTTCTTCAATTGTGGAACCGTCATCATTTGGTTAGCTTTAATGCAACCGGTAATGTCCTTGACAACGACCTTACATTTAGAAGCCTAGTACATATCAAAAGAACATCACAAACTTGTATATAGTTCAAAAACTTGAATTTAAATAAATTCTAAATTTAGTAGCGTAATAACATACCATCATCAATGCTTGATCCTTCCAATGCTTGACCATCTTCCGTAGCTCATTCTGTCCTTGACTAACCTCATTGTTTTTATACTTATCTGCTTCTGGATCCATATTAATCACATAAGGATGACCCCACTCAAGAAACCAAGGCAAGTAATTGTCATCGGCTTCGCTAGTGTTAGGAATTGCTGTTAACTCATCCAATTTAAGTTGTTTGTGGAGTGCAATATGGTCTTTCCAACAGCCGACCATTGATGTTGGGGTGAAATTCAGTTTCACTGGAGGTGTTGAAGTATCTGAAATGGCGGAGTGTTCTTTATCTACCTCAAAAGAAGATTTGGTAACTTTCTTCTGGACATACCCAAGTTGACGTAGAACTCTATGAGGATTGTACATCACAAACCCCGTAGGATGATACAATGGCCCTTTGTAGGTTGACACACTTGAAATTTCGCGTTGGTCGACTCCATCATTGAGCCTTAGGTATGGGTAAAACACTACCTTGTCCACTCTCATAGCATCCAAATCTTCCCTAATCTTAGCAAGGTAAGGCTCTTTATGCTTCTGTTGAACTCCAGTGTAAGGGTATCTCCTTCCAGTAGGTAAATTATTATCCCATTTTGAATCCTCACTTGGCCTCAGCGTAGGAAAATGGTCATAAACCCATGACTGCACAAAAGTGAATGATACATACTTGGTTATGCTACTTGACAGTCGAATTATAAATGAAATTTGAAAGAAAATAAATGAAAATTACCCTGACAATTAAAACATTTCCTCCAACTTGAACGCAATTCCATCTTGTAGCTTTACCAAGATTATCAAACAAATAAGAAAGGGTCGCGGTGGCCCATGAGTAATGCGGTACCTCATTATTCATATCAAGAGAAAGTGTCTTCAAGAATTGGAGATAAGAAGCTTTGACCGGTTACCGTAAGATCGGGGAAAATGATGGTGCCAAGACCATATAACAAATAAGCAATAGCTGTATGTCTAATGCTATCTTCTTTCATCAATCCCTTTTCTTCCTTCTTTTTGGATCCTTCAAACATTTCCCTCAAATTCTTCAATTTAATCTTTCTTACAATGTTGACGGCCACATTTGTTTCATTCCTCTTTCTTACCCTTTTGGCTCTAGGTTCGGCTCAAAGCAAGTTCAAACTGTTCTTCCGTCGTTGCCTTGATCCATCCAAGACACTCGAGCCAAGTCACAAAGCTTGTCAAAGGGCATTGAGTCGTCAAAATCTTCAAAAACAACTTTACCTTCCACGGGAAGCCCAGTAATTTGATGAACATAGTCGTGGGTGATGGTCATTTCGCCGAACGGGAGATGAAAGGTGGTGGTTTCGCCCAAAACCTCTCTCGAATCCGAAAAAAGTGACAACATCGAAGTGCTTTTGTGAATACTCAAATGCAGACCATAAACCCGAACCTTCTACCAAGGCTTTAACAGCATCACATTCATCATCCAATGGCCAATATTGAGTTGTTTGACACTTCAGTTTAGGAACCGCTTTTGTATGATCCTAGAGAAAACATGAAATTGTTAAAGAAAGATTAAATAATGGTAAGAAATAATTGAGAATCGACAAAGTTAAGGAGAGATCTTTACCTCTGCTGCACAAACTCTTGCAGCCCATGAAGTTTCATAACTAAATAACACTTCACCCCCATCTACAGGAAAACCCCAAGCACTTCCGTCTGCCTTGGGCGGCATTAACACCATAGCCTCGATCACTTCTTTTGCTGAAGGTGGAGCTTTATACTTCTTCTTTCCTGTTCCTTTGTCATCATTTGTAGGTGGAAGATCACCTTCATTTGTAGGTGGAAGATCACCATGTTCTTCCGTTTCAGGATTGCTTTTTTGAGCAATCGCAAGTGCACGTTCAGTCACTTCTTCTCTTGGTCCACCAATGACGATGCCTTTGTTCCTCTATTCAGCACCCAATGCAATCTTGTTGTGAGGCGGTAGAGTCCGCTCATGAGATGGTGTTACTTATTGCGATCTCTTCTTCTTTACCTTATCCTTATCCTTAGCCTTTGGTTGTCGATTCCTAAAAATGTCAGCAACTATGTTTAATACATATAATGAACTTAACAAAGCTGACAACTAAAAATTAAGGTGTGGAAATTAGTTAACCTACGGTTTGATTTCCAAACCGTAGGTAAACTCAGTCAAGCCTACGGTTTGAAAACCAAACCGTACACAAACTCAGTCAAGCCTACGGTTTGAAAACCAAACCGTACACAAACTCAGTCAAGCCTACGGTTTGAAAACCATACCGTATATCAACCCAGTTGAACCTACGGTTTGGAAATTACTACCTACGGTAGGGAATATAAATTTTCAATTTTTGCTTAAGGATTAACATACGGTTTGGAAGTTTGCATTTTCCATACCGTACGCAGAAGCAGTTAAGCATACGGTGTGGAAGTTTGCATTTTTCAAACCGTATGCACTACGTACGGTTTGGAAACTAAGAACTCCAAACCGTACACAGTTCTGAAACTGTTTTTTTTAAAACCCTAAATCGATCGATTCTATCTATTCTTGCATCAAAAACAATTGAAAGAAGATGGGTTTTTGATTCTTACCTTATTGAAGTCATTGCGGGTGTTTGAGCGCTTTGATTGTTCAATTCTTCATCTTCATCTAACTCCTCATTTGGTGTTGCATGTGATTGATTCACTGATTTTGGATTATTGTTTCTCTTATTATCGTTTACCCGTCCCATAATTTTTATAGATGTTTTAATCGACGATGAATAATATTGATAATCGACGATTAATCGAAAAAGAGGTGACGGAGGAGATGGAGAGGCTATGGAGAGGAGATGGAGGCGGGGAGATGAATAGAAAGTGTTAAAGCTGATTTTGGTTTAGGTTTTGGTATTTAAGGGGTGAAGGATATTTTGGTATTTTCAAGTATAGAATAGGTCTCCCTTTATCATATTTTAGGACACTAGAATCCTTAGAGCCCTCAAAACTTTTTCCTTGGAGCCCCTATAATAGGTTTCTAAAACAATGGCAAATTTAGATTTTCAAAATGTGCAGCTTCATTTCCTGGTAGATGAACATCTAAGGGTAGTTCGTTCATCTAAGGGTAGTTCCCTCTATATAATAGAATAGATAACTTTTGATCCAAGATTTTTACTGCACAACCCACACCGGAGAGAATAGAAAAACTCTAACTGTTTGAATTTTTGGTGATAAAAGAAGAAACAAAATATATTATAATTTTATTTGGTGGTTTTGAACATAATCTATTCAAAAATTTTGCATACCAAATTTATTGTTTCATCAGTTTTTGATTTATGCTAGATTGAATGTGCTACTTTTATGAGAATGTTCATTAACTAGCAATTTTATCAACAATAAAACCTGTCCCTCCAGATTTTATTTTGTTTTTCCTCACAAATGACCAACGGGTAGGTTTAATTAGGAAATAATTTATACGCCCAATCTGAAACACCTCGAAAACATAAAGAGCTGAGGAAAAAAAGACGCGGGATTTCTCCCGGTACCCAGCCCTGGTAGGTGTAGCATCATTCGTCCGAAATCACACGACTGACCAGAAAATGATACTCTCACCAATAAACATTAAGAAGCCCAACCCTTTTATGACACGTTTTTCTTATTTTTTATTGGTGTAAATTTTGTTTGCATAAACCACCGAAAAATGTGCAATGAGCTGATTTTTGAGACTTGAGAGTAAATGATCAAGAAGCTGGTCTAGTCCTCATATCATGTTGTGTTGTTTGCACATCTATATGAAGAAAAATGTTTGAAAAGTGAGATTGGGGAAATTGAACTCAATTAAGTTGAATTCGACTCACACCGTCAATATCACAACTTTAACACAATGAACTCACTCGGTTTTCTTCATTGGTTTTCTATGTGTAGCGTCTTTAATCGCTGTACAAAGATTTCTTCTTGTGTAGTGTATTCCAGAAACTGTTCTAAAAAGCCTCGACTATGAATATTCACGAGCAGAGTGCATTCTCTTTATACTTCAGTCTCGTTTTCCATCTACAACAATGAAGCATTTCATTTCATTTCATTCATGTCTTGCTGATCAGTTTGGTAAAAAATTTGGGATTAGGCCCTGTATTGGCGAAATCATGACAAACAAACAAATAGAATACAATTACAAATGAAACAATGATATGTTTTCATTATTATAGAAATTTTATGCAGCTGTTATGTCATTGGTAAACGCCGGTGGCCCGGTACTGATACTAACGAGCGGGTACCAATTTACGTAAAATAGAATACAGTTTTTTGGCTAAATAGGCCCTAGATTTGAATTTCTGGGTGTAAAAGACAAGTAAAATATTGCTATGGTTCATATGACCATGAATTCAAATTTCATGTTCTAATATACTTTTTGGTCATACCGCCCAAAATAAAAGCATTTTCCGTATCTTCAAGTTACCGATATGCCCTTAGAAAAGTTAAAAGGCATATCTTATTCACGTGAAATCGTTCATCTCTATCTTCTTTCTTCAGTGTCCTCTCTCTCTAGAGTCTGGTCTATGTAATCTTCGATTCCTCTGGTTCCCCAAACAGATACAGAAAAATAATATTGACCAATCGATCGGAAAAAAATCAAATTAATCGAAAACTTTCGGACAGAGAGGAGGGGTAATGTTTTACTCATAGTCATCTTCTTCTATAGTTCATCTCAAGCAGCAATTTTGTGGTCGGTAACAAGATAATGTTGATAAGAGGTTCAAAACAGAGAACAAATTGGTGGTATTATCAGTACTTAATTAGAAAAGAAATAAAGAAAAATTGGATTCCTTTAAGCTTGGGTAATTAAAGAGAAGAGATTTCGTGGGTTTTTCTGGTTTATGATTTTGATTTGTGGGTTCTGTCTAGATACCTTAGTAGGCATAAATGGTCAAAAAAAGTTGGCGTTCATGTAAACTTGATTCTGCTTTGCTACTCACTCAATTTGTGTGCAAGACTGCAAGAGGTATTAAATTGCTTGATTGAATCTGCATTTGATCGAGAAAAATGTCCTCGGTTCTTGAATGCTTTACGAGATTATTCTTGGAAAGGTAATAATCTCATTTCTTCTTTGATTTGCTTGTTAAATTCAATTAAGGGTGAATACTTTCCTTAGGTGGTGATTACCTTAGCGGCGCTCGATTGATAGAAATGAGAAACAGACAAGTTGGAGAGGGTTGGCTGCTGATAAGAGAAGATTTGGTGAAGGTTAAGACAAAAAAAAAAAAAAGTAGAGGACATAATGGAATTGCGAATGCCATCTTTTGTTGGAAGTGATTACTAGTCTAAACCTAAATTTATCCACGGAATACATAAGATGCACCTGAGTGCATAATGTATATCCAGACAAAAAAATCGGTTTTTCCCTATATGCACCCGAGTGCATAATATATATATTTTTGAATTTTTGTTGTTTTTTTTATTTTTCTTTTTTAATACTTGTTTCGGGTTGATACTCTTATAGTGAACGCGATGGTAATGGTGCTGGATTTATTGCTCGAGATCATGAACTAATAATTTTGGTTGTGTATAGTATATATGCACGTGATTACTAGTCTAAACCTAGATTTATCCGCGAAGTACACAAGATGCACCTGAGTGCATAATGTATAATTCTGACGGGAAACAGGTTTTGGCTGGGTGCACCCGAGTGCATAATGTATATTTTCTTGATTCATATAGGAAAAATGTTTTGCCCAGGTTGCATCTGCGTGCATAATGCATATTTTTATATGAAATAAATTTTGGCCAAGTTGCACCGGTGCATAATGCATATTTTTATAGGAAATATATTTTGGCGGATGCACTGGGTGCATAATGTATCCTCGGTCTAGTTTAAAATAATTTTTTTTTTCTTTCGAATTTCATATTGACAATGGATCTTGTTTTGTAGAGAATTTCGAGTTCTTTCCAAAAATATAAATTTTATTAAAATCCGACTTATATTTTGGAAGTTAAGACGTTTCTCGCGATTAATTTTAATTGTAGAGAAAGAAAATAAATATGAGAGAGAAAAGGATATGAAAAAGAATAAAGGTTAAACCAAAGGGTATATATGACTAATATTTCCTATGTCTTTTTCACCCAGACCTATATTTTACAAGTCCATTACTCCCATACTTTATGAGATTTGGTCATATGACCCGTTTTCCGATTTATTTTCTATGGGTAGGATGATGATACACCCACCGATTTTCAATCCCGAGCTGTGTCCCGATAGACATAACCGGTGGAACCCACGGGAAACAATAGGGGTGGGTTTGGGCCCATCAAAAATTCTGTCTCAATCGGTATTTGGTATCGGGATTTGGCGTCAGTAGTTTTATCATTTCCGATTTTCTATAGCAAGTACAAAAATGAAAACCAAAACAACATTTATTAAATTCTTTATTCTTTATAAAAAAAAATAGTTTATTACATTTTTCGTTGGAATTAGATACGTGTTTTCTACGTTACTACTCCCTCGTCTCTAAAAGATGGCGGGTTTGTGTGTAAATTTATACACGGACCGCTTATCTTTTAGAGACGGAAGGAGTATCTTTTCAGCATATACAGGATCATTTTGGGAGAAAAAGAAGGGAGTGAATTCTCCCCCAAAAAATAAAATAATAATATTTTAAAAAAGAAAACATATTAGGAAAAGAATGTACAAGTTTTACATTACGGAAAATGGGTCATTTTTCTAAATATTTTTAAAACATGGTTCAAATGGACGAGTAAAAATTAGTATGGGTGAAATGGACACTAAAAAAATAGCAAGGATGAAACTGGATTCATCCTGATGTAAATTAAAAATAAGAAAAAATATTTAAAAATGGTTAGGATGAAACTATTTACATCCTGGCTATTTTTACATTTTTTGCCATTTAAGCAATATCAAAATCTAAATGTCCTTTTCACCCAGGAATTGTTTATTTTGGTCTTTTTAACCAATTTTGTGTTTACATTACTCATGATACAACAGCCAAAATAAATTGAAACCACTTTCTACTTGTGGAGGAAATACCCTAAACCAGCAACGAGTTGCATCCAATATGACAACTTATTACCAAATCTTTCGATAATTAGATCCCATACTCTCAACTAATGGATATCAAATTAATTTCATCCCAATGTTTGCACTAAGGAGTGATCTTATGTACTTGCAAAGAATAATGTCCGCTAAATAACCCAATATGTGATTCTCCATGCTGGAGTTGTATTGTTGATGGTAAGTATGGACAAACGTATAAAGTATACATCGACAAATTCAACGGTACTGAATTCAATTCCCTCGTACATCTCAATTCCTAGATATTTATTTTTTTAACTCCGGAAGCCATAAATATGCAAACCTTACTAAAACATGAGAGTTTATTTTCGTATGTATATAAAAAGAAAAATATTCTTGATTATTTTGTCTAAGTTCATTACATTTTTTCTATATGACTTAGTGCATCCAAAATACGCACGATTGGAAAACGATAACAATATGTAATAAGTTCATTTAACCATGGTGTCAAACTGAAAAGGAAAAAGAAATTGGAGTCAAATATTGTGTGGAGTGCGGACAGTAATAAGGATTTAAAATAGGATGATTACACAATGATGAATCCAGATTGCTTACATTGAGATGAGGTGAACGTTAGCAGCACCACCAGGTTTATCTCTCGGAAAAATATTCTATCACTTACTTTGGTAGAGGAGATGACAAATTTTCTTATAAGGCTGGCTCTAATCATCTCCAAGATCCAAAATTATGCACCGTGGAAGTGTCATTTATAGTGCTACAGTTTCTTGGATTCCCAGAGAGTGTTTCCTTTTGTTTGGATCCAAGATGGAAGTAATCCAGGCGCACGGTTTGAAACTGCGTATCAAAAAAGCTTTATACGCGGTTCCTAAATGCGTATTGTCATTACTTTATAGAAACTCAATTATCATTACATATACACCCTTGGATTCCTAGTCTTATTGGAGATCTAATGGTTGATAAATGATGCGCCGTTTCTAAGCTGCGTCCAGCATGTGATTTCAAACAGCGTATGGACGTAGAATCTTGGATTTCCACTGCAGCTAAGCGTTGGTTTTTTGTGACGTGGATTCAACAAGAAAGTTGAATCTTGCACCACGATTAGAGCCAGCCTAAGAAGTGCCCTGGGAGGCTGATACTTGCAACAACGAAGAGAGCTTCATGGGCCTCTCAAGATTCTATCATAAATGTGGATAAGAAAAATACCCAAATCCATGGATTTTATCCTGATCCGCATTTTGGCGGGTGGGCAGCTGATTCGTCCCTCACCGGATTGGCCGTGGTGGATTTTTGAAATCAGCAGTTTTCACAAATTAGATGCGGATGAAATATCACTCATCCGTTGGACACCCGATCCTAAGAATAATGTTTTTGTTATTCATATATATGAAGGTTATTAACTTATTATAGAAAATTGGTAGGTAATATATATATGTAAAGTTTCCTACTGATTAACGCTTATCTTTTAGAGACGGAGGGAGTAATTTATAAGGATGAATTCAGAACCTTGTATCTTTTTCCAGTCATTTTATAGATGATGCAAACAACACGGCATATTGTACTTGTCATTATAATTAACACGTCAGGACATACGGTTTCAAAAAAGCATTTTTTTCTTAGCAAGTGAGAACTGCAGTAAGAAAGAGTTTACAGTGAAAGATAATGTTGTTGTATTGATTGATTTTTAGAAACATAACATGTCGTTCTACTTATAGAAACAACTCAACTAAAATATAAGACCTAAATTGAATGACTCAAAGATAAAGATAAAACTAACACTCATAATACACTGGTTACTAAAGGAAACGATAAAAGACAGAAGTAAAGACAGTGATACTTCTTAAAATATTAAGTGTCGTGAAAGCAAATATCAAGCTTCAGAAGGGAGATACCTTGCTTAGTTTAACACTACAGTTTCCCCAAACATCTTATTCTGCTGACCTTTGTGCTTGTAAACTCAATATAAACTTAATACTTGTGGGATACATGGAATATACTAATAACTTGTAATAATAATATTTATGTTTTGCTTTGGATTCATAATTCTGATTGATTGTGATTTGGAAATGATTTTATATAAGTCTCAAGATACTCACGCAAATCATATTCGCTCACATTCATGTTTAACGCCTTCCTCCGGTGAATGCAGCAAGTGCACAAAAGTAACCGAAAGTTGATAGTAGTTGTCTTTTAGTTATCTAACTGGCTGCTAAATAATGGTCCACGAGCCTTCCATACAAAGGGATTTTTTGTCCGATGCATCCCTCTTACCCAAAGAAAAATAAAATACAAAATTGGTTAAAAAGACCAAAATCAATAATTCCTGGGTGAAAAAAATATTTAGATTTTGATACTGTTTAAATGGACAAAAATATAAAAATAGCCAGGATGTAACCAGTTTCATCCTACCCATTTTCAAATTCCTTTTCTTATTTATAATTTACATCAGGATGCATCTAGTTTCATCCTCGCTATTTTTTAAGTTTAAGCCAGGATGAATCCAGTTTCATCCTTGCTATTTTTTGTTTGTCCATTTCACCCATAATAATTTTTACTCGTCCATTTGAACCATGTTTTAAAAAAAATTGGACAAATGAACCATTTTCTGAATAATATTGTAGTTGAATGGCTTTTCCAAGTTTTTATTTTAAATATATTTTTTTTTAGATTTATTTCTTACAAGTTACACAAGTAATCTTTAATTAATTTGATATAGAAACACAACTAATCTTTAATGTGGAAATTTCTGAGGAACCCAAGTTTGATTCCTCTCTCTTTCAGAAACCCATCATTAAGATCGTATATATGTGTAGCCCAAAAGACGAGATCTACGGTTAAGATTAGTAGTTTTAAATTAAACTCACATTTTCACATTTTTAAGAGACTAAATTGCCCTTTATCTAAAGTATTATTAAAAAAAGATTTAAAAACAAATTCCATAAATACTTTCGATCTGTAATTACCATCCACTATTTCCGGCTTAACTACGGATATATTTAGAAATGAAAATATTTTGTGCCTCAAATTAGGAGATCTGTATAGGATTGGTCAATGCACAAACGGACTAATCTCTTCAGAAATCATATATATCCTTCTTCCGTGTTTTAGCTACACGACTCCATTGTCATTGATAGTCTCTACTCTTAATCTCCCTCGTAAATTATCAAGGATTTCAAATGTTTACTCCTGTTATCATGCTTTGGTATAAATCTTTCTTTTTCTCACTCTACATCGACTTATAGTGATTAATTAGGTAGTTCTCCACTTGTCGTAACTTGTTTTGAATAATTGGTTCTAATCAACAACTTAGACTTAGACTTCGACATTGATTGTAATTAGTGACCATATTAGATTTGATTTTTTAACCCTTTTTTTTTTTTTTTTTTTGTGAACTCTGAGACCAAATTGAAAATGAAGAAATAACTAATTAAGAAGTTAAAAACGAGATTTGCTATGAAAAATCAACTGAATCATGCAACAGTTTCGAGTGATTAGGTTGTTGGTGCTGTATACTCGCTAACTGTGATAAGTTTATGTGATAATTGAAGTTTATCATCGTATTGTGAAATTTTTTGTTATCGTTTCTGTGATAAGTGCAATTATCATTCAAAGTGATAATTTCAATTATCATTCAAACGTGATAATGGTGGTTTTCATTACGTTGTGATTAGCTAGTATATATTGAAAATTTGCAAGATGCTTTTTTATGAGTGAACTGAATTTCCACACCTATGTATTACATTTTCCAGGTAATGAATCCAACATCAGTTTTCATAGCTGCTCATTACGGCAAGGTCCTAAAACGTTTATAGAGTTACTGCTTTTGCTATTTAATTAGCTTGAAAGCTTTGGTTAAAAAAAAAAAAAAGAATTAGCTTGAAACATTGGATCAACTAAACCTTTGTGAGTCCACAAATACAACTATATATCCTTTTGCAGTTTGCTAAGCATAATACAAGATCAGCGTACATTGTTTTTGAGATCAGACTAACAATTGACCCTTGCAAATGATACGTTCCAAGCATTGTCACACAGTGTAATTCGGGACAGACAACTTTTATAAATCGCCTAATCGGAAATTATCACCAAATATGCATCCGATGATAACGTTAATTATCACAACTTTAGTAAATGAAAACCACAATTATCACATAATATATCAACGAAAAATGCATTTATCACAATATTTGATATGTCAGTTACATGTTTACCAAATAATAGTCATGACATAAACGAAAATATATGAAAAATTAAACCTTAAAAAATTGAGGATACTTTTAACAATCCCATGTTTACGAAAGAAGAAAACAAATCCAAAGAAGAAAACAAATTATCACCAAACATGCTCGGAAACTAAAAATTGATAACACAAATTATCACCAAATATGTTCAGAAACGAAAAAATTGATAACAAACATAAACGCAATACAAACAATCAAGTATGATTCGAACTAATTTACTCATACAGAACCCATTTTATCAAAATTAATTCTACAATCAAAACATGCATGAATAATCGAGTCGAAAAATCCCAGGCCGGCCGTTTTGAAGCTATCAGTACATTATGGTAGCATAACTGAATGACTAAGAAAGTAAGCTATGAAGAAGGTGATGATAGGGTTCCGTTGGTTATAAGAACAAGTAGATTGCACGTGCGTTGCACGTCGACAAATGATCAATGGGTGTTTTAAATGTCCTTTGCAACCAATCATATCCGGAGGATAGATAGCGAACTGACAATGCAATGAACTGCTTGCCATCCACGCCTGACACCTCTTTGCTGTCAACTTTGATCGACCTGAAGCCTGAACAAAATTATGCAAAGGATGGTTAGGTACCAACTAATATCTCATAGGTTGGATTCAATTTTCTTAAAGTGTTGCGTCTCCAGCATGCACAGTCTAATTCTTCTTATGGTTTGCTCGGTGCACTTGTGCACTATGATCACGCATATGCAAAAAGGAGACTTAAATACAGACACAGACTAACATATCCAACTTTTTTATTTTGTGCGCAAGTTGCATCTCAAAACGTGTTGTGCCATCAAGTTTCTTACAGGGTCACATATTGGTATGGGCGAATCCCTTTGCGGTCCTTACCAATCGGCTTGGTATATGTATCCAAGTCTACGGCAGTCATGCTGAAAATCAGAAAATATACCATCAAAAACTAAGAAAAATTGTGATCAAAGAAAATACAGAAGAAGGCGCATAAAAAATTGAAAAACAACGATCGCACATAGACACGCAACAACATATAAGAAACGACATCAAAAATCTGTCATGAAAATCCATGTACTAATAGTTCAGGAAAATGACTAAGTGCCAATGTCAATCAAAACATTTGTGAAACGTCATCACTTCCACTAAATTCCCTAAACCAAGTTGCCATGTACATCATTTATCTGATACATGTTGGTAAGTTCCCATCTTCATTTGAAAAAGAAAGCCCTAATTGAATCAGCCTCAACATGTATGACACGCCAAAATCAGAGCTACTTTTGATATTCCCAATTGGAGCAACAAAATTCTAGGGAATTCAGTTTCCATAGCTACATATGGATACCTATCAACAATTTCTCGAATTAAACTGGATTCACCAGTACGAAATTTAAAACAGAATCATATCGGTACAGAAAAAACTCACCTAGTGATAAATCAGTCCGGTTACATGATTTCATCAATCTCCCCCCTTTAATAGCAACAAGGGATTGCAAAACTTAAGTAAATATAACCGTTGGATCTCCAAACTTTAAAATTCCACCGTTAGATTTCACAAATAAAATTCCGTGTGAACTATTGTTATTGTCCGTTAGATCATTAGACTTCATATTTCTTTTCAGCCGTTAGATTTTAAAGAAGTGGTATAAAGAATGTTTGAGGATATAAAAGTAAATGCACTTTTTATATATTTAAAAATCTCATATCTTTTTAAACTACACGTCGGATTTTTTGTAAATTTTATATATTTAGAAAGCCCTTTAAATTAGCTACGCAATGAGCACAAATAATGATATCAAATTTTTGTTTTTCAATTTTTTTTATACGTCTTCGAATCTTATATGTTTTCTCCTTAAAAGTTAGACATAGTTTAAAATTAGACATAACTTAGAAAAAAATTGAAAAAATTTACAAGAAAAAAAAACAAAACAAATGATTGATTCTTAAGTATAAACAACGATTAATTTTCAAATAAAAAAATATGTTATCGAATTACTACCAAATTATTTGGAAAGTAGAAAAATAGTATCGTCGACGTGCAACGCACGTGCTCACTACTTGTTAGTTTTTAGCAGCCTAGAGGAAGCTTGGGGAGATGAGAGAAAAGAAATCATTTCCTCTTTCAATTCCTTCAGAATATAATACACGAATTAGGGTAACGATAGTTGATTTGGATTGGGATATGAATGATCAATTCAATTTTGGATCTTTCAGTCGACTAAATCCTAGATTTCAAATCGTCTCTCACAGGGAGAATCGAAGAGAGAGGAATGGGGAAAAGATGTTTATGAATACACGGTAATTTCGTAGATCTGGCGGCTTTTCTGGAGGATAGACATAATCCAACGGCAGTATTAAAAAAACGGGTTTGACGAATTATATGTGCGACGTACCAAAGATACGTGCGGGAACGAAAAAAAGCTTAGTGTTTCGACGGAAGGGTTGTTTGCATTAAAAGGGGGAGAGATGTATCAGTGTGAAAATACAAGAGCTTCGGATTCATGCAGCTTGAAGAAAGAAGAACAAATGGAAGGAGAAGTCCGGACGTGATAAAACGGAAGATGACAGGGCGAGATAATTTATGTAAGCTTGTTAGGATATTCCTACATTCTTGGATCTTGATTTTGGTTAGTTTTACCGAATTTATGGTTTTGCCTGTTTTCACGGCTGACCAAATAACGATATAATTAGATATCGGAAAATAAAAATATCAATAAAATAAAGTTGAAGGTTAGTTTTGTAAACTTAGAAGTCTACAAACTAATTATGGATTTCACATATACAATATACTAATGATGGGTTTGTTATATAAGAAAAAACTAGTTTGGGTTAAAGATATTTTCTCCCAATCTTTAATTAATTTATAAAGAAGTAAATTAAATTGTAACATGTTTGGGCTGCAAAATATTTGTGGGTACACAAATGATACCGAGGGGCTTGATTTCCAGGACTATAAAGTATTTGGACGAATGCTTTGTGATCCTAATTACGTGATTTTATTTGCGATACGGGGAGATTTTTATTATAGAAAAATATCATCAAGCTGCAATTAGGCAAATATATCATCCGCGATCATCAAATATGACAATTCTATGACTATAAAGCATAACCGTACTGACCTTTTATAAAAACAAGCAATAAGAGAAATTGACCATCCCCTTTTTCTTTTTTTTTGTTCGAAAGAGAAGATTTAATAAAAGAATAAGAATGTACAGCTTTTTCTACCAGTAGTAGATGAAAGAAAGAAAAACAAAACAATTGAGCAAGAAATTACATAAAGATAGAGTCCCATGTAGAAAACACTGAAATTGAGAAGTTCAAATGAACACGGTTACCTGTTGCTGCTGCCCAGGATAAAACAAAGGATTTAGCATCTTGAATCAGTCATCATCAGTTTTGTATAGGTACTTATCCCCTTGCATAACTTCATATATAAATAACTAAAAAATTATAACAGTGTTTAATATAAATGCATGGAAGGAATTAAAAATTTAATTTTATATTCATTAGAGAAACTCAAACTTCAGTAGAGCATCAAATTTGAGACTCCATTGAAGCTTCAAATAATCCAACTTCACGGGAGAGTCAAATTTTGAGATTCCATTCATAATTCAAATACAACAATCCGCATTTAGTAAAAATGTCACATACTAGTAAGGTACTAGGATTGAAGTTACTGGAGCTAAAATGCGCACAAAAAAAGAAAAAAAAAAACTCTCGCTTGAGGTTTTAACGTAGTTAAACCATTTCAATCTTGTGGAATCAAACCATACAGGTTTGATTCTTATAATACAATCCCACAATAAACACTAAGAAAAAACCAGTTGAGTGATTTTCAACAACTCAATTTCCTCGTACAGTTTAATTTTTAATCTTTGTAATGGCAAAAATTATTATATTGTATGATATAAAATGCGTTTATATCTTATTTGGATCAATACTGGTTTGGAGTGAATATATGCAAGTAAGAAACAAAATATTCACACAAATCTTGTTTCTTTTCTTAACATCACATTTAATTTAGGGCCTACATCCGTGCCTACAAAAAGTGCTTTAAGAGTAGGTGCATCGTGCATGACCTTTTGGGTTTATTTACGCGGCATAATTCATTTCAATATCATGAATTCTATTGCTTCGGAGTATGTTGTTTATGCGGACCATCTACTTCAATCATTTGATTCATCTATAATTTGAACGATGAACAAAACTGATGTTGTTGTTGCTGGCTACGGTTTCTAGTATCGTGAATAATAAAGGTAAAAACCGATCATTCGCTCATCTTCGAAAATGATCGGAAGAGCTTAATATCCTAGTCAAGCGGAGACCTGAATCAGTATACATCAACCAAACTGTAATTAAATAAGTATGCGAACAACTTTCGTGAACATTTGCAAAGCATAACTCATTATCATAAAGAGAATTATGCTTTTATGTATTGATCAGCTAACTAGATATATACCATGAGTTGAACCAGACTTGAGTTATTTTTTTTTATATTTTCTTGTTAAGTTATGCATGAAGCTAAAGTCTGTGACCGTTCACGAGGAGAGTTAATGATACACCTTTTTACTAGTTGAGGAAAGGCACAATTTTAAGGGATGGAGACCCATTCATCGCATCTGCCAGGAAAAGTGTTGTGGCCAGTGATCCCTCATCTATCTGCTGGTCAATTTGGAACTACCGCAATAACATTGTTTTGGAAGATGGTACTTCAGACACTCAAAGGGTGATTCAATAAGTTAAAATCCAGGCTTATAACTGGAGAATAAATACAGAGGAGCTAAGAAACACTAGTTTGGATTATAGAACGTGAAACTGGAATAATCTGTTTGTAATTTAGTTTCTTTGTATCTTTGGTTCAATTGGTAGTGGGTTTATAGGCTTGGGGTTTTACCGTTCTTTGGGTTTGTAGGCTCTTTGAGATTTTCTTCACTTATTTCTTGTAAGTTTTCAATATATTTTTTAAGTTTGCCGATCAAAAAAAAAAAGAAAGGAAAGGCACAATTTTCCTTTGAGAGCAGCAGAAGATGATTCCTTGATGGACAAAACCATTACAGGGAACTGCCCATCAAGTATCCGACAGAAATCCCCAACCAGTATGCCTTGGTTTTATACATTGTTAACAGTTTGACCATTTGACCGTTTTGATTAACGAGTCTACGACCCAAACACTATAACGGACAAACTTACGACCCAAACACTAAAATATGGCAAAATCTACGTCCCAAATACTAATTACCTCTTGAGAAGAATAATGTCCATTGAATAACCAATTCTCTATGTTAGCTTGTATTTTGTTGATGGTGAGCAGTATTGATAAACTCACCTATATTGAGTTCAATTTCCACAAACATCTCAGTTCTTAGATAATTTTTTTAACTCTGGTAACGATAGATATGCAAACTTTCCTTAAACATGAGTGTTGGATCAGTCAATTATATACGAATGAAAAAAGTTGCGAACCAGACTTCTTTATTATTTAGTCTCACAAATCAGTTCCTTACATTTTTTCCGTGACCTAGTTAATACAAAATATGCACCATTGAAAAACGAGAACAATGTGTGATCAGTTCATTTGAACAATATTCCTCTAAAAGCATACGTGAGACATATTGCATAATTTTTTTGTATTTGTTTCCCGTATGTATTAGTTCTGTAGTGGTTTTGGGATCCCTTTTAAAACCCAAGCTTAATCGCCAAAAAAAATATTGGGGATATGCCCCAAAATGACTGTCATTTTGGGGATATGTCACTGAGATTTCAATTTTAGGAATATGCCCAGTTCGTCCAAAATTCCATCCAAAAGTTAAGTAGTCAATATTCGCACACACTTTGTTGGATATTTTCAATAACATAGAAAACAAAACGTTTTTTGTTTTTGGTTTGCCAATATCACCGGGAGCGTCCGGTGCCGAATAAATGCAATGGATTTTGTTGGAGATGAAAAGGCATCTCCAAAGGGTGTGATAGTTCACAAAAGACAAATCCATTCCCATAAGGCACTATTGATGTCTTTTGGTAGTGAAGAGGCATCTCCAATAGGCATGAGTTCCTTATAAGTAGTGATGATTTGTTTTCATTCAAACAATGGAAAAACATAAAATACTTTTCTCGTTTCTCTCTTCTAAGCATCATCAGAATTCTATTCTTGTGTGTTCTTGGTTGGGTCAAGGGTACAAACCTTGAATCCAATTACGTTGTTATAGGCTTCATTTATCCCGACGGCAATATTTCGCATACATTTGTAATCGCCAATTGATATTGGGAGGGTAGAAATAATTGTCTAAAAAAATCTTATGAGCCTTGAAAGTTTTGGAGTACGACAATTTCTTTTAGTGTTTTCATCCTCCGTGTTTTACCCAAATTTTCCAACAGTTTTAGACAATTATTTTTCTATGACGGAGGATGAAAGTTCGGTTGTTGCTTCTTCGCAGCAAACACTCTGAGGGGTTGGTTCGACGTCTGTATTTGGATTTTCGTTAACTGTAACAATAGTAATCCAAATGTATGCTTGGACTAAGCAAGTCCAGAAATAGCGTTGGAAAAGGACAAGAAAGGGAGAAACAGTAAAGTGGATTATCGTTTCCAGCCGAAATAGGATGAATTAGTACTAGCGGAAACTGCCATCATTTCAGATAAGTAAATTAGCCTCTGTTCACAATTTCTCATAATTTGTGATGATATCTTGTGATGATATATTTTATAATTTACTAGTCATAGCTTATAACATTACAATTGATGCATGCATTTTTCTGTCTCGTAGTGATAGTGAGTACACAATTCTCATGTACTAATGCCATGACTATTGTGTGATTGCCTTGCATAATTTGAAGATCTGTGTGAGCATGAATATTTGGATTCATGTAATGGTGATTCTTCCAGTGATTTGGTAGAGATGCGGCGACAAGGAAAAACGTGACCCAAATCCAAAAGGATGGTACCCATACTAGTGCGTTGGATTTGAAGTTTTTTTATTTCTACACATAAATGTTGTGCACCGCGCTTTGGCTGTAATCGAATTTAATACGGTAACTTAAAGAGAAAGTGTTGATTAATGACAATATTGGTCGCATGACATTAGAGGATATTGTCATGAATGCTCTAATATTAGAGAACCAATAGAGATCACCAATGATTGTTGAGACTAGTACAATTTTTGGTACGGGTATAATTCTTGCGGTAGGATTTTAAATTTAGAAGTCTGAAATCATCAATAAATGTTGAGAAACATTTAGATGTGAACATAATTCTTGCATTAAGAATTATATGGTTCCAAATCTGGAAATTGGGATGTCTTAAATGATATTTAAAGGAAAATGGAATACCGGTGAATATGTAACATATTGGAATATTGGGCGCGCGACCAAATATCCAACGATGTTATGATATTACCGATGCATAAATTATGAACATTTGCATTACATAATGTAAAATGTTAAATAGACATTGTCTATGTTTTTGGGTATAAATTTGTAGAAGATTGGACATGAGTAGAGGAGTTACTCATCGTGATTATGTGCTTGTTGAAATAGAAAGTAAATTGCCTACAAATTTCATATGCCTCTAGTGAATACAAGTCTAGAATGACTTATTGTGAATTAACTGTGAATGTTAATTATGATTCCTAGAGAAGTTACAATTATTTTGTAAAATTAAATAGGAACATTTTTAATAATGTTGTCAAAATTGATTGCATAAATGGATGCAATTAATGAGGAAGAATGGCTTAGAACCTAACTTGTAGAGATCCCATTTTCGGAAGAAGCCATCTCAAGCGGTCTAGATTAATTGTGAATCAGGCTATGATCTATAACGTCTCTAACAAAGACTTATAATGCAAGGTCAAGACATACAAGTCTTGTACATTGAACGGTAAGTCAATTACTCAAGAAAGGAGTAATTGCAGTTAGCCATTGAAACGGAGAAAAAACTTGGCAGACCTATTTATGGAAAGTCTCCCAAAGGAAATGTTTTCAATGAAGTATACAGAAATGGGACTAAGGTCTGTGAAGGAAGGTTGATCACCCATAGTAGAAACCCAACCTATGTTTTGAAAAGGATAAACAAGGTTCAATGTGGTACCAACAAGTTATGGAAGTGATTATGGTACACTGAGTATAAAACTTCTCATTTCTGTTTTAGTGCAGGGATTCTGCAAGAAAAATGGGTGGATGAAAATCCTTAATAAGTCTAACTTTTATCACAAGGTGTCTGTGAGAAATACCTTCGAGACTTACCTATATGAGTATGGAAATCAGGCCGTTTCCTAAGAGAATAAGACCGTTCTCTAAAGCAGACTCATGAATCCAGGATATAGCACATGGCCATTAACGTGCTGAGCTACAGAACACACAATCTCTGAAATCAGTATGTGTAGAGATTCCGGTTTTATCACATGGGGTACTTGGTTCAAGACTAGTTTCACCACTGAACCTCGATAAGGCTTTGAATTTCTTGCACTAAGTGAAGGTTCAAATCCAAAAGATACCTATTATTTATGTATTTGTTTTCAACGATGATGCTTATTTCCCAACTTAGCTTGAACTACGTTGGCTTGATCCCACTCGAGTACGTAGGCAGTCATTTGAGTGATGCAGCCACTCCGGTTTTTATAAGTTTTACTTTATTTTCTATTTTGGTTTTTGAAAATAGGGGGAGATTGTTGGATATTTTCAATAACACAGAAAACAAAACGTTTTTTGTTTTTGGTTTGCCACTATCACGGGAGCGTGGGTCTTAGAATAGATGCAATGGATTTTTGTTGGAGATGAAAAGGCATCTCCAAAGGGTGTGATGGTTCACAAAAGACACATCCATTCTCATAAGGCACTATTGATGTCTTTTGGTAGTGAAGAGGCATCTCCAATAGGCATGAGTTCCCTATAAGTAGTGATGATTTGTTTTCATTCAAACAATGGAAAAACATAAAATACTTTCTGTTTTCTCTCTTCTAAGCATCATCAGAATTCTATTCTTGTGTGTTCTTGGTTGGGTCAAGGGGTACAAACCTTGAATCCAATTACATTGTTATAGGGCTTCATTGTATCTGACGGCAATATTTAGCATACATTGTAATCACCAATTGATATTGGGAGGTAGAAATAATTGTCTAAAAAAATCTTATAAGCCTTGAAAGTTTTTGGAGTACAACAATTTCTTTTAGTGTTTTCATCCTCCGTGTTTTACCCAAATTTTCCGACACACTTGGGATCACATATGCGAATTAAAAGACAGATACGATATATTAACACATTTACAAAGTTCGGGAACATATTTAGACGAAAAAATCTCGAAAAATTTAGAGAAAGTTGACACATTTATGATAAATAGTCTATTTAACTGTTCCTTGACGGAAACCGTTACTTTGGGGTATATTCCCAAAAACTGGAACCCTTGAGCATATCCCAAGATGACAGTCGATTTTGGGGCATATTCCCCATTTTCCCAAATAAAAAAAGCAAAGAAACTTGAGTTCAATATATTGTGTAGACAGTGAAGAAAACTGGGATCTAAAAGTAAGGAGATTGGAGAATGACGAACATAGAAATGTTTACTTTGAGATGATGAGAATGCTAGCAGCAGCACCATCTTTGCCTCTTGAAATGATTTCTATCACTTAACTTGGTAGAAGAGATAACAATTTCCTAATAAGAAATGTTATGAAATTTACAACGATGAAGAAAGATCTACTTATTTCATCTGGAAAAAAGTAATCCCACCAAAGATATTTGTGCTGCCACTGCATTTCATAATTCAGTACCAACTTTAACAAAAAAAGGAACATAACCACTCCTGAACTTATTTGCAAGCTGTGTGGGAAAGAAGAAGAAGATATAGATAACTTATTCTACCATTGTGTATATAGTTATACACTAGGTGTTGGAAAACGGGTTGCAATAGAAGATGAAAAACACGAAAGAGATTTTGTTGTACTCAAAAGCTTTCAAGGCTCATACGATTTCTTTTACACAATTATTTCTACCCTCCCAATAATTTGGCGATTACAACAGGTATGTGAAATAATGCCTTCAGGATACAATGAAAGCCCTACAATGGAAATTGAATTCAAGGTTTGTACCCCTTGATTAAATCAAGAAAACATGTGAACAAAAACTTCGATGATGCTTTAGAAAAGAGAAAACGAGAAAAGGTTTTCGATGATGTTTTTTTCAACGAGTTATGGGAGAAGCCATTTATAGGGTTTTCACATCTCTTCACGAAACGATGAGTCTCTTCATCATCAGACATCAATGGCGTCAAGCCTTCAACATATCCTAGTGTTTTCGGTGCAACTTACATTTGCCTATGCCAGCATGGTCTATCTCGACTAGAAATTGAGGATCCGGAAGATGTTTCCTTATGCGATAACATGGATGGTGTCTGGTGTCGAAAGAAAAGAAACATGAGGGTCTTTATTATCATCAAGTTGAAGCTTATTATTCTAGAGGTAAACCACTGGTAGTTTTATGGATTTAAGATTCGACTTTCTTAAAATCATCGTTCCCTTTAGACAAACATCCTATATAATTGGGAGGGTATTGTCTCTTAATTTGTTGTATTTATTTAAGTGATAATTTAATTTCTTTTGTAAACTTTGCATTCAAAGGGGGCAGTGCACCACATTTTGATGGGTTGGGCTTGTCGGGAGTGTCTTTGGGAATGAATAAGTTAACTTCGTAGGAGTTAGTTGGCCAAAAGCTTTCAATATTATGCTTGCAAGAGTTGCCACAATCAAGTGACTGTATCAATATCAAAAGAAAAATGACTGTATGAGTTGTGAGCATCTTGTTGAGAAGGAATTTGGCAAAGGCAACCACATTGAAGGTCGTAACATGGAAGTTTAAGGAATGGGTTCATCTATTTTGCAAACATTTTTGTTGGTTGATTACTTTTGTTGGGTGTTTGGAGTATACACCCCAATTCGTAATGTCAAATGCTTACAGCTTTTGCATCGATATAAACTAATTCTCTTGGATCTTTGCTAGCAAGAATTTGAAAAAATGAATTTCATTGCAATTCCATTCATTTATTTCCAATCCCACAAACATGGCATTATTTGTTCTCGCGTCCAAACCAACTATATATCACGTTAGAATTAATTTTTTTATTCAACTAGCTCAATGTGGTTAGATTCCCTAGTTGAGTAAACTCATCATAATTCATCTCAATTTCCTCAAACATCTCAAATTCTTAGAAATATGCTTCTTCACCCCAAAATCCATAAAATGAAAATATACTAAAGCACTCATGAGAGTTGGAATATTCTTTTATATATATGAGAGTTGGATTACTTTTATATATGAATGCAGATCGAAAATGTGGTCAAGCCATCTTGATCATTAGCCTGGCATCTTGTTCATGGCATCTGTTTAGTGCCTGCATTTTGATGCATGCCAAAATTGAACCTAAAGAGAACGACAACTATGTGTGAGTAGTTCATAAAGTACCATTTCAAAGCAACAACAAAAACATGGTGAATTATACTGCTTCGTGTATGTGTAGTGTATGAGGAATTTGTAACGATGGGTTTTTTTGTCATCTTCTATCTTCCGATTATAAGATGTTGTAAACAAAGCACAAAAAGCAGTTACAGAATAATGAATCTCAACAGTGAGTCGCGGGACTAGGTCGCTATCTTTAAGGTGTTTCACGACTCTGCCTCTTGATTGTGCTAGCAGTCAATTCTTTGTCGAAAACCCTATGGGATAAAACAACTGATACTCTCTTATTCGATTTCTCTACACCTTGAGAAATCGAACCAACTATCACTCTTTCTTACACTTGCTCAGAACTCAATAGATGTAAAAACTATATGTTTTTCATCCTCCGTAAAAACTGGTCTTATAAAACTCAAGAGAATCAATCAACTTTAATGAAAATAAATTCTAAGTGACTACACTCAATTAACCTTCCGTAACAGTCAGAAAACGGGCAAGATATATTGCCACGATTAAAGACAATTAATTAGAGAATAATTACTTTAAAACGTTTTTCAAAACCAAAAGTCAAATCTGCAAAAAAATAAGTTTTTTGAATCACAGACCTCCCAAGGCCCCGCTCTCCCGGATTTTATTAAATACATATAAATATATAAATATACCTAGTCAAATGGATGGGGTGAGACTTGAACCCAAATCTATAGTGTGGGAGCCCAAAATAATATCACCACACTATCTCTCTAAGTTTGATACAATATTACAAAACTATATTTTTAAATATATATCCCAAACATAAGAGAATATTTCATTAGAAAAAAGAATATACAAATAGCCACAAGGGGTAGCTATATGAGGAAAATTGTAAAAATATCACATCAACAGTGATGCCCAGTTCTAGTACTGGACTAAAGAAGTTAATGTGGAGGCTGGAGCCGGCAGCAAAGGGCCCAAGTCAAAGCCGAAGTCTTGCAGCAAAACAAAGGTTCCAATATAGAAGGGAAATAGTAAAACATTGACTCGTCGCCAAATAACATGGACTCGTATTACATACCCTAAAATTAAGAGTTTTCCCATGAGAGCAATGACACAATAGCTGCACAAGCAACCTACAATCAGGGACAAATATCATCTTTTGATCTGTAATTGTATTATGTTTGTTAGTCGTAATTTTGCCAATATATTAATGTCTAATCCAAAATTTCTTTTACCAAACTGATTAACAAATTATAAATGAAATGCTTCACTTTTAAAGAATTGAAACTCACTTCTTCTTGGATATCTTTCTTCAGTTTCTTATTTTTTATTTTTGAAAGCTAGATGTGAAACCAATACAAAATCATATAAGGGTTGGATCAGTCATTATATAAAAATACAAAAAGTCGAGAGGCTTCTTGATTATTATCAGTTAATTGCATATTTTTCAGTGGTCTAGTGAGTGCATCCAAAATTTGCACCAAGAAAATGAGACGGACGTCTCCTAAATTTGTTAGATTTTGTGCGGAATGTATTTTCACAGCCAAAATGGCATGCTTGAAAGTTGAAGGAGCATAGTGTCTTCGTAACTTTTCTGAGCCATCAGAATGGATACGATCATATGAAAATTATTGGTGTTCTAAAGACCCTCAAACATCATAACTTTCGCAAATTATTATTGTTACAATGGATGATGGAAACTGAAAATAATAATTATTATTATTCATTATTTTATAAGGATAAATTCAAGTCCTTACATCTTTTTCCGGTCATTTTATGGTTGACACAAACAACAAGGAACATCGTAGTTATCATTCCACGATTAACACGCCCGTACATACGGTTCATAAAATCATTTTTTTTGAGCAAGTTAAAACTGCATTGGCTAATAGCATATACTCACCAATGTAAAAGCAAATGTCAACATGCCTCATGTGTAATTCTAGCTTATTTCAACATTACAGTTTCCTCAGACATCTTATTCTACCGATCATTGTAAACTTACTACTTGTTAGATATACAATGTACTAATAGCTTGCAGTAAACTTTTATGTTTTATTTGATCAATTGTGGTTGGACATGATTTTATATATAAATCTCAAGATATTCACACAAATCATATTTGCTCACATTCAATTTAACGCCTCTATCGGTGCTTGCAAAAAGTGTATCAAAGTAACCGAAAATATGCAGTTGTTATCTATTAATTTATTTAACTGACTACTAAATAATGGTTCAACAAGCCTTCTCAGGATTTTTAAGGCTCAAGTAGTTTTTGTTTAATACATCCCTCGTACCTAAAGAAAATCAAATCATGGTTTAATGACCTTTACACAATTATGAGCAAGCCTAGCTTTTATTTTTAATTATTTTTATGTATGTATTTTCCCAGATTTTTTTCCTTACTAATACCACTAATAATCAAATTTAACGAAGAAGTTAACTAATCACTACACCAAATTCTCGGATCCGTAACATACCCGACCCGTTACTAAAACAGGTTGTAACGGCTCTTGCCTGTTGCAAAAGTGGGTGTTACATTTTTTTTTGTAACGGCAATGGTGCCGTTACGAATTTTGGTTGTAACGGCTCTAGAAATAGCTGTGGGCCGTCACGAATTTGACACGTGGTAACAGCTCAGGGCCGTTACAAGTATTCTTGTAACAACGTGGTCGTAACACTCTGGAGCCATTACGAATTTTTTTGTAACAGCAAAAAAATTACTGCCAGTCAACCTTGACCAATTTTGACCAGGTCAAGGCTGACTGGCAGTTCATTTTCTGCCGGAAATAAGCCGGAATTCCAAATACCCTACATATACCTCCCAATCCATTCATCATCCACATTCAACGATAATTTCTTCAATTAATTCATTTCACATTCATTTCACACATTCAATCCATTCATATCAGGTTCATATAAAAAAAAAACTGAAATTTTCCTAAGTACCAATTTTTTTTTTTTTGTTAAGTATCAAATTTCTAAGAGAATACATAGAAACTTACTATCTACATAGAACTTATAAGATACAAACTTACAAATTATCTACATAGAACTTACAAAACTTTAAGCTGCTAAGGGACCTTATTATAACTGCTTTGTTCTCCAGCCTTTCCAATCAAAAAGAGCATCATTCAAAGAGAATACCTAGAAACTTAATGTCTACATAGAACTTATAAGATAGAAACTTACTAACTGTCTACATAGAACTTACAAAACTTTAAGCTGCTAAGGGACCTTATAACTGCTTTGTTCTCCATCCTTTCTAATCAAAAAGAGCATCATTCAAAAAACCTGCGAACACAAAAACTGTATACTTAGATGTTGGGAGTAAGCAAAAACTTTTCTGCTTATTCAAGAAGCGAGGTGTATAGTAGTTTAGAATTTGGATAATAGCGTAGGCGACAATTATATCACTTCTGACGGACTAACTAAAAAGCTAAGAATATATATGAAATGAAACATCAAAATCAAAATCCATTGGCATCATCTAGAATGCATGTTAACATCAGTAACTCATAGAAATCGATACCAAACCATCAAATTTAAAATCACAATTTCTGGCTTACAAACTTATGAGGTCTAATATGCTTTATAGGAAGGACAGTGGTGTTCAAATAAGATGGCATGCATGTACTTGTCCCAGTGATATTAATAGAAAAATCCCATATGAAAACAAATCTCCTGAAAATTTTACCATTAAGCACTTCAACCCCCTTGAAGACGTAAAGCCTCCATCTTACATCTGGTATGCGAGCATCCAGAAGGTTGATAAAGAGGAGTGTCACACACGAAAGAAGAATCTTTGATTAAGCGATTATTTAAACTCATAAAGAATCTTTGGTTTGCATATTGTTTTTGTGACTTGAAGAAGAAAATAGAGACTAAGAATGACCACCACAAATGTAATTGCATCTACAACACCACCATTAAAATTGAATGAGAAAAAAATAAAGGAGTAACATATAAATTAGAGAAATATCTTACCTTTTACACGATTAGTTTCTTCAGCAAGCTTCCCATGTAGCTCAAATGAAGGCTTTTGCTGTAATCAGAAAAATTTATGTTAGGTCACAAAGAGTAGAAAGTTTGCCTAACTCATCTTCGGAAAACATCAAACCCAAATGACTTCATCCAACCTCAAAAAGACTTCCTTCATCTTCAATAAATTCATTATAACGGAAAAAGAAAAAAATATTAATAGCTCTCCAGCCTTAACAAAGGTTGTTACTAGCACAGACCTTTTGTCCCTAACAAAAGTAGCTACTTGATACCACATTACCTTGCGAATAGCATCAAGCTCATAGAGTATAACTTGATAAAACTTACCCTCTATCAAAGAAAGCTGTAGTTGAAGTATGTTTACAAAACAAAGGAAAAAGTGAAGTACCTGGACTTACAGGCTTCTTCTGGTTCAACTCCGACTCCATCAGCTTTTAACTTCTTACTCTCGGCGGCTACGCGGAGGAACAACATAAGATGGGCATATCAAAGTACTTAACAAATTGAACTTTAAAAAAGTTATAAGATCATAAGCTCAAAATTACAACAATAGCTAGTGGCTCTGAATAACCCACACATGAACATCATAATAGAAGCGAGAAAGATCAAATCGAGCCTGAGAAGCGTGCTTCCAAGATACTAATTTAGGCATTCTGGTATTGAACTTAAAAAAACGTAACTTAGCGCAGTTTCAAAATGCGTTCTTGGAATGAAATTGCAATGTACAGATACCTGTTTAACGGGTTCACCACAATCAGCTGGATTTATAAAGTCCGTCACCCCAAATGCCTTTCTTGCATCAAGAACCACCATATCAACAAATCAGAAATTTGTAAGTAAACGGAAACAGAGACAACACAAGATGATAGAAGCTGAGCTTTTAATTACCTTTTTCGTACTTTTCAGGATTAGTATCAATCCCAATTATTCTAGATTCACCTCTTAGTCTAGCACCTTGTGCAACCTATTCATACAAAAATTTCAAAACCAATCCGTAGTGTGTCTCTCATTACAGAAGTAAAAACTATTCCAAAGATTGGAGCTCCTACAAGTTGTCATAAAGTTCCCAATACTTACAGAAAGGACAACAGTTCCAAGGCCAAAAATAGCTACATTTGATCCTTCGGATATGTCAGCAACCTTCCAAATAGCACCAAGACCTAGTAAAATGAAACTGAATTATCAAATGTATTCATCGCTGACCAAATTATATAAGCTAAGTTGCAGCTAAGAATGTTGGCATTTCAAGCAATACAAAAAAGAACAAAAGGGAACTGAAGTGTTTGATCCGCTAACAAGATTATCTTCGAAAGGTACAAACTTACCCGCAGCCACTCCACAACTGAGAAAGCAAATTTTCTCTAATGGAACAGTTGCACTAATTTTAACGGCACATCCCAAGTGCACCACTGTATATTCACTAAAACTTGAAACAACACAGTAATGATAAATGGGTTTTCCTTTTATTGAGAAGCGATTTTTTTGATCACTATGCATAAGCCCTCTCCTTTCCATTCCCAATACTTGGCACATATTGCTCTTCTCTGAGGTGTAGTGTTTGCATGTCATGCATTCTCCAGTGAATATCGTGATTACTTGATCACCCTCATTGAACTCGGTGACTCCCTCCCCAATGCTCTCAACTATCCTGTCAAGTTGCTAGGATTCAGCTTAGAGATCACAATACATTATTGGAAAATATACAAGCGCCAGAAAACCTTTTTTTACACGGCTTTATCTCATAACGTTAATAGAAAGGACATTTCTTGTCCTTACTCTAAATTTTCAATCAGTTCATTGATTTCTGAGCTGATATAAGTTTCATAACTAGATCTTTCCTGAAGCCGCGGTTAGTGTTGTTCCAGAACTAGCAAATAAATGGGAATGAATATGAAATTAGTAACATTAACTCATTCGACGAATCAAGGCTTATTGAACTAGTATTCTCAGGTCTAAACTCAAGTGCATAGTTAAAGATGCCTTAGCACCCATAATCAATGAATCAAGACTAATGAAACATTATTACACACGTTTTAATTTACTTGAGACATCTAACTACATTTCTTTATTTACGATAACTACGTTTTAATTTTGCTCTTTTGTCTCATACTTCAAAAAAGGCACAACTTTGCTGAGAACAATAACAAACCCGAGAAATAGAAAAACTCAAACCCTAAAGCACAGATGATGAAAGACTTACTGAGATGATGAAATACGGATCATGAAATCGAATCCTAAACTCGATTAATAGATGATGAAATCGAAATCGTCTTAGAAAAAAGCAGTTCACGAGATGAAACCCTAAAAAACAGAGATGATAAAAAACCCAATCGAAAACGATAAAGTGATGATGATAAAACACTTACCAGGTCGAAAGCCGATGATTGATAGAAGATCCATTAACTTGATCGAAAGCAGGATGAATAACCCAATTGAAACCCTAAACTACGAGAGGGAAGAGAATGAGAGGCGGGAGGAGAAAAATAGAGAAAAGAAAATGAAAAATTAGAAGTTAAGTCGATGATTGAGATAATTGAGAGGTTTCTAAGATAGTTTCTCTGCTGTCGATTATTGAAGATGAAGTTTCATTAGGATTTCAAAGAAGAGAGGCAAGACACTAGGAGCAGAAAAGGGAAGAGAAATGAAAAATGAAAAATCGATATGTCGATTCTCATTAAGGCATGGGATGAAGAGGGGCATGCATGTGAATGACGCACGCAGGGGAGGAAATATCCCTAGTTTTACTCATCTTGGGTGGAAAAAATAATGGCACGCATGTGAATGGCACATGCAAAATTGCAAGTGTTACCAGCCTGGTGTGACCAAGCGTGTGGCTGGCACGCCTAAAAAAAAATTCGTAATGACTTCACCCGCAAGAATTTAAAAAAAATTAGTAACGACTTACTCGCCATTACGAATTTTTTGTAACGACCATTTTAACGGGGAAATTCGTAACGGCCCTTAAGCCGTTCACTGAATTGCTTGTTACGAATCGGGAATTTGGTGTAGTGAATGTAGGATGTAGTATACGTTTTGAACACGAACTTGTTGCTAGGCTTCTAACTAGTTTCTTATAAAAATATTATTTATCCAATAATAAAAAAAAATTAATAATGGAATTAAAATAAATATATATTTGGGCTGCTAAACACTCGTGGGTACACAAATAAAACTCAATTCTCTTGCACTCTTTCATGTGCCACTAATACTAACCTAGTGACCTTCATTCATGTGCCACTAACACTAACCTAGTGACCTTCTTACAAAAACAAACAATAGAGAGCATCCACTTGCATAACTTCATGCAGTTTATATAAATCACCAGAAAACAAATTAAAATAACGTTTAACATAAATACATGAAAATGACCTCAAACTTCACTAGAGAATCCAACTTGGGACTCCATGAAACTTCAAATAATCCAACTTCACGGGAGAGTCAGATTTTGAGACTCCATTCATAGTTCAAAAACTCAAGCAGTCAGATGTTTGTGAATCCATTCGTAAATCGTAACTCAAATACTCAAGCAACCCGATTTTATTATAAAAAATAGAGAAAATGGGTCATTTGTCCAAAAAAAATTTAAAACACGGTTCAAATGGACAAGTAAAAAAAAGTACGGGTGAAATAGCCAAAAAAAAATAGCAAGGATGAAACTGGATTCATCCGGCTTATACTTAAAAATAGCAAGGATGAAGCTGGATGCATCTGTGTAAAATAAAAATAAGAAAAAAATATTTGAAAATGGACGGGGATGAAAGCCGGTTACATCCGCCTATTTTTAAATTTTTGTCCATTTAAACAATATCTTTTTAATTTTTGGCTATTTAAACAGTATCAAAACTTAAGTGTCTTTTTCACCCAGGAATTGTTGATTTTGGTCTTTTTGACCAATTTTGTGTAAAAAATAAAATAAAATAAAAACTTCCGATTTCGTTTGAGTTTCTACTGTAATTAAATCAGCTCCATAAAAAAAAAATATGGCTTCTCAATCTTGCAGAACAAAACCAATAGGTTTGATTCTTATATTAGAATCCCAGGATAAACACTAGAGATTTTAAACAACTCAATTTTCGCATACATTCAAAAATTATTGTATTGTATGTTACAAAATGCAGGTGATTTATATCTAATTGCGTGGTACAAAATGAACTAATAGTAGGTGCATGACTTTTTCCAAGGTTGCTAATGGGGGTACCAATTTGCTTGGGGGTGTACCAACCCCAAGGCAAATGATGTTTTGCCTTATTAGCATTTGGTACACCCCCAAGCAAAACCAGTCCCCCTTATTAGCAATCTTGACTTTTTGGGTTTATTTACGGGTTCAAATTCATTTCAATATCATGAACTTTATTTTTTCCTATGTTGTTTATTTGGTTCATCTGTTTCGTCATTTGATCTATAGTATAATTTGGACGACGAGTAAAGCATGTTGTTGCTGCTGGCTATAGTTTCTGGCATCGTGAATAATGATGTAAAACCGATAACTTTGCGGAAAAAAAGAAGGTAAAACCGATAACTCTCTATCTTCGAAAATGGCTGGAAGAGCTTAATATCCTGATCAGGCTAGACCAGAATCATTACACATCAACCAAACTGTAAATAAGCATGCGAACAACAGTCATGAACATATGCAAAACATAGCTCATTATCGTGATGAAATCAGACTTAATTTATTGCAAATATGCTTTTCTGTATTGATCGTCCAACCCGATACGAGTTGCACCAGAATTGATTTATTTTTTATATTAATTTTTTGATAAGTTATGATGGAATCTAAAGTTTGTGACTCAACAGTTTACGAGCACAGTTAATGATACAAATTTTTACCTACTGATTAGATGGATTGAGTTGCTTCCCATGTGATGTGACAGGGTCATGTCAAATCTCCCACCTGCTTATTACATCTTCTCTTTCGTTAGTTACATCTCATATTGCTTTTAATCCGGTGTTTGCACAAAGATGTAATCCTAAGTACTTCAGAATAATTTATTAGGAAATTATCCATCTTACAGTTGTAGCATAGCACAGACGATTAGTCAATTTCCTCAGACATCTTAGTTCTTTAATATATTTTGTAACTCCGAATATGCAATCTTCATGTAAGGTAGTTTTTTTTCAGTTTTTATTTTTTCTACCTCTGGTAGACCCTCTGTATATTCTTCTTATCTAATACAATCTTCCTTTTCGATCAAAAAAAAAAATATGCAAAAATTTCCTCAAACATCTTAATGTATTTTTATCTCCGAATATGCAAACCTTCCTAAAACATGAGTGTTGCATCAGTCGTTATATATGAATGAAAAAAGTCACGAAAGCATCTTCTTGATTTTTTAATAGTCTCGCAAATCAGTTCATTACATTTTACGTGAGATAGTTCATACAAAATATGCACCATTAGAAAACGAGAACAACGTGCGATAAGTTCATTTCAATAATAATGTGTCAAATAGAAAAGCTAAGAAAATTGAGTTCAATATTGTGTGAACAGTCAAGAAAACTGGGATATAAAAATACGGAGATTGGAGAATGACGAACCCAGAAATGTCGACACGGAAATGATGAGAATGTTAGCAGCAGCACGAGCTTTGCCTCTTGGATGCAAACTTTCATAATTCAATTCCAACTTTAACAAAATATAGGAACATAACTACTCGATCTTATTTGCAAGCCGTGTGGGAAAGAAGAAGAAGAAGATAGAGATAACTTATTCTACCATTGTGTATACACTAGGAAGATTTGGCATTACTTCTGTCAAGCCTTCAACATATCCTGGTGTTTTCGGTACAACTTACATTTGAACCGTGAAGCCTGTAGGATCAGAATATCGCGACAACAACGTTCCGCGAAGGTAATGAACAACGACATCGCGAGAGCGTCGCAGGGAGTTAAGATGAATGACGCACTGGATGACGACAGGAAGATATGAAGTCTGGCGAGGGTTAAGAAGTGTCGCGAGTATGAATACTTGTACATTCGCGACACTTCGCGGGACATTCCCAAATAAAGGACTGACCTAGCTGTCATTCACTATGTATTACCCTATATAAAGGGATGAGTGAGTCTGTTGTAGGGGGGGATTCTTTGGAATTGGAGAGCAAGATAGGAAGAAAGAGAAACTTTGTGAGTTTTGGTAATTTCTCAAGTGTAATTCTATTCATCTGTGTAGACATTTCAAGGAAATAATACATAAACATTCATAGTTATTCATCTTTCAATGAATTAGTTAAACAAATTATAGTGAGGGGTGTATTGTGGGATTTCCTGCAACTACATATTGGCGCTAGAAACAGGGATTGAACATGTGACCTTGTGGTAATGAACAACGACATCGCGAGAGCGTCGCAGGGAGTTAAGATGAATGACGCACTGGATGACGACAGGAAGATATGAAGTCTGGCGAGGGTTAAGAAGTGTCGCGAGTATGAATACTTGTACATTCGCGACACTTCGCGAGTCATTCCCGAAAATAAAGGACAACCTAGCTGTCATTCACTATGTATTACCCTATATAAAGGGATGAGTGAGTCTGTTGTAGGGAGGGATTCTTTTGAATTGGAGAGCAAGTTAGGAAGAGAGAGAAACTTTGTGAGTGTTTGTAATTTCTCAAGTGTAATTCTATTCATCTGTGAAGACATTTCAAGGAAATAATACATAAACATTCATAGTTATTCATCTTTCAATGGATTAGTTAAACAAATTATAGTGAGGGGTGTATTGTGGGATTTCCTGCAACTACATATTGGCGCTAGAAACAGGGACTGAGAAAAGATTGACATAGAGATTTGGAAGAATTTGAGTTAGCAGGAAAGAAATTTGAGATAATTTTCAAAAGACAAATGGCAAGAAGAAGAAATATACTTGAACAACCTGTGAGAAGAAGTGGAAGACTTGCTGGAGAAAGGAGAAATGAACGAGGAGAATCGTCAAGAATGAATATGAGGAATGATGAAGAGAATTATGTTCAACCTTTAATTCCCCCGATAGCAAATGAAACTGTGGATTACGATAGAGTAAGTGTGCATACTTGGAGGTCGAATTCTGAGGATGAAAGGGAAGAAGAGCAGCAATTGGTGAATAATGGACAAGGAGGAGGAGATCAAGGAATGAACGGGTAAGTGGATCCAGGAAATGGAGAAATCGCAGCATTAGAAGCGTGGAGACAAACAATACATGAAGAGAGACGGCTAGAGGCAGAGGAACGAGCAAATTTGACAAGTCAGAATCATGAATTAATTATGGAAAATATGAGATTGCAAAATAGAAGATCGAGAAGTACTGCGAGATCAAATTCAAGATCGTCTAGAGAAGAAAGAAGGAGAGTCTTACCAACAGAAAATACCGAGGTAGAAAACCAACAAGAAACACAAAATCCAAGCTCAGAACATCACGAAAGAAGAGAGGACGCAGTAGATCGTTATATTCCCCATCCCGAGAATTTCCAAGATGAGCATAATGAGGAAAATCAAGGAACTAGGCGATCTCAGGGACCAAACGATCCAGCCGCTGAAGGAAGAGCAATATTGCACGGGAGAGAAGCACTGAGAAGGCAAAAAGAGATCGTGGATGACATTGAGAGACATTATCTTGAACAAGCGCGCTTGGCTTAGAGAGAGAGAGAGTAAGAGCAGAAGTGGAAAACCAAGAATTGGAAAAAGCAATCCGGCAGAATAATCATGACAACCGAGAAAGGAGGCGAGAACAAAATCGTGTCAATAGAAATATTAATGAAGAATATGAGAGGATACAGAGGAGAGCTGAGAGACAGCCCAGAAGAGAGGATGATAGATATAATGGTGTGCGAATTAATGAAAGAGACGAAGGAGAAGGTCGCAGGGAAAGGAGAGAAGAAAATAACGAACAAGAAGGTCAAAGCAGGCATGAACGCAGGAGGAGAGAAGCAGAGCTGAAAAGACCAGCAGAATCAAATTCTGAGGCAAATGAGCAAATCTTGAAAGAACTAGCAGAAATGAGAGAATTGTTGAACAGTAGAAGGGAAGGAGGAAGAAGACAATTGGATGAAGCTATCGCAGAGGCTGCGAAGAATCCTTTCACACTAGAAGTACAAATGGGAGGAATACCTCCAAAATGCAATCTGCCCGTATTAACCAACATTTTTGATGGAACAACTTGCGCGATACAACACATCAAGGCTTATATGAGATGTATGTTGCAGTGGGAGAATCATGATGCAATATTGTGCAAATACTTTGCATCAAGTTTAATGGGAGAAGCACTGAAATGGTTTGAAGGTTTACCCAGAAACACAATCTCGTCATTCAACCATTTACAAGCTACATTCTTAGGAGCGTATATTAGTAACAACTCCTCGAGGCCAGGAATTGAAGATGTATTCGGATTAAAACAAAGAGTTGGCGAGAGCTTAAGGCATTTGACAATAAGATGGAGAACCATGTGCAGCGAAATGGCTGGAAGGGTGGAAGAAAGATATCTCATTTTGTCATTTGTAAGCGCCTTGTTCGCGACCAATTTGTTATACATTCAGATTTTTAGAATTAAAAATACGATTACGATGGCTGAACTGCGAGAACTCCAGGAAGAATATATTGCCTTAGAAGAAAGACAAAATGAAATGGAATCTTACCCAGTTGCGAACACAAGTTCGAATGCTGCGAATGCAAGCTTATTACCAAGATTTTCAAATACAGTGGCGAGCACTTCGCAAGGGCAACCAGAAAAGAGAGTTGATGATGGACAGCAGAAAATAGTGGCTATGGGGAGCCGTGACCAGGAGGAGTTTGAGAGAGAAAGGAACTACTACAATCACGGCAACAATAATAAAATTCAGAGATTAGATCATATACAAGAAACTTACGGAGGACGAAGACAAAATAATCATGGAGGGCAGAGAAGTCGCAGAGTGGTATGGGAAGAGATCAGAATGCCACCGCTAAATGCTAGTGTGGAAAAAATTTGGGAAGCTATACTTGTAATGGAGGATATACCGGCACCATGGAATGCAGGGAGTGAACCACCACCGAGTGACAGGAGTCATGAATATTGTTCTTACCATCGTTTTCATGGGCATCTAACAAAGGACGAGAAACATAAAGAGAATTATTCTCAGAATGATCGATCAGGGGAAGTTGAATCACTTTTTAAAAGATGAAGAGAAAGGGAAGAAAGTACTAACATCATCACCATCAGAAATGCAAAGAACAGTTTCAAAAAAGGGAAAGGAAGCATTTGTAATAGAAGTGGGAACAAAAGCCAAAAATCTATTTTGCAACTCTATTGTTCATTCATATCGCACAATTGAATACTTTCATGATAACGTGCTCAGTAGAGTCTTTGCGAGAGACACTGATGGTAAAGAAGTGCGAACACAGCGAGAACGTCGCGAGTTGAAAGAATGGCATTTGCAGATTATTTCTTTCTCTGCAGATGAAGTACCCAAAGGAAGAGAAGTACATGATAACCCGTTGGTGGTAAAGCTAGATATTAATCCAAAACCAGTTGAGGGAGAAGATGATGAAGCAGAAAATTGCTGGGCAATCAATAGAATCCTAATCGATCTTTGAAGCTCGGTGAACATTCTTTTCTACCATACTTATAAGACTATGGGAGGAGAGGATGAGAATTTGATCCCCTCAACATACAAAATATATGGTTTCAATGGCACGGCAAACAAGCCTAAAGGGGAGGTTCACATGAGAATTCCATTACAAGGATTATCAACTGATGTTTTGTTCTGTGTATTTGATGTAGAATCTCCTTATAATGCATTGATTGGGCGGCCATGGCTGCATAAAAACTTGGGAGTAGCATCAACATACCATCAATGTATAAAGTTCCCACATCCAAAAGGTATTGGAATTATAAAGGGAGATTGGAAAGAGGGACAGGAATGTCATGAGGTTGATGTAGGGAGCTGCGAAGAAAGAAATGCTAAAAGGAAAGATTGGAAACAGAATATGAAAGATGAACAGAGAAAAGAGAAGTTGATGGTGGATGTTATTGAAATATCGCGAGGTGTCGCAAGTGAGTGCATGAAGGTAGGTGAATGTTATGATGGAAAGGAGTCCTTCAAATATTGGGATGATGAAGAGGCAAAGAATGCAATGAACAAAAGGCATAAGAGTAAATAATCAACAAAAGATATATCAAAAACAAGACAAAGAAGAAATGATGTGCGAAAATCTCGCAAACAAAAATCAGAGAGAAAAGATGAAAATACAACAAATGAAACAAAATTGTGCGATGACTTCGCGATCTAAATATCAAGAAGCAATTACATATAAATGATTGAATGATTTAACAACAATGAATGAATAAATGAATGGGACGAACCTTTATGGCGTACACCCTAGTTCGCGAATGATATTTCGTAAGAGGCAAATGTAAGACCTAAAGTGCGTCATATAAGGGGGTATCTCTTAACATAGCCCAGGGAAAAGGTTACACCGCTCCTGGAACCTGGGTCATGCAGATTAGGGGCCCATGAAAGCCTATCCGGAAGAGATACCTTGGATTCCCAACTATATATGTAGGTTATACCCTGGTTGGGCGACCGAGGGTCTCTTCAAGGAGTCAGCGTATGATCAAGGCGCCGAGGTACACGGTTGAGTCAAGAGTGCGGGGAGCATGGAACTTCCTTACCACTCTTGACAAGTCTTGGCACATCTTGCACTCGGCCGAAGAAAACTCCACTTAGGGTGCAGCCTTGTAACCATAAACTCTATAGGTATAAGGGATAAGAGGCTGCGAAAACAAGCGGTTGTTGTTAAGACCGGATGGGAGGAGCTAGCCTTGTATGGCCGATGTACGCCTCCTTGAAGGGGCAACCATGGAGATGATAAGGGCGACACCCTCCATTAGGGAGAGTGTCAAAACAAACGCAAATGTCATGAGGCTTTGTTTTCGCAAGAAAATTTAGGCTTGTCATATTTGTGCAATGATCCTGCGAGAGGCAATAATACTAACGCGAGGGTAAAGACGAGATCAATGGGTCCTTACATGAAAGTGTAAAGACGTCCTGCGATTTCGTCGCAAGACGACAATGTCACGGGGCTTTATTTTCGCGAGAAAGTTTAGGCCTGTCATATTGTCGCAAGCAAAATATCCTGCAGAGGCAAAAATACTTGAAAAATGATAAGGCAAGGTCAATGGGTTTTTACATGCAAGTGTAAAGACGTCCTGCGACCTTGTCGCAATAAAGGGTGGCAGAGTAAGACCTTTAATTAGGAAGGTCAAGCTTAGAAGACCACCAAAAATGATAAGGCGAGATCAATAGGTTCCTTCATTTATGGAAATACCTTGCGATCTCGTCGCAATGATAAATTCCAACATCGCAGGAGATAAAGTTCAAAATGATTATATATTCATGATGAGAGGAAGAAAGTGTGAATTTCAGAAGTTTCATCCTTCAAAAATAGCTAAATAAAATCTTTCATAAAAAGATGAATAACAGAGGCAAGTATGGGAATGGAAAAGATGAAATATTGTTATTCATCTCCCAATGAAAGAGTTATATATCTATACATGCCAAGAAAGGGGAATGAAGATTAAATGTACAGATATTACAGGCAGCAAAAGGAATTATTTCTTTGGTGATTCTTCTCCTTTATCTGATTCTTCAATTCTATTATTCTCGTCGCCAGAATTTTCTTCTTCGCTGGCCTCACTATCAGAAACGTCTGAGACAGGCAAATTCTCAGGAACTTCTTCAGAAAGCCAAGGATATGAACAAAGAGGGATTTTGTGGTCATTACAAACATACTCCATGGCTTCATTGCGAAAACGAACAACATCATTATTAAAATTCGCCACTGTAGTTTGAAATTTTTTCTTCAACTTGGAATATCTATTCTCGCGAAGGGTGAGGTTCTTTGCGAGTTGTTCTTTCTCAGATTCAAGTTCTCCAATCCTTGCTTGAAATATTTTCTCGGATTCTACAAATAAACAGTAATAAGTTAACAACTTGACAGCATCACTACAGAGATAAGACATAGTAAGGTATAATAAATAACCTTCTCTGTCAGATATCATATCTTTAACCAAGGAAGTATGCTCGGCATGAAGACTAACATCAACACCTAGGTTATTCCTGGCGTTGTCTAAAACTTTCGCAGCCCAAGCGAATTCATCATCATTATTTATAACAAGGAGTGAACGAATTTGATCTTCTCGCTCACTAAGTAAGGAATTCTGGCGAAGCAATTCATCTCGCTCAATTTGTATTTCAAGAAGAGATTTTTGAAATGTTGCTAATGCTTGTGCACCATTGTTAGCAATGCGATCTTTGTCATCTATATGGTCACTAATTTTCTTCCTCAAAATTTTGGTTTCTTTATGAGACTCGAGGTACATTTGTTTAAATTGGTTGGCTGCACTTAAACCAGATCTATGTTCAATTTCTAAGAGGCGATATTTGGTCTGGAGTTCATTTAATGAAAGGGAGTTAATTTTGTTCGACGAATTACTTAAAGAGCTGTTGAGGTGAGCGAGAAGAAGGTTATTATCCATAGGTTCAGGAAATGTATGTAGAAGAATAGCTTCATCGGAGAGGTTATATACATCTGCGAAAGTAATAAGTTAGGTAGCAATATGCGACCGATAAAATAAAAATAGTAAAAGGAGAAAAAATTTTATACCATAAAGTTGCTGATTAGCGTTCTGGAGAGTGGATACCCTATTCTTTTGGGAGTCAAGTTCGGTTTTTAACTTTTGAATTCTCTCATCCTTATCGCGAGATGACGCAGCTTCAATTTCTAGTTCTCGAATCCTCTTGTTCAATTGCGAATTCTTCTTTTCAAGATTGTGGCGTCTCCTCTCAAGGTCTGAGGCAGTAACAAAAGCAGCTCTCCCAGACTGTAAAAGTACATAAAGGAATAGTTAAAATAAGATCAGAGTCACGAAGAAACAAAGAAATAAGTATGAACATACCAAAGCATTGAGGGCATTTAATAGGCTGGGCGTCATTGTTCGGTAAATTCCGTGAAAAGACTCGGTATCCTCCAACAATGGGGCATCACAGATCTTTGCGATAGCTTCGCAAGTAGCAGACAGATTGCCATCACCAAAACCTTGCATAGAATCGGTAAAGATACTAGATAAAAGCGCCATAGCAGAAGTATCTGAATGACTCTCTTTAGCAGAAGAGGTTCCAATCTCATTTTCATCCTCCGAGTTCTCGCTAGATTGGGAGTTAGATTGTGAAGGAAGTTGGAGTTTCCGTTTTTTGGAGGATGGACCAGAGGATTTATCCTTGCGAGAAATGGCCTTATTATTGCCCTCAATTCCCGCAGCATCAGTTTCTTCGTCAATCTTCGCAGCTTCAATTTCTTCAACATTAACCTTCACATACGAGTGAAGATAAGAAATAGAGGCAACAATATTGTTAAGTAATAAAAAAAAGTATTTCTTACTTCATCCGTAAGCGATCGAAGTAATGCCAAGGTGCTCGCCGATGGGTTTAACCTATAGCTTTTCTTCAGTTTATCAATCTGGAAATTTTGCAAACTTAGTAAGCACAAGAGAAAAGGGAGATTGCAAAAGCAAAATTTGAAGACATACCTCTTTTGCCTTCTCGGGCCATTTAAATTCCCAAGGATGATAGCCCGTGAGATTTGCAGGGAGTACATGCGAGCCTGCTATATAAGGTCCGCTTAAAAATAAAGGTACAACCCACCATCTCTCATCTTTGGAGTGGCGAGGAGTAGTGTTGTTACCCGAATGTCAGTCGATATCTTGCATGAGTAATTTATCCTCAGGGATATTATCTTTTCTCTTCAACCGAGCGCCCCGCGAGATTTCTTATTTCTCATGCCTATTACTTCATAATTTTCAAAAACGTTCTGCAAGTATATCTCTCGGGGATTATTTCTAAGTTTACAGTTGGGGTCTCGACCTTTGTTAGGGTATAAAGATCCTTTGCGGCGCCACGATTGGCAAACTCAAGCATTAGGCGGATACAATCGCCGCTTAATTGATAGACCGCCCGCGAGAAGTTCGGATGGGAAAGGATTTCATAAAAGAGTGGCATCTCGGGATCATATAAAGGAATGGGAAGTCTGCGAGGAGTTGACCCAATGAGACAATAATCTTGTGATCATCACATTGATGATCGAGAAAAAAGCAGCGAGTGAGTATAGATGAACATTCTTGATCAGGAATGGTAGAAAGGGTGAAACCTTTATCTTGCAACTTTTTCTGAGTCTCAATAAAGCGAGGTTTGTACATACGATTAAGAGAAGCCATTATCAGTATGGGAATGGATAAAGAATCGAAGATTAAGAGAAAAGATTGAAGATTTACAGTAATAGAAGCGCAACTTGCGGAAGGAAAAGATTAAAGAAAAGTTGCAGAGGGAAAACGAAAGAGGAAAAGAGAAGGATATGAAAATTATATATAGAGAGAAATATCCTCGGGTAAAACGAGAGCATTTAATGCGAGAGGGGACGTGAATGGTCAAGAATAAACGGTTGAAAGAGACGTGTCAGGAATAGAACGGAAGAGTAGACATCTGTAATAAAGTCCGTGTGAAAATGTGGGACTGAAACAGGTATAGATAAGCAGTTGCGGAAATTCAAAAACATTGATTCTCATGACATTCTCTCCTTCGCAGAGAAGACATACGGAGAGGGGAGAAGATGTAGGATTATTATATCACACAACATATTTTCTTAGCATGCGAGATTCAATTATTTCCCTAACTCGCGAGAAGAGATTGCGAGGTTCATTATTTTCCATAACCATGAGGCAAGAAATGATATTTCATATATATTCCTCAAAGCTTCGAAACTTCGCCAAAGAATAGAGGCAAGTACGTACTTTTCAAGAAAAGTATTCTTTCGCTCGTTCCTTCACCAATAAAGACCAAAGACTATTACAATAATGGACTTTTCCTTAAAAATCGCTCTTCAAGCAATATTCAAGGAAAAAGAGGCAAGATGTAGGATCAGAATATCGCGACAACAACGTTCCGCGAAGGTAATGAACAACGACATCGCGAGAGCGTCGCAGGGAATTAAGATAAATGACGCACTGGATGACGATAGGAAGATATGAAGTCTGGCGAGGGTTAAGAAGTGTCGCGAGTATGAATACTTGTACATTCGCGACACTTCGCGAGACATTCCCGAAAATAAAGGACAACCTAGCTGTCATTCACTATGTATTACCCTATATAAAGGGATGAGTGAGTCTGTTGTGGGGGAGGATTCTTTTGAATTGGAGAGCAAGATAGGAAGAGAGAGAAACTTTGTGAGTGTTGGTAATTTCTCAAGTGTAATTCTATTCATCTGTGTAGACATTTCAAGGAAATAATACATAAACATTCATAGTTATTCATCTTTCAATGAATTAGTTAAACAAATTATAGTGAGGGGTGTATTGTGGGATTTCCTGCAACTACATATTGGCGCTAGAAACAGGGAACTGGAGGGATTAAAGAAAGAAAATTGCAATTAAAATTATTGGAATCAAGAAAATGAGAAAGGAAAATGTTAAATCAGAGAGGACAAAGGAGAAAGATATGGAGTACAGTTTGATTACAAAGACAATGATTGATGAATTTCATGAAAATATCAAAGGAAGAATACACAAGCGGGATTTTGAGGGAAAGAAGGTTGCAGATAGAGAGATGACATTGCCTTTAGAAGAATGGGAAAAGCAAAAGATAACATTCACAGCAGCTGAAATATCTAAAGAAAATTTGAATCATACATCTCCATTGGTAATTACAATAAACGCGTGCAAAGGAGGAGAATTAACAAAGGCAACAGAAATATGGACGTTAAACAGAACTTTAATCGATACAGGAAGTTTGGTGAATATCATATTTTATCATGCTTACAAAAAAATGGGATACAAAGATGAAGAGATGATTTCCCCGACATATAATATACATGGTTTCGGTAAATCCATAACAAAAGTTAAAGGAGAGGTAAAAATACGAATTCTGTTAGGAGAAATCGAGACAGAGGTAACATTGTGTGTGGTGGACATGGAATCGCCATACAACGTATTGTTAGGAAGATTATGGGTACACGCAATAAAAGCTGTAGCGTCAACATTTCATCAATGTATCAAGTTTCCTACACCAACTGGAATTGGCAAAATTAGAGGGGATGTTGATAAAGGAAGAATATGCTATCAAATTGAAGTAAAATATTATGCAGAGCAAGCAAAAAAGCGAAAGTGTCGCAGAAAGATGGCGAAAGCAGCTAAAAAAAGAAGAAGAATTTAGAATTTACATGATAAGAGCAAAGGAAGGAAAAGGGATACCTAGCGAGATCTCGGGAGAAGAAAATGAGCTCGCGAAAGAATTGAAAGGACCGACCCCAATGGGAGAACCAAAGGCTAGTTATGTCGCAGCAGAACAAACGAAAGAAGTGAATGTCGGAACTAACGAAGAGCCCAAGATGCTAAAAATTGGGACCAATATGGAAGCGGATGACGAAAAGAGAACTGTTGATTTGTTGCGAGACTATAAAGATATCTTCGCATGGAATATGGATGATATGCCTGGTATAGACCCATCAATAGCTTGCCACAAACTGGAAATAGATAAAAGGATGAAACCATTTAAGCAGAGAATTAGAAAGATCGCAACAGCATATCATCCACAAATAGAAGAAGAATTTCAAAAAATGTTAGATGCGGGAATCATCAGACCGGCAAAATATCCTGAATGGATAGCAAATATGGTTATAGTCCCAAAGAAGAAAAAAGGGATAAGAATTTGCATAGATTTCACTGATCTAAATAAAGCTTGTCCTAAAGATAGTTTTCCATTACCAGATATTCCGCAATTGGTTGAATCAGCAGCAGGGAATGAAAGAATATCATCCCTAGATGGATATAAAGGTTACAACCAGATTCCTCTCGCCGAGGAAGATCAAGAGCATACTGCCTTCTTCGCCCCAAGGGGACTGTATTGTTATACAAAAATGCCATTTGGTTTGCGAAATGCTGGAGCAACATATCAAAGAATGGTAGAAGAAGTGTTCGCAGAATGGATACATAAAACACTAGAAGTATACGTAGATGATATGCTTGTAAAAAGTAAGAAAGCAAAAGACCATGTACGAGATCTGAAATAAATCTTTGAACATATGAGGCGTTTCAACATCAAAGTAAATCCAGAAAAATGTACCTTCGGAGTTGCGTCGGGAAAGTTTTTGGGTTATATTGTGTCAAAAGAAGGAATACAAGTTGACCCAGAAAAAGTGAAAGCAGTTCGCGATATGCCAACACCTGTGACATTAAAAGATGTTCAAAAGCTAAATGGGTTGTTAGCATCACTAGGAAGATTCATCTCGCGATCATCTGATAAGTGCAAACATTTTTTCAGCATCTTGAAAAAAGGATCGAAGTTTAAATGGACAGACGAATGTGAGAAGGCTTTACAAGGAATCAAAGAACATCTAATGGAAATATCCATTATGCAAAAAGCAGAACCAGGAGAAGAATTGTTAATATACCTTGCGACGACCTCGCATGCATTAAGTGCAGTATTGCTGCGAGTGGATGCAGGAGTGGAAAAACCAATTTACTATATCAGTAAAACTTTTAATGCCGCAGAAAGGAATTATTCAAAGATTGAAAAACTAATCCTGGCGTTAGTCTATGCGACGTTTAAGCTTCGCATATACTTTCAAGCACATACTATTAGGGTAGTAACAAAGATACCAATCGAGTCAGTAATGAAAAATTCAAAAAGATCAGGAAGAGTTGAAAGATGGAACGCTCAAATAAGCCATTGTAAACTCAAATATGAGATATTATCTTCCACCAAATCACAGGTTGTCGCCGATTTTTTGGCAGAATTTCCCCTGGAGGAAGATGAAGCAGTGGATGAAATGATGGATGTAGAAGAAGAGCATGGAGACCCAAAAGATCTGCTAACTGAACCAGATAGGTGGGAAATATTAGTGGATGGATCATCAAATGGAGAAGGTAATGGAGTAAGAATTGTTGTGATCTCGCCAGAAGGCAATAAATTAGCTTTCTCTTTTAGATTGGAGTTTGAATCCACCAATAACGAAACAGAATATGAAGCTATAATACATGCTCTGCGATTTGCAATAGAAATGAAACTGGAAAATGTAAGGATTACCAGTGACTCGTAATTAGCAATTCGCCAGATAACAGAGAAATACGCTACAAATGAGCCATCTTTGCAAAAGTACAGGAAACTTGTCGAAGAATTGTCAGCACAGATACCAAAAATTAAATGGAGGCACATATCAAGGAGAAATAACAGACTCGCAGACGCTTTTGCCTTTATATCAAGTATGATGACGGACCCAACTACGAGGAACATCAAAATACAAACACTTTTGGCACCATCAATCAATAAAGAGGACGAGCAAGAAGCAGATGCAATGTTGGTAGAAGATAGAACGCAATGTCACGATAAAGACTGGAGAACAGAACTTCACGCGTACCTAATGAAAGGGGAAATACCAAGAAATAGGTTAGAGGCGCACAAATTGAAAAGCCGTGCGACGAATTATGAATTGAGAGATGGCGTGCTTTATAGGCGATCTTTTGATGGACCTTCACTTCGATGCTTAACAAGGGAAGAGGGAGAAACCATATTGAAGATGTTTCACAGTGGAGATGCTGGAAATCATAGCGGTGGGAGATCTTTAGCATACAAAGCAAAAACGCAAGGATACTATTGGCCATATATGCATGAGGACGCGAAAACAATATCAAGGCGCTGCGAAGATTGTCAAAGACATGGGAAGAAGATACATGCACCTGGAGCACCGTTAAATTCTTCCACAAGTGTGTGGCCTTTTGGAAAATGGGGTTTAGACATTGTGGGACCATTTTTACCAGGAACAGGACAGAGAAGATACTTAATTGTCGCAACGGATTATTTCACAAAATGGGCAGAAGTGAAAGCGGTACAACACATCCGCGACAAAGATGTCTTTACTTTCATATTTGAGAATATTATATGCAGGTTTGGGATCCCCGCACAGTTGGTATCTGATAATGGGAAACAATTCGAAGGGCAAAATATAGAGTTGTTGCTTAATGCTTTTCAGATAAGATGTGGAAAATCAACTCCATTATATCCGCAAGCTAACGGTCAGGCAGAAGCAACCAACAAAACAATCGCGGATATATTGAAGAAGAAGTTAGAAGGACACAATAGGGGATGGTGTGAACAAGTACCCAATGCAGTATGGGCATACAATACAACCAGAAGAGAAGCTAGTGGAATGTCACCTTTTTGCTTAACATATGGAGTCGAAGCTGTGCTCCCAACAGAAATTATGATCCCAACAACCAAGAAAGAAGTTTGGGAGAAAAATCTTAGTGCAGGTAATATTCTAATCAAGTTGGATGAATTAGAAGAAAAAAGGGAAAAGGCGTTACGCTACATGGAGAATTATCAGCGAAGATTGGCTAGAGAATATAACAAGCGTGTCAAGATACGTGAATTTCAACCAGGAGACTTGGTGCTGCGAGAGACACCAATATATCAGCGAGAAAATGGAGGCAAATTGGCGAGAAAATGGGATGGACCTTACATTATCAAAGAAGTAGTTGGTATAGGGGCTTATAGATTGATGGACCCTGAAGGCAAAGATATGGGACAAAGATTGGGCAGGCCGTGGAACAGGTTATATCTAAAGAAATACTACCCGTAAAAGTGGGCAAAGATTGGCGAACAGGTTATATATCAGAAGAAGTACTTTAATGTAAGATATTTGCAAAATTCAATAAAATGCAAAGAATATCAGCGAATGTCTCGCAAGCAGAATGGCAAGAGATAATGAATGAATGAATGAATAAAACATGATTGAATGAATGGGACGAACCTTTATGGCGTACACCCTAGTTCGCGAATGACATTTCGTAAGAGGCAAATGTAAGACCTAAAGTGCGTCATATAAGGGGTATCTCTTGACATGGCTCGGGGAAAAGGTTACACCGCTCCCGGAACTGGGGTCATGTAGATTTGGGGCCCATGAAAGCCTATCCGGAAGAGGTACCTTGGATTCCCAACTATATATGTAGGTTATACCCTGGTTGGGCGACCGAGGATCTCTTCCAAGGAGTCAGCGTATGATCAAGGCGCCGAGGTACACGGTTGAGTCAAGAGTGCGGGGAGCATGGAACTTCCTTACCACTCTTGACAAGTCTTGGCACATCCGCACTCGGCCCGAAGAAAACTCCACTTAGGGTGCACCTTGTAACCATAAACCCTATAGGTATAAGGGATAAGAGGTCTGCGAAAACAAGCTGGTTGTTGTTAAGACCAGGATGGGAGGAGCTAGCCTTGTATGGCCGATGTACGCCTCCTTGAAGGGGCAACCATGGAGATGATAAGGGCGACACCCTCCATTAGGGAGAGTGTCAAAACAGACGCAAATGTCATGAGTCTTTATTTTCGCAAGAAAATCTAGGCTTGTCATATTTGTGCAATGATCCTGCAGAGGCAATAATACTAACGCGAGGGTAAGGCGAGATCAATGGGTCCTTACATGAAAGTGTAAAGACGTCCTGCGATTTCGTCGCAAAGACGGCAATGTCATGGGAGTTTATTCTCGCAAGGGAATTTAAACCTGTCATATTGTCGCAAACAAAATATCCCGCAGAGGCAAAAATACTTGAAAATGATAAGGCAAGATCAATGGGTTTTTACATGCAAGTGTAAAGACGTCCTGCGATCTTGTCGCAATGAAAGGTGGCAGGGTAAGACCTCTAATTAGGGAGGTCTTACTTGGAAGACCACATAAAAATGATAAGGCAAGGTCAATGGGCCATTGCATGAAAATGTAAAGGCATCCTGCGACTTTGTCGCAACGAGAAGAGATAAAGTGAAGTTCCTAATTGGGATAGTTTACTTAATAAAAGATTCAATAAGCGAACATGCTCGCGAGGTTATGTTCAAAAATCTTAAAGAAGAGAAGAAGGAGAAAATAAAGGAATCACTCAATTAAAGATTTAATCCATCCAAACAAAAAGAAGTTTTGACAAATTACAAAGAAAGCTTAATTCTCTACATCAACATTATCAACTACAGAGGATGGTTGTGATCTTTCACCGCCTTTATCAGCTTCACCTTCACCAGTTGGGGGATTTTCATCAGAAATGTTTTCAGCGCCTTCATTTTCGTCAGTTGGTGGATCTTCATCAGAAATTTTTTCAGTCAGATCTTCGTTGACAACTTCAATATTAGCGATATCCTCGCAGCTTTCATAGTCATAATCACTATTAGGAGAATTAGGGACTTCATCATCACTTACTTCCAAAGGATCAACATGAATAGGATCAAGAGACTTAGACAATAAAATCTCATTCACGAGGACTTCAGCTTTGAGGTGGAATTGACGAAGCAGCGCCTTTTGACGATTCTTACTATCTATGTCTTTACATTCAGATATATAATCAAATCTTCGTTCTGCGCGGTCGCGAGAACGAGCAAGGGAGGCGGCGAGTTGCCCATTCTCTTTGCGAATTTTAGAATAATCTGATCTGAGGGTGGAGATAATGGAGCGAAGCTTTTTCTCAGAATCTGCATTAACAAGTGCACAAGATTAAAGAAAATTTTTATAGCATATTTTTGGAATTGTCAGGATAGTTAAAGATTCATGGAATAAATTAATGAATTAAGATAGTCAAATAATATGACTACCTTCCTTTTGAGAAGTAAGATGCTGAATTAAAGCTGTGAAATTACTCTCCAAACAGTCCATGGCATCATCGAATGTATCTCCAACTAAGCCTTTCAATCGAGCTCGCAAGCTTTTTTCGTTGGAAACAAGTATGGAATTCTCGGTCGCAAGGGAAGAGTTGGATTTTTCTAATTTGGCACATTGATCCTTGAATTGGTTTGCTTTTAAACTCAAGGTTATTCTACCCTGAATAAGTTTATCTCTCTCAGCAGTAACTTCTTCAAGTTGATTTCTCAGCGTGTGGATAGATTGTTCTTGTTCTCCACATAATTTTTGACAAGCATCATATTGTTGCGAACAGATCGCCACCTTGTTTAACAGAGAACACTTCTCTTGAGAAAGAGTTCCATTCTCGTCTGATAAAGTTTCCAACTCCAAATCAGCTTTAGTTAAAGAGTAAGAGAGGCGAGATAAGTCATTACTTAATGAGTTTTGCTGCTGAGCTAAATCAAAGTTTTCTTTAGACAAATTATTTATTTGATCAGTAGCATATGTATGAAGATTATTTAAGAGGTTATATTGCTCCATCCAAGCATCTCTTTCAACTCGAACTTCTTCAACAATTGATTCCAACTGATATATTTCCATTATTCGTTTCTGATTTAAAGCTTGAAGGGCGAACAAGAGCTTAAAAAAAAAAAAAAAAAAAAAAAAAAATTATCACGATCCAGCGAGATATTGTGAAATTTTTGATTTTCAAGATGGAGATTATTGCATCTCGCAGTAATAACTTGGAGATCACTCTTTAACATGTTAATTTCTTGAACTAAGGATGCTTGCGAGATCCTATCAGGACCAAGATGTTTACTTAAAATTTCGCAAACATCAGATTTGACAGGATCCACAGAAGTCTTCTTGGCATCATTCACAAGGTCCGAGAGAATTTTGAAAGCCAAATTTATCCCTTCCAAATTTTCTGCGGTAAGAGGGATTTGCTCGGATGAAGAAGGCAGAGATGAATCATCCTTCGCCGAAGGAACATCATGGGAAGAGGAAATTTCAGGAAAGGTAGTGATTGGAGGAATGACAGGGACATTGATGGTAGGAGAAGGAATAAGTTCATTTGTAGTAGGACTAATGTGAGGAACTTGGTTTATGAGGAGTTGAGGTTGAGGCATAGGAATATTGTCATTGGTGATAAAGTTATCCTGCGAAAGTTTCGCAATAGGAGACGAAGGTGTAAATGAGGGAAAAGGAACATCGGGAGTAACAGGTTTAGAGTGGCGAGATCTTTTGGGAGATTTATCAATAGTTCTATCATCCTGCGAATGACAAGTTAAGTAAGAAACAGAGGCAACAATATTGTTATTGAAAAATAAATATTTCTTAAATACCTTCTCACTCGCAGACTTTCTTTTAGAAACGGTATGTTTTGCTTGCGAAGAGGACTTTGGTTGTAGGGTGGATTCCTGTTGAGAAGTGGGTTTTGACTGCGAACCCAAAGAGATAAGGGGGTTCTTCACGGTGAACTTGGTGCTGGGTTTGTTCTTGCTGAAACAAAAATGGCAGAAAGAAGTTAAAAGAAAAATCAGAATAAAACAATCTCAACAAGAGAAACCAATCACAAAATTAATCAATCATAGAATCAATCGAGCTTAGTAAGATTAACAAACCTGGATGCCATGGAAATAATAACAGGTAGGAAATAGCAGGAATATGGTGAAGACGATGATGAAGAAGAACAGCAGAAAAACAATTGCAGACGATGAAGGAGATGAAATAGAAAGAAAGAAGTGTTTTTCACAAAAGACTCTCCTATAAATAGACAAGAAAATGTTATGACCGGATAACATTAAATGCACCGGTAAAAAGGATGGTTTTAAACACGTGTAAACGGTCATCCCTAGATTCACGGAGCTATGCTGAAGAAGATCTTTAGTGGAAAACGAACGGTTGCGACAGTTCAAGAAGCATAAGTTCTCACGGTATTCACTTCTTTGCAGAGGAGACATAAGGAGAGGCGAGAAGATGTAATCTTCAAGTATCGCAAAACATATTTTCTTAGCATGCGAAATTCAATTATTTCCCTAACTCGCGAGAAGAGATCGCGAGGTTCATTATTTCCCATAACCCATGAGGCAAGAAACGACATTTCATATATATTCCTCAAAGCTTCGAAACTTCGCCAAAGAATAGAGGCAAGTACGTACTTTTCAAGAAAAGTATTCTTTCGCTCGTTCCTTCACCGATAAAGACCAAAGACTATTACAATAATGGATTTTTCCTTAAAAATCGCTCTTCAAGCAATATTCAAGGAAAAAGAGGCAAGATGTAGGATCAGAATATCGCGACAACAACGTTCCGCGAAGGTAATGAACAACGACATCGCGAGAGCGTCGCAGGGAATTAAGATGAATGACGCACTGGATGACGACAGGAAGATATGAAGTCTGGCGAGGGTTAAGAAGTGTCGCGAGTATGAATACTTGTACATTCGCGACACTTCGCGAGACATTCCCGAAAATAAAGGACAGCCTAGCTTTCATTCACTATGTATTACCCTATATAAAGGGATGAGTGAGTCTGTTGTAGGGGGGGATTCTTTGGAATTGGAGAGCAAGATAGGAAGAGAGAGAAACTTTGTGAGTGTTGGTAATTTCTCAAGTGTAATTCTATTCATCTGTGTAGACATTTCAAGGAAATAATACATAAACATTCATAGTTATTCATCTTTCAATGAATTAGTTAAACAAATTATAGTGAGGGGTGTATTGTGGGATTTCCTGCAACTACAAAGCCTATGCCAGCATGGTCCATCTGACTAGACATTAAGGATCTGGAACATGTTTCATCATGCGATAACATGGCTCGTTGGAAAGAAAGAAACGTATCAACAAGTTAAAGCCTGTAATCTTTGAGGTTAACTATTGGTAGTTTTATGGGCTTCAGGTTCGAATTTATTTAAATCATCAACCCCATCATATACGCTCTTCAAAAAAAAAAAAAAAAAAAAGGGTAGTATCTCTTAATTTGTTATATTTAAGTGATAATTTAATTTATTTTATAAATGATTTTTAGTTTTGAAGGTTGGATTTTCGTCATAGAAATCCAAACGTTTGGGTTTTCACTCGTATACAGATAACATTTGAGTCAACTGAAGTTGACGGACAAAATCGATTGTCCGTCCAGTTTTTTTAAGTTTCATTTTCTTCTTCCAACTTTACCCCTCAATCATAGTTAATACCAGCCAATCGTGGTTAGTGATATGGATAGTTTTTATGACCCGCTAATGGGTACTATATATACTCCATATGATAGAGATTAAAAAAAAAAATCTCTAATAGAAGCCGGTTAAATCCTAGGTGTTTCGCCACCTGAGCAGCATCAAATAACCAATTATTGCTCCAGTTTTGTCAATTGTTATATTTGCAGAGTAATAAAATCTCTTTCATAAAATATACTGTCTAGTATGGCAAGAGAAAACCAACACTATCTAGAAAAATGAACTGGATAATCTCAATAGATATCTTACATAATAAATTAGGTACGAAACAAAACCACCTTACAAAATAAATTGGGTAACCTCGACAAAATCGTATATAATAAATTAGGTACAAACTAAAACGATCTTATAAAATAAATTGGGTATGATGATCTATAACAACAATGAAGATTCATTAGCTGCATTACATCCCTCCATGTCCGAGGTATGTGAATCCAACTAATTCCCGTCTTGTTTTTCCTTCATCTGTAAGAAATTTGCGGAGTTATTAACCACAAGTAAGAAAATGCTATCAACTTAGTTTTGCTTTTTTGCTAATCTGATTGAAATGCGCACTTGTGCTTAATGCAGTATTCTACTTCTTCAACTGCAAAACAAGTAACAAATGTTTACCAAATTTTTTTTCTTCTCAAAATCAACGTCAAGTACGGCCAATATTAATAGAAACATAAAACCTTACCAGACATTTCACACTATTGAACTTCTCTAACAACTATCCGGGACCAACTTGAGAAAAAGAAACTCAGTATACATAAACCCGGAGCTGTTTTTCTTTTTCTTTGTCTGTGACATTTTGTCAACTTACTTACACAATCTTGGAGGCAACGTACCACTCCAGGATGATGAACTAAGTCTCCAGATATGTGCTATAAGAAAAACGTTAAACAATTAATATCCATCAACCGTATCATACATTAGATGAAACGAAACAATTCTAAATGTGAAAACATGATAACAAAATGCATTGATACCAAATATCTTGCAACTTCCGAATGTCATGCTCAAAGTTAACATTTTCCGCATGCCTTCATCGATCATAAAACAAATATAACTTCACTATCTCTAAACCAGGTTGGGCATTCTCAAGATTGAATTTTGAGAACATTATAAGACCCATAATGGTTACTCATCTGAAGTTTTTGTCGTTGGCAAAAAAAAAAAAAAAACAACTTAATTCCCTACAACAAAGAAGAGGAGAAAACATAGTCAATATAAATCTGCCATTTTGTGTTTCATTGTCTAAATTATAACCAAGGTGAGGATTTCATTACACCACGTAGGTAATCCACAAAAAAAATATGTAAAGATGGACCAACTATACGATTTTAAACTTTACATCTACGTGTTATAATTGATCTTTAACAGAAGATCAGTAACTCTATTTCCAATCACGAACAAGCAGACAATCATGAGTTTATATAAGTATATGATAGTTGCACAAAAAAGTAAAATAAAATAGTAAAAACTGATAATACAACATATTTCCAGTTCAAATATTTTTCCTAACATAGTTAATATATACTAGTTTACGAAGAACGTAAGCCTGGAAGTGAGAAAGGTTGCATATGACAATGACACATTCCCCAACGACTGCATGGACAAATGCTTCTAGCAGAATCATAGGAGTCTAATTAATTTATAGTTCTTCTACACAAAAGATGAGGTGACTAAAAAGCAAACAATTACCTTGGATATGTTGAGTAAAAGGAAAAGTATGGCCTTTCTCCACTAAATCACATGAAATATTTAGCTTCACTAAATAAGAACCCAATATACGAGTGTACATCAACATAGCTAACAATGAAGACAAATGAATCCAATCTGAAATAGATACTACACATATGAAGTAAAAGATAACCCCGATAACTATAATACTTATACTTTTTTTAGTTACAGAGAACCTTGAGGGGAACTAGTGAAGTGTTGAATAACCAAAAATGCCATACTCTTCGCATACACTTTTATAATGGTATATCGGATACATTAGACTAGCGTAATCCAAAGATCCAATTCCACTAGCCCATCCACACTCATTTGTTATCTGAACCGTTCTAGAGACATTAGATGAGGACCTCTAAACTAATAGCTTTGAAGTAGCTTTATCCACTAAAAAGTACAAGCTACAAACAAGTATTACTTCCATAAAATATGCACAGGTTAGTAATCAAATAACACTCATGCATTAAGTCGATGGGTGCTTTACACATGATGGGTTCTGTTTAAATGAGAATCATCCGAGCAAGCAGTAATGAACTAGTGAGGAGCTCAAATTTTACAAGTACCATTAAGTACATGTCTCGGGCAACAACAAAAGCACATTAGAGAAATGATCACTTGAACATCTTCTAATTGTAACCAAGATTAGTATGTTATTCAATTAACCAAGTACATATAACAATTTCCCAGGGATATCATTTTAACGGAACCTACTCAATGTACAACAAATAGATGCAAAACTCTAAATTTGGAATGAAAATTAGTTAATAGTACCTTGGAAACGATGATTTTTACAAGTATTAACTATCCATTTTCTCTATTGAGGTTTTGAATGTGTTGTTATGCGATGATGAATGAAATTCCTGTATGAGTAGAGAAAGTTCAATAGTGGTGGCATAGAGCAACTACATACCATAAAATCCTTAACTGGTTTATTCTGGAAAAACTATAAAATTAGGTCAGAATTAGTAAATAAAAAAACCCAATTGAAAACTTTTCCAGTAGCTAAATAAAAAAATTCCACCAACACTTACCACCAAATCCTATCAGTAGTAAACTCCAATAATACCAGCAACAACCCAACCATTACCAAAATAACAGAGCTCACCCCTACCACCAACACAATCGCCATCAACTCCAATAACAAGAAAACACCACCACCAGTACCATCAACGCTACCAAAGAAGAAGAAGAATGAAGGAGAACGAAGAAAAAATACGTATAAAACGAGGGCTAGGGAAGTTAGGTATCGGGTCCATATTACGAGTATGGCTTGTTCACTTTTCCCATGCCCTGTTTGGTTAAGTTAACCACTTAAGGGACTAGAAAGTCATTTCAGACCGGTTTTGTGCCAACCAGGACAACTGATTTGGCTCTGTCCGTCCAGTTAACAAAATTGAAGCTTTGTCCTTCTGCCAAGGAAAATAGGAACCTTAGGATTTTTTTGACGATTGGCCTTGAAGGTTTCTGTAAAAATAAATAAATAATAATTGTATTTTCTTTGCATTGATGGGTTGGGCTTGTCGGGAGTGTCTTGGGGAAGGAATAAGCGGACTTCGTTGGAGTTGACTTGCCAAAAGCTTTCAACAAGAACTATGATTTTAGGCATACATAAAACTTTTCGGGCATACAAAATGATAGTCCTATCTTGGGTGACCTTATAAGGGGTAACCTATTGGTAGCTCAATTACCTATATACCCTTAATACAAAAATCTAAAATCAGTTTTCTAAAAAATCAAAATCAGCTTCCCTTAACATCTCTTCTTCTTCCTATAGCCGAACTCTTCCCCTCCCGCGAAAAAAAAATTCATCACCGTGATTAATTGTCGATTCGTAAAAATTTGATTGTCGATTAAAGTGAACTACATAATGACTCATACAAAGAAAAGCAGGGACTAGGCAAACCAAATCGTCTTCTAATCCATCAATTGAAGAAGAAGAACCAATTGAAGATGAAGGTGTAGAAACTGAAAATCAACCACCAATTGAACCAGAAATTGAACCAACTGCATCTCCAACTCCAGAAACGAGGATAAGAAAGTTTTACAATCCGAATCTCCTATTTGATATTTTTCATCGATTAAATGACGGTTACGGTGTTGGGTTCGGCTCAAAATTGAGTTGCGTTTTTAGCCAAACTGTTCTTCACAAAAGCTTCCTGTAAGTGTATATGAACAGTTCGGCTTTAAATTTCATGAAATTTCAAGCCGAACCTAGTCATAGAAAGAGATGCACAGGGGTTCGGCATATTCGATAATCATAATATGTGCCGAACCTAGCACATTTACGAGGTTCGGCTATTACGATATTCACAATATGTGCCGAACCAATACAAAATTATTAACCCATAAATGTACATGATCAGGTTCGGCTTATATTCAACTTATTCAAATAGACGAACAATGTGTTTCCAACAGGTTCGGCGCTTACGAATTTCTAAATATAAGCCGAACCCTAAACATTTTTTCTTCTAGACAGTTCAGAGTAGGGTTCGGCTTGTAAGGACAATTCGAACCAAGCCGAACTCTAGTCTACAAGGTAGGTCCGGCTCTTAATCAACACTTTTAGCTAGACGAACTGTTCATCCAGACTCGCCGAACCTTAGTGAAAAAACACAAACTTTTCATTTAGGTCGAACCCCGCGAATAGCCTAAATGACTACAATTCAAGGGTAACTAAATAATCTACACAAATTGTTTTCTCACTTTCCCCTTCTCCTTCTAAAAAACCTAACTTTTTTTTTTCTTACTCAAAATTTTTTATCTACACAAATTAATAACTAAATAATCCTAAAACTAATCACTAATCATTAATCACTAATAATTATTTTAACTAATCATTGGTATTAACACTAACCCCAAAAGGGCATATTTGTCATTACCAAAAATATTTGGTTAAGGGGCTTCTGATTTTGCTATTTACACTCTTTTTTTGTCTTTACTTGGTCTGCCCTAAAAAATTTCCGTATGCCTAAAATCAGAGTTCTTCAATAATCAAGAAGCAAGGTGACTGTATGAGATGTGAGCATCTTGTTGGGAAGGAATTTGGCGACGGAAACAAAATTGAAGGTGATACCATGGAAGTTTAAGGAATGGGTTCGTCTATTTGCAAACAATTTTGTTGGTTGATTACTTTTGTTGGGTGTTTGGTGTATACATCCCAATTTGTAATGTAAAATGCTTGCTTTCCCATCGAAATGAACTAATTTTCTTGGATCTTTGAACTAATGTGTACAAGCAATTAAAGTAGATACAAGATTTTCAAATAACACTAGAGCAATGCTTTATCCGGCAAGAATTTGACAAAATGAATTTCATTGCAATTCCCCCTAAAGACATTTTTTCTTCTTCAAACCTCATTTGATAACCTCTTTTTGCTACAAACTTTTAAGGGTCCTGTTAACTTGTATACCCGTATACAAGTTAACAGGGGTATAACAGTTTTTAAATTACCTTGAAAATATGAATCACGGATTACATCAATAATACTTTAATCTTCTCTGTAATTGTGATTCATTTTCCGTTAATACCCTCAGATTTGGCTAATAAAATATTACACTAGTGGAAAATAGAAATAAAACCACTGTCAGGACAAGAAGTTATATCGCTAAAAACGACTGTGTTCATCAGTTGTAATCTAGAAGTGGTTTTTTCCAAAACGATTGTGTCTGGCAAATGTTGAATTCTTTAAAAGAACCACTTTCTTCAACAGTTGATCAATAAGTACTGATAGACACAGTAGTTTTTATTGATGATATTTCATAAAAAAAAATGATATTGATTTAGCTGAATCCAAAGCTGAATCAACTAAATAAAAAACTAAAATCCGAATCACAATTAAATTAATAATGACTTCAAAACTGAATTTAACAAAATTAAATTAATAATGGCTTTAAAACTCAATTTATATTGAAAAATGTGTTCAGTTTACAATTTCAACTTTCAAAAATATTGCAAGTTCCAACTCTGAAAAACTTCTAACACTAAGTTGGAAAACCTTAACTTATATTAATATTGCAAGCTTAAGATAATGAATTGGATCAACTAAGGAGCAAGGTTCTACCATCAGTTCATCATTGAGAATCTTCCTCTGACAGCCAAGATGCTCAAAAGCTTTGACTACTGTACCAACAACTCAGTTCAGTTGAAGCAAATTTTCAGAACCTGCACATTTTCAGCTTAATAATTATAAACAACATACACAATTTCAGAGTTTAAATGCTTCAAGGCTAATGTTCATAGATACATGTTTATGAGATAATCCAAGATATATGTTTATAAGCTATATCAGTTCATGGAGAAAGATCAAAACTCATAGGGGATGTAAAAAAGTTAGTTGCTAATGCTTATCTGCAGTTATAATGGAGCTTACCAAAAACACACACATATCAAATTTTATGTTAAATCTGCCTGATTTCTTGTCGAGCTCAAATGCATAGGTTTTCATATAGATATTATGTAAAGGGTTGAACAAAGAGAAATGAAAACTTATCTTCGAATTAGTGGTTGTTCAAAGATGTTGACGATTCTGCAAACTCCTTTTTCCTCATTGCAACTACTCTCCATTTAGAGTTCAGATATTGTTCAACTCCAACACTGAAACAACAAGGAAGTTTAAGGATATGATAGGATATATTTTAGGTAGATCAAATAACACAACAATTCTAATGGTATGCCGGCTAGGAACCAACATTCCATTTGTAAGTAGACCATGCTTAAATTTAGATAATGCAAATCTGGTAAACCATTTGCCAACAGATACACATTTAAACTAAAAATGCATTCTGAAACCAACTGAAGTGCTGAAAGATTTTAATTAGGTGGCTTAGTTTCAATGAGAAGTTGTCAACCTGCAATCTTGTACCAGAAAGAATCCCTAGAGTCTCCCTTTTTTAGTTAACGTACACGATAAGGAAGACACATGGGGAGTTGAATATTTATAAAACTGATAAACTGCATGTTCTTTAATATTAGTGTAATTCTGCTCACTTCAAACCTCTCTTGAACCTACACATGAAGTGACCAATTAAATTGCAATCCCCTTCATACCAAATCAACCTGCTCTGCCAAACCTGCAAAAAGAAAGAGATGCTACTAAGTTGAACTGAACTCATACAGTACTACAATGTCGTAGAAACAAAGACCCACGTTAAGTACAAACTTAAAGGCATGAAGAAGAAACAAGAGCTCAGAAACAAACCATGTGTAAGTAAGTATCAACACAATCAGGCATATCATAATTGATCACAATATTGACGCGTTCAATGTCTATTCCTGTATTAACCAAATCCAATGCGACAAGAATATTTTAATGCCCCTCCTTGAAACCTATATAGCAAGTCAACCTATGAAATATATAAAAAAATCCAACTTCAGGTATGCCTTCTCTTTTCTTAGTGATTTAATTTTCAGCAGTAAAATAAGACGCATCATATTCTGTTATTAAAACTTAACCACACAATTATTAAAATAAATTACGGTAGTATGCTTGTACATTAACCAAATCACTAGCAGATTCATTAGGCAGTTGCACCTTCATGCGTACACATCGATATAACAAGCCCAAAAGTAATTAAATGAAGTCTAAGAAAAAAGAGAACGTATACCTTTCTTCACGAGATAATCCAGATAGGGTGCAAATTGATGGGAAGTTTCACTCAACATGAGGCACTATTTTTTTAGTAATTCCTTGTGGGTCTTGATGCTAACAATACCATTGCACACAACAACTTTAGTATCAGGATGGGTAAGTGTTGTCATGCATGGGTGATTCGACCCCAGTGCAATCACAACACATACGAAGTAAAATGAAAAAACATTCAACCGGTAGACTGTACTGCACATGTAAATAATCTTTTTTGCAGACTTTTTCTTTTTCTGGAAAAAAACAACCTAAAATCAATAACAACATTACATTATTTCGTTTTTGGGTCGGATCATTTTTTTTTTTTTAGTGTAAACACGCTGGTGTATTTTGTCTATCCTGATCCGAAAACATTTTACCAGTCATAAATTGATAATTGGGATTACTTTTTATTAAAAAAAGGAGAAATGATTTTTTTCTCATCTTGTTCAGAAAGATACCCCAATGAAAACCAGAGCTCCGAACTTTACCTATCAAATACCTATCAAAATCTGTTCCACTAAAATTCAAGCAAGGGACCTTATAAGTCCTACTTTGTTGTACTTAGCTAGATTTTTTTGTGGCCATCTTTGGAAGTCTGACTGGAAGTGCAGCCTAGAATATTGCAATGCTTCATCTTAGTAAATTATTTTAGTACATTCATAGCTGATAACAGTATGGAAATGGATTTAGTCTCGGTTAATGCTCAATATCTTGTGCACTAGCTAGCTCCAAGTAAACTTCTAATTAAACTTTAGTATGATGTTTAGATATAAGCATCAACAGAAAATGATCAAATAAAGTTTAGTATGAATGAAAACCTTGTAAGTTAACTCTGGCGTGTGAACACAAAATTAGAACAACAACTTATCCAGCCACATGCTCAATTTGCTGCAGCGTCAAGAGGCCAGAGACAATACTTTTTCCCATCCCAGATTTTGCTTGACAGATAACATCCATAACCAAAAATATCTTAAGAAATGCATCTATGTTGAACTGATTAATAACCAAAAGAAAAATAAAAGCAAAGAACCTCAGTAAGTAAGATATAATCTCCAAGAGGCGAGAACTCTAATGCAATAGTAACCAATAAATTTTTTTCCTCCAAAAACAGGTGTAGCACTAGTGTTAATAACTGCAAATCAAACAATACACCTCAAAATATAATTCCACTAATTAATGTGAGCTAAAATTACAAAGAAAGTAAAATACAACCCCCTAGAAGGCTAGAACCTATTCAACTTCAAGTACCAAGAGGACTAAATCAAAAATATCCTACTGAACTTTGTTAAATCAAAAACACAAAACAGAACAAGTAATAGTAAATTAATCTCAATTCGTAAGAAGATTCTTGAAAATAAATCAAAAAAGGGAAGAAAAAAACAGTAAAAACTAAATCGATCAAATAAAAAAAACCACAAGAATAAATGATTCTTATGCCATATTATTAGGTCCAACACGACAAAAGTTCCAAGGGATTAGGATCTTCCATATAGAGAAATACAATACTAAAGAATTCCAAGTTTCTAACTAACAAAAATTATCTATGGGATAGCACAAAACTAGTCTCGGTATTACTACTAAACTGAGACAAACTATCAATGATTATTATAAACCAGACAAAATCTTTCATACTATGAATTTTTCACCAACACAACATAAACATTCATAGATTCATATACTAGCTGAGAAACCTTTAAGTCTCGAACTACCCATACACATGAACCAAACAGCACACAACATGACACAACTATAAATTTGTACACACAATACCTGTAAATGATAAAACTACTGAAAATAAAGCAAATAAAAATCAATTGGATATATGCTCAATCCCAAATCGACCACTTATCTCAGAAGCTCCGGCTTTCACAAAAATACCCTGAGTCCAGAACTGTATATTCCAGCATACCCCCTGCACCATTACAAAACATTCACATTAGCCTCAAAATTTAAACTTAAAAAGTTTCATACATACTACTAGAAATCGAAAAAAACTTCCAATATGTAGGGCTTGAGGAAAAACCCAAAAACAAAATCACTCTCATAAATCAAAAATCATATCAATTTCACTCACAAGATGTAAATTAACTTTCAGAATCCAAAATCACTATCAATTTCATAAAAGAGAAGATTTATACATTCTAGCAAAATCAATCAAAATACAAAACCTATATCAATTTCGTCAGAAAAATTTCTCAATTCTAGGGTTTTGAAAAATTCCAAAACAAGCTCAGTCTCAAAAGACCATTCAAAAACCCAAATCCAAGAACCAAAAACAGAAACTAAATGAAACCCATAGGTAAAATCAATCCATTATAGAGAACTAACCTCACGAAACAGAAAAATCTTTCTAAAAACCCTAGATTTCTTCACACAAGATACATATGAGAGTTTCATTTGTGAAGAAGAAGAAGAGGAAGAAAAACCTAATATGATTCATAAGCGAGTTATTGTTATGATTGAGAAAGGAAATCGACTGAAACATAAAGTTGTGAGAGAGAATTAAAGGAAGAAAGAAGGTAAGAGGAAGACCGAGATAGAGATAACGATAAGAGAGGAGAGAGAATTATAGAAGTTTCTTTCTCTCACAGACGTATTTCATATCCAATTAGAGATGTGTATTTTTACAAATATACCCCCTAAGGAAACTATTGTGTCAGAGAGAAGGTTTTGTAAAACGACTGTGGCTCACAGTACCTATAGTTACAGCTGCACGACAACAGTAGTATTCGTGAAGACCAGAAAGTGGTTAAAAATCCATTTTCCACTAGTGTTAAGGCGGTCAAACAATACCGAGATTACCTCATATCTCACTCCTCTTTATCTACCTCTTTCCATTTTATCATCTTCTTCTCCGTTTTTATTATACTAGAACCCTACAAAGAATATTTGTACACGGTTCAACACTGCTTATACTGATTTCTCTCATGCTCTCCTCCATATCTCTCATTTTTACTCGGTCAATTAGAGATTTTATTAAAATAAACCAAAAGAATCACCAAAGATACATCAAGCAACCCATTTGGCTACTATGAAGTTCATGAACAGGATAAAACAAAAGAAATCTAAAGAACAGAGCTAACCTTTACTGCCTATTCTGTCATATCTCACTCTTCTTTCATTTTCTATCGAGATTGAAAGCTTAATTAACATAAATTTAAGAATTTACAAAAAAATTTGTAAACCAAATTAAACGAATAAGGGTGGTATGAAAAACTTCTTTGATTTTTAAATTTATCATCAGCATAGAACATTCCACTTCTATGGTGAAAAAGAAATCATCAGGATTAGATAGTTGTGAATAAGTTAAAAGAATTGAATTAAAGAGGTACAGAGATATTGATTTTAATGGTGGGACTTGAAACAAGAATTACCGAATTATGCAAAAACAAAAATTAGATTGGCTTGGGTTGGGTTGTTTTTATACTATGGGTTGAGATCGCATCTGTTCCCATTTCTCACCCAAACTATTTAAAAGAGGTAAAATTAAAAGGGAAAATGATGGAAAAACGAAAGACGAGTGTGGTTGTGCAACTCATTATCTGACTGTTAAATGGAGATAGCAGATAGGGATAGTAGTGGAAAAAGTTTTTCAGAAATTTATTTATAGGGATATTTAACGTTTGGTACCCAGCAAATGTCCAGCACCTAGCTTTGGTACCCAATATTTGAAATATTAAAGGTTGGTACCTTGACCAATAGTTGATTGTCAAAGACCCGTTTGACTTGACTATCTTAAGATTTTAAAATTTTATTTCTTTTTTATTTATTAGAAATTATTAGTTTTCCATAATTGCCCTTATTGAAAAATAATAAGGTTTATAAACAAGGTTGTCCGTCTCCCTAATGTACCCAATTTCAAGTTCCACCGACAAGATTGACTGTGTCGAGAAGATTAACCATGCATCCACTATAGATGAGTGAATTAAGTACCAAATTATTCACATCAAAACGTAGTTTAGTTATGTATGAATGAATATTATATCCCTCCGTCAATGAAGCCATTTCTGAGTAGAGTAGTATGACCTTCTCTGCTAGCTTTGATTCTCCACACTTACTGTATATATCCACTAATTTGAACCATGAAATTTGATTTGTGCCCACTTCATACACATAACAATGCATTTTCTTCCGTAGTCGCTCACAAAAAAAAAAAAAACAAATCTGTGTTAGTCATTTTAACAAATACTCCCTCCGTCCCACTATTAAGTGACCTAGTTCAAGTTTGCACAATTTTTAAGGCAAGCAAGGGGAAAATATTTTTAAGCACTTTTTACAATTATACCCTTAAATAGTGAAATTTTGAAGTGATTTATCTCTCAAACTACACCACGGATGTTGCAAACTTCGTACCATTGAAAAGCATTTTAAAACACCTACGTAACGAATATAAACATGACTATCAAATTATGCATATTTCTTATAATCAATTAAAAGGATAATTTTAGAAATATCTCCTTGTTTAGTGAAATAGGTCACTTAATGGTGGGACAAAATCTAAAAGTAACTAGGTCACTTATTAGTGGGACGGAGGGAGTACCTCTTTCGCAAACTCTATATATATCAGAGAATTGGAAATAAACAAACCTAAATCCAACCCATTTTTAATCAACCTCGAGTGGATCTTTAATCCTTCAATAAACAACAACAATCAAGCACAAGAAGATGTTGACAGAGAAAATGTATACTTTGGTGTATGTTGTTGTAGTCTATAACGGAGTTTCATGATTGTACTTTCAATGTAAACTTGACTTAAGACAGTTGATTTCGAGCAGTTCATAGTGCGTACTAAAATCAATCGAAATGCTTTCGTCGGTTTCTTATATTTTCTTCAGTCTCTCAAATGCTGGAAGTAATTGAGCTAAGACCCTGAATGAGCTAGCTAGAATGGGCAGTTGTTAACCAAAATCTAATTGCAAAATCAGTCGATCACCAGTGTTAAATCCAGATTTCAACATGATTTACAAAGATAGATAGACTATTACTGCACGACTCATGATTTTAGTCGGAGATGATTTTCTGATCGGGGAAGAAATAATTTTTGTAATCGCAGTGGTGATGGTGGAACATATTGACGGGGAAACATAAGAAAGATGAAGAGTGAAAAAGAAATGGATTTTGGTCGGGTAAACTTGTAAAAATACTTTTTTTTTTTAAATTGAAAAATAGAAAATATAGAAATAGTCTGGTCAAACGTGGTTTTTAACAGTCAACCGTTGATTTAGGTACCAACCCTTAATATTTCGAATATTGGGTACCAAACTTAGGTGTTGGACATTTGTTGGGTACCAAACGTTAAATATCCCTTATTTATATTGTTGTTCCAAGAAAACAACACTTCCGATAAAAATTGCAAATTTTAAAACAAAAAGCAACCCATTAATCATTTCTTATCTTATACAAGAAAGAAAGATCATAATTCTCAGAAATGTCTGTGTTAATTGCCCAACTGAACAACAAACACTTGACTTCTATAATAATCTGCTCAGAATTTTTCTCTTAGTTATTATAAAATCTGTTGTTGCGCTCCTTCCAAATGCACCACCAGATTGCAAATGGCAAATAACTCCACAACCTTTTAATTCTATTTTTTCTCTTCTTATATGTTATTTATCGAGATTTTATTTTTACGTTTCCCAGGGGAAGAGTCGTAACTCTTGCAACTTAAACCAAAAGACGAAGCCAATAGATCGATAACTTCTCCGATACTTATCCATTTATGTGTATGTTTAAATTGCATTTATTGAAAAATATATATTATTTCGCCTTATTAGACAGATGCTTACGTTGTATGAATTTGAGTTTTTGAAAAGTTGCGTCCTTTGCTTTGCTTTTCTTTTTTTTTTTTGGTTTAGGCGACTGTTGGAGTCACCAATTAGTGTTTCCATTCAGATTACTGTTGCCAATTAGAGCATCTCCAATGCTAGAGGTCAAGGTCATCCTATGTGGATGTCTTATTTATACATTTTGGTTGTGGGTTATTTACTATAGGACAAAAACTAATAAAGAGAAAGGCTCACTACCTAAAATCCATCTCCAATCCCCAAGGTCTTATCTTACACTTTTTGTCTAAATCTAAACACAAAAGATGATGTGGACTTATGACCCAAGGTCATGAAGAAAGTCTTATTTAGACTTTCTCCTTTACCCCAACTTTAGCCATATCATCTTACCTATGACCCTCACCTTTGCATTGGAGATGAAACTTTGGTGAAAAAAGTATTAAATCCTATGTGTCATGCTAATTTAAGACCTCTATCCTTGCATTGGAGATGCTCTTAGATTGGTGAGTGTTGTTGGATTGCGCTGACATGGAAAATTAATGCTGACATGGAAAATTAATGATGACATGGCTTCACCAAATGCAAGAGTGATTATGGCGTTGACATGTGGCGATTTGGGGTCCCTAATTATAAAGAAAGATACGGGTATATAGGATAACAAAAGCCAACTTTTAAATACCCTAACAAAACACAAAATCTCAAGATTGGCCATAATTGTTACAACATACCAAGAACTTGTCTCCCACCAAAAATCTATAGGATTTAGAATCTGGATGTTTTCTGACATCGAAACTAACTACCTCAATGTCCTCAAATGACCCCTTGTAGATTTTTTACCCAAGTGAGTAAATCAACAAGATTCATCTCAATTTCCTCAAACATCTGACTCTTGGAAATTTGTAAATTCACCCAAAAAGTCATAAAATACAAATAATACTAAAACACACATGAAAGTTAGATTATTCCTTTACTTTTTTTTATATTTTTTGTGAAGCATTTATTCCTGTGTATGATGTATACTGAATAGAAAATATGGTAATGCCATCTTGATTATGATTATTAGTCTCCCATCTTGTACATGGCATTTGTTTGGTGCCTTGGTTTTGGTGCATGCTAAAATTGAACCCAAAGATAGTGATAATTATGCCTGAGAAATTCATATAAGCGTCATTTCAAAATGGTTACAAAAGCATGGGGACGAGTCTTTTTCTATTTTTTCTAAGAGCATATCCTATGGGTAGTCCCCAAATGAAGACTAACTCTTTCATATGAATGATGACTCTTTCATATGAACGAGTGAAGTCATTAGGGCAAAAATGAAAGAGAACACTAGACGGGTAAGTATCTCCCGTTTATAAATAAAATTTGAAAATTTTATAATAAAATAACAACTGGAGGGAAAATTTGATTTTTAAAAAACTAAAATTAAATACTCACGGGGGACGGTCCCCCGTGAGATACTAAAAACCAAATTAGACGGGGGACTGTCCCCCGTCTAGTTCAAAAAGTTCCAAACCTGAAGCGATTTCCTTTTTATGGAAATGGTGGAAAGAAGCATGGACATTGGACATGTCCTAGGCGCTTCAATTATAAGAACAAGGGTGGCCATAATTCTCATTACCATAAAGGGAGGACAAAAAACACACCTCTTAAATAAAATAGACTTTAATAACATGGAAAAAGCTCAGAAGAGAACTCGAAGAACAACAATGAATTAGCATGCCATCAGCGTGGTTCAATAGAGAAATGGGAAAATATCTATTGTAAGCCTACGCTGCTTGTTTAGCTTTATAAAGCTTCCTTTAAGAAAAGGAAAATACTACTGAAACCAATTTTTCTTGGTCTGAAGTGCCAGTTGCACTATTATCTTGATTTTCTTGATTTCAAGCCTGATTCAAATGGAGATGATTTTGATGACGTTGGTTCTTTCATCAATGATGTCTGAGTTTATCTATTTTTTAATTAGTTTTCATTAAATTGAGTAAGAATTTCTTTTCAATAAGTGACAATGTCTGCCTTAGATGGTTGTTTTTTTACTTTGGGATGTTTCTTAAAGTATTTCAATTTAATCTATTTGTTATTGAAATTTCTGTAGTACTTAAATTTGATATTAATATTGACAGTAACATAAACTATTTATTTATCTTTGAAGTTAACATGAGTCGTCTACTTTGCTTGTTGATGCAATTATTTACATATTTGTATTTAGATTACTGAATATTTTATCTGATACACTGAAGGGATTTTAAAGATGCTGCCTTATACGATAACATGGATGGCATGGAGGGAACAAAAAGAGAATGAGGGTTTTTAACAACAAGTTAAAGCCTAGTGATGACATTGTTTTTAAAATGCACCTTGATTTCCTTTAATATTCGAACTCATATTCCCACTAACTTACATTTGGAGTTACTACTATCACAATATGTTTATATCATGATCTAGCCTATTAGTGCAACTAAAATAAGTGCCCATGCATATATGCCCATAACCCATACAAATCAGCAACGTCAATAAAGGGCACACATATCTAATTCAGCCAAACCTTTTAGTTCAGTTATTGCTCAGGCATCTAAAGGCTTCGATTTTTCGCAATATTCTTGTTAATGTTTCATTACAGTCACGTATATAAAGACCTTTTTTCTTCTGAACTTTATTCGAACTTTATTTGATGGACTTCTTGTTGGTTCAAATTAATAATCGTATCAAAGTGGAAAATCTCAGGATTAGTCATATTATTTTAGGAAACTCAGCATAATTCATCTCAATTTCCTCAAACATCTAAACTCTTGGAAACTCGTGTTTTTCACCACAAGAATCATTAAATGCAAAATATGCTAAAAGCACACATTAGAGTTGGATAATTCATATATACGAAAAATGGATAGAAAATGTGGTATATCATTTGATCATTAGTCTGGCATCTTTTTCATGGCATTCGTTTAGTGCTTTGGCTTTGGTGCATACCAAAAGAAAATGATAACTACATGTGAGGAGTTCATAAAACTATCATTTCAAAGCAACAACAAAAACATGGGAACTATATTTCTTCGTGTATGAGAAATTTATGACCACGAGTCAGTGACTTATTTATTTTGGATGTATAAAATAGCTTTTTGGCTTCTAGAAGTCGAAAAACATAAAGTAAGTTTGGCTATGTTATTTCAAAACAATTTTTATAAGCAAAAAAGTCAACTTTTTTGAAGCAGAATATTTTTGTTTCTGACTTCTGCTTTTGATATTTAAACGCGCTCTTAGTGCTTTGATCAGTAAACTTGAAAGATATATTGAGTACTTGATAGAAGTAAGAAATAAAAGGTTTAAAGAGCTTATAACCAGCAAAACACCTAACAACATTGCTAACAATCCTTATAAACATTTTTAAAACCGGGTAGAGAATTTGTTAAAATGTACAGGTTTTGCCTTGGGCAATTACTGATTTTTATTAACTGTATAATCTTTTTTTTGTTTTTTTGCATGATAGCTAAGAAGGTTATCAATCTAAAAATCTAGTTTTCCTGATTATTTTATTTTATATGGTTTGTACACGTCCGCTAATACCGGTACCCGCCTTTATCAGTGATCTAACTTTTTTTTATTTTTTCTTTGAAGCAACCGCAAGACTCCTATAGTCATGGACAAATGTCATTGTTTCACCTGTGATTGTTCCTTGTTTGGTTGTCATGATTTTTCCAATACAATGACTAATCCAAAACACAATTTACCAAACAGATTAGCAAAACATGAATAAAATGCTTCACTTTTTTGATAATAAGGAAAACGGGAAATGGGTCATTTGTCCAAATATTTTTAAAATATGGTTCAAATGGACGAGTAAAAATTAATATGGGTGAAATGGACACTAAAAAATAGCAAGGATGAAACTGTATTCATCCTGACTTAAACCTAAAAAATAGTAAGGATGAAACTAGATGCATGGTGGTGTAAATTAAAAATAAGAAAAAGTATTTGAAAATGGGCAGGATGAAACTGTTTACATCCTGGCTATTTTTACATTTTTTTCCATTTAAACAGTATCAAAATATAAATGTCCTTTTCACCCAGAAATTGTTGATTTTGGTCTTTTTAACCAATTTTGTGTAAGGAAAACTAGTAAATTTTAATATGAAAACGGGACTAGGGTCAGTGGCTGACGAATCTCAACTCTAGCCCACCTGAAAATCTTCAATTCTATATAAATACCCTTAATTTTACCCTATACTTAGTTCTTAGTCCATAAATAGCGGCACTTAGTCCCCAAATTTCTATAAATTTTTTAGCCCCCTACATAGTACTTTCTGGCTCCGCTACTGACTATGGTATAGAGAGAATGCACTCAACTCCTGAAAATGCCTAGTTGAGGTTTTTGAGAATAGTTTTTGAAATACACTACGCAAGAGGAAAGACACTACACAGACCAAACCAATAAACGGAGGAGCAAATGATTACTACTACGAATAGTAAGGCCAGTCGATGTGCCAGTCGATTACGTTCAACTTCACTGAGTTTAATTTTTTTGGAATATGGGTTTAAATAGAGGGGATGAATTAAACACGTTGAGATTGTTGTATTCCTTGCTTTTAAGGCTCGAATAGATTTCTTTTAAACAATTATTTCTACCCTCTTAATATCAATTGACGATTACAACAGGTATGCGAAATAATGCCTTCAAGATACAATGAAAGCCCTATAACAGAGAAATTGGATTCAAGGTTTGTACCCCTTGACCCAATCAAGAACACACGAGAAAGATTTCTGATGATGCTTTAGATAGAGAGAAAACGGGTTGAATTGATTGTGAAGAATGGGAGAATGCCTTTACTACTTATAGGGATATTCATGCCTGTTAGGCTGGGTCTAATGGCACCCAGGATCCAAGATTATCACCGTGGAAGTGTAGCTAATAAGGGTATTGTTAGGCTGATTCCCAGAAAATGTTGCGTTTTGCTTGGATCCAAGCTAGAAGTAACCCAGGCACGCGTTTTGAAACTGCGTCCCAAAAAGACACCAAACAGCATTAATAATGGCGTACATACGATACTTTATAAAAATTTAATCATCAAGATTATATAGACCGTTGGATTTCAAATCTTACTAATGATCTAATGGTTGATACATTAGACGCCTTTTGAAATGGGTCTGGCGCCATTTGAAATTGCGTATGGAGGTTGAATGTGGGAATCTCATTAAGGTCGGACGTTGAATTCCAGTGACGTGGACCCAACAAAAAACTTGAATCTCACTCTCCCATTAGACTCAGCCTTAGCAGTGCCTTTTCATCACCAACAGGCGCTTCCAAAAGCCATTAATGGTGGTTTATGGGAAGAGACGCGTATGTTCAAGTTTGAATAGAAATTTCTAGGTTTTCCAAAGTAAAACCAGAAAAATTTCCACGAAAAGCCGGGAAGGACTACGCCCCTGGACCCCGGATAGCGGCAAACAATGTTGAAAATATGCAACATAATTTTCCTAAACTTCATACTTCTAAGATAAATAATTTTCGATTTTTTTTCACATATAAACAGAGATAATTGAACTTTTAGAAAGGAAAAATGATGATTAATTACATTGATGTATCAGACAAGCAAGCAACAAACTGCACGAATTATACAATTGGAGATGAAGATTGGATCATTCATTTTTTTTATACAAATATAAAAAATGGCGAAGCTTCTTGATATTTTACTCTCACGAATCAGTTCATTGCATATTTGCATTTCTCAGCCGTTTAGTGCAAATTTTGTGCCAAGCCGCCAATAGAACAAGCGAACAACGTGTCACAAAAGGTTGGGCTTCTTATAGTTACTGTTAGGAGTATCGATAGATACGTTTTCTAGCCCAGTCATGTCACATGTGTTCGAGTGTTTCCATGAAACAATCAGTTAGCATTTTATGAGGGGGCTTCGTACATAATGTATTGTCACAGTCAAACTGGCATTGCTTGAACGAGCATTATCTTCAATACTCTTCAAGAGCCATTAGAATTTGGAAGGGATACGATCATACATACCAAAACAACCGGTGTTTTAAATGTTGGAAACAAAAACAAAAAATTTCAGAAAATGATAACGATGAATTATGTTTCTAATTAAAGATGCTTGCAAGTTTAATCTATTCTGAACTTGGTGCCAGCTTTCATAGCTGATTCATAATTTACAAAAAGGAGACAAAGAAATATTTGATTTTTAAATGAAATATATAATGTAAAAGAGATAAATTCAAAATATTATAATTTTTCCATTTCTTTTATACGGAATACATCTGGACGTACGCTTCAAGTATCGAGGCATATTGTTTTGAGCAAATGAGAACTGCACTAGGCTTACACTAATCAAGGTAGAGACAAATAAGTATCAATATTCCAAGGTGGATGTTTTGCTTATTTCAGCTCTACAGTTTCCCCGAACATCTTACTTTACTGCAAACTAATTAATCAGTTTGGAGTGTTCCAATAACTTGTAGTACTTCTGTTTCATGTGCGATAGTTAAATTCAACCAGATCATTTTGATACATACCAAAAAGGTAACAGCCCTATGCTGAGTTTCACGTCGACATCAATACACCGATATATCAATGGGAATCAAATTTTGACAACGTAGAAAAAGAGGTTTTGACATGTGTTGAACAAGATTAATTTGCCCGCTTTACTTTGACAACGTCATAATCAGTCAACCAAGTCAAGAATGGCGAATACTGTGGTTGGCTTTGGGGGATTTACAAGAAGCTACCAATAATAGCAAAAACAAAAAATAAACGGAAAACAAAAAAGTAAATTACATTGCAAGACGTATCCCTAGAGGTGTAAATTGGGCTGTGCCAGCACGAGCACACCCAAGCACAGCACGCTAAAATTTGAGCACAGCCCAGCCCAGCACGTGACTTAGCCCAGCGCGGCACATCACGTGAGTTAAATGGGATGTGCTGGGTTTGACTATTTGGCACAGTAACACAGCACAGCACGCGGCACAGATAAGCACGTGGCCCAGCCCAGCACGGCACATTAAGAGAGCACGTCATAACATGTACAAATACAACATATAACACGGCATATACATTTTATGTTGGTTTATTTATATCAACACATATAATACCTTAATATTTGGAAAATATATTTTAATATTGTTGTTATAATGTCGTCACCTATATTTAACTTGAACATTAATTTACATGACAATAATCCAATTTTATATTTGATGGGCTATTTCTTTTTATTGAATAAACTTGTTAATTTTACTTGAAATAATTTCAAATGATATGTTGTCTAATTAAATTCTTGTGATAATATCCGACTTAATGTATACATTAAGTGATTTCAAATTGTTTATAGCACGTGTGCCAAAGACAAAGACAAAGACGACACGTTTATTCGTGTGTCTTTGTGCCTGTAATGCTATCTTTGTGCCTAGCTTTTGACTAGTAAAGCACAGCACGGCACAACACGTTTAAATCGTTGGCACAGCACACCACGGCACATGGCACGTGAAGCACGCGACTTCGTGTGCCGGGCTGTGCCGGGCCGGCACGTTTTACACCTCTAAGTATCCCAGTTGTTATAGCTAGCAACAATTAATGTGATGACCAAAAGTTTTTTCCCAAGCTATAACTAAAGACTTTGATAGCAATGGTTAAAGCTTCACACAAACATAACACTAATACCTAAAGTTGACCACTCTTCAAAATCTTCACAATTCAGACCAATAGGATTCTGTAACGTCACATATAAAATCATCTTAAAAATTTTAGTCAACCGAATTAGACCTATTCTCCCCTTTTTAATAAGCCCTTTTCAAAGTGCTTTTGTACCGCAAAGATCAATACACGACAATATAGCAATCGCTGGAGAACTCTTCCATCATATTAGAACCTCGAAATCCACCAAAGATCCAATAATAGCTCTCAAACTAGACATCCAAAAGGCCTATGACAGCCTAGACTGGGATTCATCAAAACATCTTCTACAAAACTTGGATTCCCATCAACCTTTATAGACTACATTATGCTATGCATCACAACAGTTACGTATCCGATCAAAATAAATAGTACACCGCATGGATACATCACCCCAAGCAGAGGTATCAGACAAGGAGACCCACTATCTTCCTATATTTTTATCATATGTGCTGAAATCCTATCTACAAACCTGGGAAACCTTTAAAACCAAAAATTAGTTCCAGGACTCAACATATCACAAAAAGCACCTCCCATAATTCATCTAATGTATGCAGATGATCTTCTGATTACCTATAAATCTCCAGATCAAAGTAACCAACACCTTAAAACCCTCCTCCAAGCATATAGCTCCTTTGCAGGGCAAGTAATTAATACTACCAAATCGGTAATCATCCATCACCCTAATTTAGACCCAATCAAAATAAATGATCTTCATCAATTCTTTAATATGCCGACCACATCAAAACCTCCAACCTATCTAGGCATCCAGTTTAAACAAGGAAGAGCATCAAATCGAACTTTCACTCCCCTCCTACAAATATTAGCCAGAAAAGCAAAAGGATGGATGACAAAATGCCTAACTCCAGCCGGAAGACTAGTTCTCATCAAAACCTCCCTAACCCCAACCTCCAATCACATAATGCAAACACAAAACCACTATAATTCCTTGTGTTGGATACATCGCTAAAGTGGATGTAGGTCATCTTGATCGAACCACTATAATTCCTTGTGTTGTGTGTGCTTGATTTACTTTTGATTTCATTTCTATTTCATTTCTTGATTGATTGTGCTTGGAAGAGCCATTTGTTACAACAAATTGGTATCAGAGCTCCGGGTGGGAGCGATCTAGGATGGCGGCAAAGTATGAGATTGAGAAATTTGATGGAAGGAATGATTTCAATTTATGGAGGCTAAAGATGAGGGTTGTTTTGGTGCAACAAGGTTTGGTGAAAACTTTGAAGGGGAAAACGGCTCTAGCAACAACATTGTCGGATGAAGCAAAGGAAGAACTCATGGAGAAAGCTCATGGAACAATTTTGTTGTGTTTGAGCAATGAGGTCTTGAGAGAAGTTGCGACGGAAACGACGCCGGATGGGCTATGTAACAAATTGGAGAAGAGGTATATGACTAAATCCGTAACTAATCGTTTATATCTTAAGAAGAAATTACATACTCTTAGAATGCATGAAGGAATGTCTATTATAGATCATATTGATGATTATAATAAAATTCTCTTGGATTTGGCAAATATTGATGTTAAAATTGAAGATGAAGACCAAGCATTGGGTTTGCTTTGTTCCTTACCACCATCTTATGATAATTTTGTTGATACCGTAATGTATGGAAAAACCACAATTTCCATGGAAGACGTTAAAGCGGATTTGAACTCTAAGGAGTTAAAGAAGACAGGTATTGATGGTAAAGATAATTCGGGAGATGGGTTTTTTGTAAGAGGAAGAGGAAACCAAAAGGGTGGATTTGATAGGATTAGATCAAAGTCAAGGTCTAAATCTAAATCCGGTAAATTCTATTGCTTTCATTGTTAGGAACAAGGGCATTTCAAGAAGGATTGTCTAAAAAGGAAGAACGTTGAGAAGAATACAAACCAAGGCACCACGGCAAATGTTGAAGTAGAAAGTGATGATGGAACGGTTCTCACGGTTTATACCGAAAACTCGGAGAATAGGTGGATTCTTGATTCGGGGTGTACATTTCACATGTGTCCTCATATGGAGTGTTTTACTACTTATCAAGCTAGAGAAGGTGGTAAAGTTCTTATGGGTAACAATGTCACTTGTAAAGTGGTGGGTGTAGGTACAATTCAAATTAAGATGTATGACGGTATGGTGAGGACTTTAACTAAGGTTAGGCATGTTCCGGACTTGAGAAGAAATCGATTTCTTTGGGTACACTTGATTCAAATGGTGCAAGTATCAAGGTGAAGGTGGAGTTATTCGTGTCTCAAGGGAAGTCTTACAATTATGAAGGGCAAGAGGATTAATGGTCTTTATACGCTGCAAGGTACTACTGTGACAGTGATGCATTTGTATGTTCTTCAATTCTCGAAGATGATACTACCAAGTTATGGCATATGCGGTTAGGGCATATGAGCGAGAGGGGGTTGGCTGTTTTGAGCAAGCAGGGATTGCTTTGTGGTCATAAAACAGGTAAGCTTGATTTCTGTGAACATTGTGTATTTGGGAAACAATGTAGAGTTAAGTTTAGTACAGCTATTCATAACACCAAGGGTATTTTGGATTATATTCACTCTGATCTTTGGGGTCCTTCTCGAGTTGAGTCGCATGGTGGTGGTAGATATATGTTGACATTCATTGATGATTTCTCAAGAAAAGTATGGGTATTCATACTTAAACACAAAGATGAAACTTTTGTCAAGTTCAATTAATGGAAGACTATGGTTGAGAAGCAAACCGGAAGACAAATCAAGTGCTTGAGGACAGACAATGGTTTGGAATTTTGTGGGGGTGAGTTCATTGAGTTCTGCAAGGAGGAAGGGATTGTGAGACACCGCACAGTCAGGAAAACACCACAACAAAATGGTGTTGCAGAAAGGATGAACAGAACCATTATGGAGAAGGCAAGATGTATGCTCTCCAATGCCGGGTTACCAAAGCAGTTTTGGGCAGAAGCAGCAAACACATCAGCTTATTTAGTGAACATATCTCCATCGACTGCCATTGAGTGTAAGACTCCAAATGAAGTTTGGACAGGTTCACATGCTAACTATGAAGACTTGAAGATATTTGGATGTCCAGCCTATGCTCATGTGAATGAGGGGAAGCTAGAGCCTAGAGCAAAGAAGTGTATATTTCTTGGGTATGCAAAGGGTGTGAAAGGCTACAGGTTATGGTATCCGGAAGAGATATCAAACAAGTTTCTTATCAGTAGAGATGTGAAATTTGATGAGCAATCGATGTTGAAGACAAAGAATGAACAACTAGATGGAAGAGTTGAAGAAGGTGATAGTTATAATGTGGAGCTTGGTGACCGGGTGGAACTTGAGATGCAAGTTCAAAGAAACGATGAGACTGTTGTTTCTGATGATGATGATCAGTATATTGTGCAAGAACCTTCCCAGGAAGATGAAGCACAAGATCATAAGTACAATCTTGTTAGAGACAGAGTGAGGAGGGAAATCAGACCACCTCAGAGATATGGCCATGCTGATTTGGTTACGTATGCACTTGCAGTGGGTGAGAGCATTGATAGGGATGAGCCAAGAACCTATGAAGAAGCAATCAGTGGTGAAGAATCAGCAGAATGGGGAGCTTCTACAATTGAAGATATTGAGTCTCTTGACATGAATGACACTTGGGAGATAGTTGCAAGACCTAAGGGACAGAAGATTGTTGGAAGCAAATGGGTTTTCAAGAAGAAACAAGGTACTTCAGATGGTGAAGGAACAAGGTACAAGGCAAGGCTTGTGGCAAAGGGGTTTACACAAAGACAAGGCATTGACTACAATGAGGTATTTTCTCCTGTTGTTAAACATAGTTCTATTAGAACTTTGCTTGCTATAGTTGCTTTGAAGGATTTAGAATTGGAACAACTAGATGTTAAGACAGCTTTCCTTCATGGTGATTTGGAAGAGCGTATTTATATGCAACAACCAAAAGGGTTTGAAGTTCCTGGCAAAGAAGACCATGTATGTTTGTTGAAGAAATCTTTGTATGGTTTGAAGCAATCTCAAGGCAGTGGTATAAACGTTTTGACACGTTTATGTTGGCAAATGGCTATGATAGGAGTAAGTATGATAGTTGTGTATATCACAGAAAACTCCAAGATGGTTCATTTGTGTATTTGCTTTTGTATGTTGATGATATGTTGATTGTTTGCAAAGACATGTCAGAGATACAAAAGTTGAAAGTGCTTGATTGAGTAGTGAGTTTGAGATGAAGGATTTGGGTGCAGAAAAGAAGATATTGGGCATGGAGATTCATAGAAACCGAGCAGAAGGCAAGTTGTATTTGTCCCAGAAGGCTTACATCGAGAAGGTGTTGGAGCGGTTTGGTATGAAAGATGCAAAACCAGTAAGTACTCCTTTGTCAGCCCATTTTAGACTCTCTAGAAGGCAATCACCTCAAACTGCAGATGAGGCAGATTACATGTCTCGAGTTCCATATGCAAGTGCAGTTGGTAGCATCATGTATGCTATGGTTTGTATAAGGCCGGATATCGCACTGTTTGTGAGCATGGTAAGTAGATACATGGGAAATCCCGGGAAGGCTCATTGGAAAGTCAGTAAAGTGGATTTTGAGGTATCTAAGGGGCAAAGATACAGATGTTGGTTTAGTGTTTGATAAACATTATGGTGATTCAACAAATGTTGTTGGTTATGTTGATTCCGACACGCGGTGATCTTGATAGAAGAAGGTCATTGACAGGTTATACTTTTACATTGTGTGGTAGTACTATCGGTTGGAGGTCGGTTTTGCAAAGCACGGTTGCATTGTCTACAAGCGAGGCGAGTACATGGCAGCCGCAGTGGCTTGATGAAGGAAGGTATATGGTTGATGGGTTTGGTGGTGATCTGGGGTTTCAAGCAAGAGAGTGCAACTCTGTTCTGTGACAGTCAAAGTGCCATTCACTTGTCCAAGAACCATATGTATCATGAGAGAACGAAGAACATCCATGTCAGGTATCATTTTATCAAGGATGCAGTTGAGGAAGGGAAGATAGCGATGCTAAAGGTTCCTACAGCAGATAACCCTGCAGATATGTTGACGAAGCCGGTTCCGAATATCAAGTTCAAGCACTGCTTGGACTTGGTTGGTGTCAACAGGTGTTGAGAGCCCTTGAGGGGGATGAGCGAAGACGATGATGATGATTTATTATGGTATTCAAGTCAAGGTGGAGATTTGTAGTATATGTGCCTTGAATACGGTTTAGTATTCGGTTGGGTTTACCCATTTTCCCTACCCATATGTCGGTTTACCTTTTGTGTGAGGAAAGGCATCAGGAGATAAGACTTGTTTTCCTCCTCAAGTTTTAGTAAGAGAAACTAATGTATTAGAAAAGAGAGAGTGAGGAACCAAAAAGGGGGTTAGGGTTCTTGGGAGGGGGTTGATTCAATACCTTGTAATCTTGTTGGATACATACTGAAATCGTTATCGTTGTCTTCCAAAGTGGATGTAGATCATCTTGATCGAACCACTATAATTCCTTGTGTTGTGTGTGCTTGATTTACTTTTGATTTCATTTATATTTCATTTCTTGATTGATTGTGCTTGGAAGAGCCATTTGTTACAACAGAAGTAGTAAGCAACTCATGCTCGTATATAAAATGAAGTTTTCTTATAAACTTCACCAAGCACCAGGTCCGATTGACCATTAACAATCACTGGCAATCATTAGTAATCATTGGCAATTATTGGTTTGTTTCCTAGTAAGTAGTTGATGGATGTCTGCTAGCACTGTGAGCAGTCATGAGTGAGTATAAGCGGACATCAAATGAAACCCTTTCAATCTCTATAGTCCGTGCGTGTCTGCGATGACCTGGGGACTCGAAGAAGAAAATAACAGTTGAGTGGAAGAATACCATAATTTTGGGTATATGACTGCTGTCCAGTCGATACGTCTACCCAGTCAGTCGGGAGAAGAGAGACAACATGGGTTCAACAGGGTTAGAACAAGTCAGGGGTGGCATATGCAAGGAAGAAGGGTCAGGAAAGTAGGTTATTCCTTTGTAAAGGCAAGAGAAGGTGACGGCAATGAGAGACGTAGGAATGTATGAAGAAGACGGGGAAGGGTGACAGCATGAGTGAAGTCGAGTAGTCTGCACCTGCTCGAGTGACTAGTATGGGCAAGATGGGAAGGAAATGAAATGTAGTTGTAGCTCATGTGTTTTACATCCACAAAAGTGAACGCCAGGAGTGGACATGGCAGGTTACCACGGACAGAAGAGAGAGGTAACACGTACATGCATGAGGCGATGACGAGTCAAATGGAATATTATGATTTTGAATACATGATCGCCGCTTACCCCGGATTTGCAAACGGTCGATGGGGGACTTAATGTAGATACCCCAAAATCAAGTGACAAGATGTAGCAAGTCATGCCCCCGTGACGATAAGAAACTGACGAAATGAATGAACAAAAGGGGCTGGTGATGGTATTTCAGATGTATGACTAAGGAAGGTGATGCTGGTGTTGAGAGCACAAAAAGGGTCATGATGCAAGGCTATAATGAAGAGAATTCACCATGGGTGTGGGAGTATTCGAAGGAGAAGGGACAGGCGTGGAATGAAGACTGGTACCTTTGCGCCTACACAAACAAATGGCACATACAAAGGAGGACGAGGAGGTGCACGATGGGTGAGGATTGATGGAAGCAATGGACGAAGCAGTGGCATGCACAGAATGAAGGAGGGTATTCTGCGTCTACACAAGTGAACCACTCATGTGCTAAACATGGTGGCTATATGGAATGATGGGAAAGGTCGAGTGCAAGGCTAGCTTGTGGAGTCTGCGTCCACACATATGAATGACACGAGTGGATCGGAGGAGATGATAAAGTGCAACATCCTCGCTCAGGGACCTTGCACCCTACGACAACAACATCCTACTCCAGGACCTTGCACCCTAGGACAACACATGAGGAGATGAGTAGAAGAGGACGAGAGGAGCTGTGAGAAGAAGACATGATGTTTCCCAACATCACAAGTAAGCAAGGAAATGGCGGTGATACGTCAGATGAAGGACTAAGGGAGGTGACATTTAGGCCGAGAGTACTATGGTGAGAAGGGAATGCCGGAAGAATATGATGGAGGAAGCTCACCATGGGTATGGGAGAAGTGGAAGGAGAAGTGGTAGGCGCAGAATGGAGATGAGCACTCTGCGCCTGCATAGATAATTAGAATGGACAAAGGAGTAGAAAGTACACGAGTGGGGGGAAGAAGTAACAGAGTGTAGGGACCTACTCTAAGACCCTACACCTTGTGACAAAACATGGAGATGCATTGAACATGGGAGGAAGAAGTGATGGGAGTGTAAGGACCTATTCCAAGACCCTACACCTTGTGACAAAACATGGAGATGTAATGAACATGAGAGGAAGAATTAACAGAGTGTAGGGACCTACTCCTAGACCCTACACCTTGTGAAAAAACATGGAGATGTAATGAACATGGGAGGAAGAAGTGATGGGAGTCTAGGGACCTACTCCAAGACCCTACACCTTGTGACAAAACATGGAGATGCAATGAACATGGGAGGAAGAAGTGATGGGAGTGTAGGGACCTACTCCAAGACCCTACACCTTGTGACAAAACATGGAGATGCAATGAACATGGGAGGAAGAAGTGATGGGAGTGTAGGGACCTACTCCAATACCCTACACCTTATGACAAAGTATGAGTAAATATTAAAAGGGAAAAGGCGCCCATTAGCTGAATGGAAGAGTGCCGATAGTAAGTGGGTCACAACAGAGAGTAGCCTTGATCCAGAGACAGAGGTGTTCCATAGTGGAAGGGATATCAAGGACACGTGTACGGACTCGAGATGTCAGAGTGAGAAAGAAGTCAAGATGGTGTACGTGTACGATATCTAGGAACTCAAGGGAGATTTAGGAAGGTTATAAATACCCATCTCTTAAGAAGAAGAGATCAAGCCTTTTTCTGTGTAAAATTAATATTGTACTACTTTCTGGATCAGAGTTATTCTTTCTTCTTTGGTGTAATTCAAAGGTTCTACCTATTTAATTTACACAAAATTGGTTAAAAAGACCAAAATCAACAATTTTTGGGTGAAAAAGACACTTAGGTTTTGATACTGTTTAAATAGCCAAAAATTAAAAAGATACTGTTTAAATGGACAAAAATTTAAAAATAGGCAGGATGTAACCAGTTTCATCCTGTCCATTTTCAAATATTTTTTTCTTATTTTTATTTTACATAGGATGCATCCAGTTTCATCCTTGCTATTTTTTAAGTATAAGCCAGGATGAATCCAGTTTCATCCTTGCTATTTTTTTTGGCTATTTCACCCATACTTTTTTTTACTCGTCCATTTGAACCGTGTTTTAAATTTTTTTGGACAAATGATCCATTTTCTCTTTAATTTTTACCATATTTACAGAGGTGCCAGTGATGTTCAATCCGTATCAATTAAAGGGTTAAATTCAGGATGGCAGCCACGTCAAGGAATTGGGGACAAAATTGGTAGAGACTGTAGAGTAACTCGCATTCCAAGTAACCACCAGTGACGGAAGAACTGTTAATAGTAATAATGTTGCACCTGCTGGCTGGCAATTTGGACAAACATTCCAAGGAAGCCAACTCTAGTTCGTTTGGTCTCGAATCCAAACTTGTCTACATAAAAAAAAAAAAAAAAAAAAATACTTGTTAATAGTAATAATGTTGCAACTACTATAAGTGTAATGATTATAGATGCACTCTAATGGGTCCATATCTCAAAGTGCGAGTCCATATATATCTCGCAGACGCAGTAAATACTTACTTGTGCTTTTCGTAATATAGGTTTTTCAATTCCATAATCTGTTAGTGCAAATATGTTATGATCATCGGTACCGATTAATCCATGACAAGATCTTGTTACCAACCATGAAAATGGACTGAATACTCAACTATTTACACTGCGAAATACAAACACACCATGTATAAAGTATGACCGTCATTGGTAAAATACACAAACCACGACAAATTAAGAAAAGTAAACAACACACTCTCTTCAACTTCAACGCTAGGTGCATCTCCTCGATGATCCTCACGTTGAAGAGTCCTGTACTAGGGGACAACGAGTAATGTATATTTCCGGCATGGAAGCCCATCTTTGTGAATCCGGCAGAAACCACAGTGCCGGGCAGTCTTTCAGAGTCAATGTGTGAAGACCACCAGTGTAAACGTCAGAACCAATTGGTGCAGCCTCGTTCTCATCATTGTTTGAGTAGAATTACCATGTCAAAAGCACTCTGCCTTGGCCCTAGCTACGCTAGTCACGTCACGCCAAGCCAAGCACTCTGCCTTGGCCCTAGCCATGCCATGCCAAAATGGCGCCCGCGCCTAGGCCTGCAAACCATGCAACCTAGGCCAAATCGGCCACGCATGCCATTGGCACATTCCAACACGCTCACTGGTAGCTTTTCCTACCAAGGCGCGACCCAAGTTGGCCACACATGCCATTGGCACATGCCAACACGCTCGCTGGTAGCTTTTCCTACCAAGACGCGACCCAAATTGGCCACGCATGCCATTGGCACATGCCAACACGCTCGCTGGTAGCTTTTCTTACCAGGCCATGGCCCTAATGGCCGAGCATGCCATTGGCACATGCCAACACACATCGCTGGTAGCTTTTCTTACCAAGCCATGGCCCTAATGGCCGAGCATGCCATTGGCACATGCCAACACGCATCGCTGGTATCTTTCTTACCAGGACACAGCCCTAATGGCCATGCGTGCCATTGACACATGCCAAACGCACACGCTGGTAGCCTAACCTGCAAACCGTGCAACCTACCACCAAGGCATTCCACACACGCCATTGGCACTTGCCACACACGTCACTAGCGGCTCCGGCATTGTCACTTACACTCAACGTACAACCTACCACCAAGGCATTCCGCACATGTCATTGGCACATGCCACACACGCCACTAGCAGCTCTGGCATTGCCACTTGCACTCAAGGTGCAACCCGCAACAAAGGCATTCCGCACATGCCAATGGCACATGCCACACGCGCCACTAGCGGCACCACTTGCACTCAAGGTGCAACCAACACTCGAGACATCAACACAAACCGGGGGATGCTTTCCGGGGGTTTTGGTTTGGCGGTCACGACCAGGCGTACACTACGCTCACATTAAGAAAGCGTGAATAAGAATAAATCGGTCAAATAAATGAGGAAATAATGGTGAAAACGTTTTCACCCATAAACACCATGCGGTTACCACCTCCTCCCATTATTTCACCCTTTACTCTCTTCCTTCATGAGGCCGGAGTAACGTTTCAATCTCGACTTGTATAAATAGGTCTTACCTATTTCCAACAGACAACAAGTCTCGGTCGGGAGAAAATACAACACTCTCGAGAAAAGGCAACTTTGCAAGCTCTCCAAAAGCTTTCATCTCTTGCAAGCTTCCTAAGCTTTCACTTTCGATACAAGTCGAGATACTACTCTCCTGCACTATTCTGGTCTCAACACCTTTCTTTGCTTCCCTCCCCAAATCAACCCTTCTCCTCCACTTTGTGACCGAAGCAAGTCTGGAACGGACATTTCTTGGTTTAGGCCGGGCTTGTACAGATTGATCTCTCGAATCTATAAAGTGCTCACGTGCAGCACATTTGTTTAGCGTTTAAACCAGTTTCTCACTCACCTACCGAATTTACCGACACTAGTACAAAAATAGGCTTATGTGACAGTTTAAAACTGTCACCGTAATGTTTATATGACAGTTTTAGAATTTTTTTTGCACTGTCACCAAAGGCTCTGTTACAAAAGGTCTTTAAGAAACTGTTACGGTATCATTACTATAAGATGACAGTTTTTCCATAAAACTGTCGTCGTTGACGTTTTATGGTAACATTTTATAAACAAATGTCATTGGAAATTCATATTCTAGTACTAGGGTGACACTTCTTTCAAAAACGTGTCATTGTTGATTACTTACGGCAACATTTTCTTATTAAAACAGTCATTTAAAACTCAATTTCTTGAACTAAAGTAACAGTTTGTTAATAAACCTCTCATGAGTAACAAGTTACCGTAACATATTCTAGATACAACTGCCATCATAAACTTAGTTTCTTATTCTTAAGTAACACTTTTTTCTTAAAACCTGTCACTGTTAGCGAGTAATTGTAACACTTTCTAAATAAAACTGTCGTAGAGAACTTAGTTTCTTGTACCAGGATAACAGTTTATTCATAAAACGGTAGGCGAACTTTGTGTCCTGTAATGTAAATATCCAGATGATTATGGAAAGATTTTTAGCATTCACTTAACACACAATTAATTGTAAATGATTCTTAACATTGTCAAACTCAATAAACTGTTTAACAGATAGTACGGAACTAGTAAGTTGAAACCAATAAGAACAAGCGTACTACATAATTCAAAAGATTCATAAGTATTTTTCGTACTACCAAAAAAAAAAAAACAGTGAAATTGGAAACCACTTCCATTTTTCGTTCAGTGTTGATTGAAATCTACTCCTGCCAATTCATGTCACCAATAATGGTAGCACGTGGTTCACCCATTCTCTTCGTACTTCCGTGATATCTTCTTCATCGTACTCAGACTTCCTCTGCAGAAAGGACCCGAAATCAACCAGGGCGATATTGCATTTGAAGTATAACAATCATATAAAGTTCTGGCCGAAGGCAGTTTCATTTTAGCATTTGAGAAAAACTTACTTTACATAAAGCCTTCACAGATAAGTTCGAAAATCAACAACTTTAAGAAGATGAAAATCTGATGGAAAACAAGAAAACTTCAAAAGTGTACAGTGTGTACTAACCATTACTGTACTATTCAGTTTTAGCTTCCCTTCTATGATTTCTTTCATGAATCGCATTGCATAAAATCCAGATTCCCAATTGTTTTTATGTTGCGGGATATGCTACATATTCAGGCAACATATATGTGGGTCAATAATGTCAAATATCACAATTTATCATCAGAACTAGGTTAGTGCACTTACTTGTGGGAAACCAAACACAGTAGAACCACTCGAATGTCTTCTTTTAAGGCATCCTTCCACAACCCTGGATGACAATAATTTTAAGTAAATACGAAGATACTTAATGAGAATACATAATTAGTATGAAAAGAGAAATCTAACTGACTTTCGCATGATTTTGTCAATTTCTTTGTCTTGGTTCCCCCTTGCGAATCCAGCCACCATACCCTTTGATTACTCAAATTTACAACCATTAAGACCCAATGATGGCTGTAATGTACAAAACAACCAAAGTTAATATTGTCTTGCAATAACCAAGAAAATACCCGGGCTTCATAATTCATTTTCCTACATCAACCACAGAACTTTTCCAAACTAAAGAAATTATTTGTTGGATGTATATAAAACATATGGGTCAAGAGCTAAAAACCACCACCTGAAACAACTCGGACATCCCCTTCTTCAACAGATGAAAAGTGAGGGCATTCTCAAACCAAATATAAATCTTACTACTAAAACATACAACAAAAGCCAATACTTACTTCTTCACATAGGGTACGAAAACAAGTTCTGCATTTGTTATGTCCATCTGTGCTATCAAATGACGAGTCAATTTTGAAGAACTGTATGCACTTGCAGTTACATCCGTAGGATCCATAAAGGCAAATTTGTTTTGATTTCTTGCGGAGAGAACTTTTTGATGCAAATACCTGAAAAACAAGCCATGTGAAGCTATAAGACTTTATGATAACTAAAATGTTGATTATACTGCATATGAGGACATCGTCTACCATTACCTGATGTATATAACAACATTGGTAACAGATGCCCGCAGTTCTGTTTTGCAAATACTCTCAATATCTCCTTCTGTAATATTTACAGAATCACTGGTTTTCGTCCTGAAAACATTCGCCTCTATTGTAGCAAAAACTGTCCCCCCTAATTTTTTTAAATGGCAAGTTGCTTCATGCAAAAATTTCTCAACGAAATCCGAAGAAGATGCTCTATTTTCACCCTACAGAATAAAATTCATTAGTACAAATATAAAATAAGTAGTACTAATAAAACAGTAAAAGAAGACAATGCAACAAATAATTAGTACTAATAAAACAGTTAAAAGAATACAATGCAGCAATAGCCACATACTTTTTTCTCAACGACTATAAGTTTTTTGGGCCACGCCAAGAATGACCCAATAGCATCGTCGACGGTAACTATCTCATCTTCAACAGGTATTGGGACTAATGCTTCAAGATCTTTACCAGTCAGGACCTGAACACGAAGGTTGTCTTCACCAACGGGAACATTATGTACCTTTTCACCGGGGGTGCTGTCGAAGACATTTCCAGCTGCCACCTCATCAAAGTCTGTGAATAACTTGCATGGTGTGCCCTATATGTTATTAACCAATTAGATTGTACAATATAATAATGAAAAAAAAAACAAATAGAATACTACAACGCAACCATGGGGATATGTCAAAGACTACCTTCCCAAGTCCAGATCTTTGAGAATCAGTAGACAATTCGGAAACCTGATTGTAAGATCAATAGACCCATTTATCAACTATTATGGTAAGCCAATGAACAAAACTATGTATTGGATAATGGATATTTATTTACCTTATTCTGCTTAGAATTGTGCAACATATCACTCCCGGATCTCTTTCTCTTAGGAACAATTGATTTTAGTAACGAATTAGCTGTTGTCTGAAAACAGAAATCTTTTATTCAAAATTAAACTAAGAAACAAATCACTAATGAGATCAATGAAACAGTTTGGTCAAACTGTGGAATAATTAGAAACAATCATATGTATGTACGCCATTTCGTGCAGGGGGGAAAAACAAAAGTTACTATGGCATGCCTTCTCAACTTCAGAATTCCTTGTAGTAACAGTAACGGGTTTCTGGAAGAGAAATTTAGTAAGAGAAAGTTTTAAAAATAAGTAACAACAGAAGAAAGAAAGAAATAAGTAACAAAACACAAAATAATAAAAATGTGGTAACCTTTACCTTTCTAATTTTGGGACTTCTTGACGATTCATACATGGTTGGCTGAGCTAGATGGGGCAGAGATGCTTTCTCAACTTCAGAATTCCTTGTTGTAGCAGTAACAGATTTCTGGAAAAGAAATTTAGTTGGCTTAGATTTAAAATTAGAGTAACAAAAGAAAGAAAAGAAATAAAAAATCACTACAGAATAGTAATGAAAAACGTGGCAATATCTACCTTTCGAATTTTTGGACTTCTTGACGATTCAGACATAGCTGGTTGAGATAAATAGGGGCGAGATGAGGCAGATGACTAAAATTTGAAAAGAATGTCAATACCATATATAAGACTCAAGATAATTTCTAATGTATCATTATACAAGAATTACTCAGATTTCCTTCTCTATAGGCAACACAAATTCTGAAAATTAAATTTATATATTACCTGATGACTTTGTCGAGATTCTAGAACCTCCTTTTCTAATGCAGCATTTGATAGTTTCAAGCGTTTGTTTTCCTCCAGGACTTCCTCGTACTGTGCCTTGGTGACTCTGAAGCAACTTCTAGGTTTACCAAAGAAGGCAGTTGGGGTGACGTATTTTCCAGCAGCCCTGACTCTTCCTGCATGTTCAGGACCAAAAGCCCATGTTATCGCATCAATATCGCTATCTTCATCAAGTGTCCCACCTTTACGTCTCCTTTCAAACTCATCCTGCACAGATAAAAAATATTTTTAAATTAAGAAGAAAGAACATTAAGAGAAACCGTACCTTCATGTAAGAAAGCTTACAATTTCGTCTCCCTTTTGTTTACACGCCTCATCTTTGTATTCTCCGTCAACCTTTCGGGCTTCTTTCCACAATACACCTCGATCAATTTTATTAGGTGTGTAGTCGCCCCTTTCTATCTACACATTTCAAAATCAATGGATGAACATCCATAATGATCAAGATATAGCTAGTTTCATATGACAAGTTGACTACAAAACAAAAACAATTACGTACTAGTATTTCCTTTAGCCCATCGTAACCATTACGGCCTGAATGGTGGTTGTAAATATTTTTCGATCTCTTCTCTGATTTCTTTTCCTGTATATCCTTTAAAACACAAAAATTCTTGCATTAAAGGCGATAACTGGAAAAAGTTCAATAAGGAAACAACTAAAAGTAAGTAAATAATGCACACCTGAAACTTGTTGCTCAATCTGGATTTCACAAATCTATCCCACTGTTGTTGCTTAATTTGTGGATATTCTGCTGGGGGTTTCTCGAGTTTCTCAGGTTGATCTTTGTACTTCAGAATTTTCTATGAGAGTCTAGACTTAAAGTTTCTCCACAATTCTCCACATCCGCTCAGCAATTTTTTTTTCAAATGTGATTCGACTTCAAATCGACTCTTAACACAAGCAGTGCAGTTTAAAAAGTGATACAAGAAAATATTAGTATAGTACATATACAAAATTTGATATCAATTCATACAAATGCCTGTCTATCAAATTTGATATGTGTTCATACAAATACCTGTATCAATTGCCATAGTCGTTCCTTCTTTGGAGCTGGTACATATGGCCAACAGTCGATGTCTATCGGGATCTGCGCCCTTGTAACAACTCCCATGTAGCTTTTTAAATTAGCTTGTCCCCTTACTAGTGGCATACCGGCGTCATTCAAAAGGATCGGTTTCTTCTTCAATATGTTCTCACTCACAAGAAGAGGTAACCTCGTAGTACCTCGAGGTGTCTTCTTATCTAAAATCAACAAATCATTTTTATCAAGAATAAGCATACTAACACAAACAAAAACAAATACTCCCTCCGTTCCGTTTTACTTGATGTTTTAGGGGTTTTTTTGTGTTCCAAAATAGATGAGAGTTTAAGTATTTTCCCCAAGTTCTCACTGATTTGCCCTTACTTTGGAATCACACCATATCATTAATTCTCATTGTAATCAGCAGGTATATAATTAATCCAATTTTTAAATTTATTATATGGAGGAATATTTGGTTTATCACAAGTAAATTACAACGGGATTCGTAATATGCATTAAATCAAGAAACTAGAAACTAGATAATTTAAATTCTTAGGAAGCTATTAATATGGGTAGAATTGGAAAAAATTTACTCTCTTTGTTGTTTCTTAATCTACGTGAAAAACTTTAGAACGTCAAGTAAAATGGAACGGAGGGAGTAAGAAATATGGTTCCTCAAGCTAATTAACATTCTAAAGTGACCAATTAATTAACTTACGTTGTTTCTCAACACAGTTTGGACTGTTCTCTGGCTGAGGCTCTGAATCAGTCTCTGAACCAGACTCTGAATCATCCATTACTAGAAAACCATATAAAAAATGTTAGCATGTACAAGTAATTGAATATTAATTTTCAATTAATATTAATGAATCTTCTCCAACACTGCACGGAATTGCAATTATAAACGCCCCAAATAGAACATCGCACAATCATATTTACCAACATTATATGTTAGACTTTACACAACTGAAAAATTGATGAACATCATAGGTTAAGATTATTTCTTAAATCAAAAATAGGTAAAGAAGAATAACTGATTTGTCACTCTAAAAAGCATATACCCTAAATCTGCATTTAAAATATACATTATTCATAATCTCAATTAAAAATGTTAAACCCTACACAAATATGGTTATGCGTTTTCACTTTTCATTGATTTCATAGACAACAAATGCAAAAAAAAAAAAAAAAAATTGTACCGTGTTGGCGCTACAGACACCAGATCTTTGTCGAAGAGAGGAGCAATAGTGATTTATGTTTTAAGAAAAAAATGCAAGGGAGCGGCTAGGGGAAAAAACTTCAGATAGAGTTTTGATAGTCTTGAGAAAGATGAAATATGTTTGAGAAGGAAAAAAACAGTCGTGTGAGAGTGGGGAGCAGTTGTTAGGTCGTGTGTGAAATATCAATAGTTTTTACTTTGTTGCTTTCTGCATATTTGACCAAAATATTATGAATTGTTTTTAACACGGAAACCCATGTAACTTTGTTGTAAGACCTTACTATCCAAGTTATACAACAGCTTTGAAGTAGCCTTAGGCCGGTTCCAATGGGTGGCTAACCCATACATATGCCATGCCAGCTTGGCAAACTGGCAGCACCGCTATGGTAATATCGTTAAGCGAAGGAGTCTCTATCGAACGGTAGAGATTAAATCATTGGAGAACAATCGCTACTAGTAATTTATTCTACGTCGTTCGGTGGAGACTCTATTGAACAATAGGGACTAAATCGTTGGCAATCGAGACTCGACCGTTAGTAGCGGTTCAGTCTACGTCGTTCATGGAGGCTCCATCGCCCACGGTCGGTGCTCTACCGTTTATAAATAAAACCATCCTCTTCAGTTTTTATGCAGACATATTTCTTTTTCCCTTCTCCAGAGAGGAAACCAGAGAAATCTTTGGAGCAATTAATTTGAAAATTAATTCCAAAATAGCCCGTCAAAGAAAAAGAAACAGAAAAGACAAAGGAAAATCCATATATGTAATATGCGATGGTGTCTTGATTTAGAATAAAGAAAAAGAGTTCGCTAATGTTAAACAACTAGTTGGTCCTGGTGTATTACATACGAATATATCTAGCCAGACTGAGCGAGTTGGTTTACCTAAACTAAGAGGTGGATGGTCTGAGATCAATAGTGTGTTTGATCTCCTTCCCTTACTCGTTCAACACATCGTTCTAAGATATTTTTGAAAGAGTTTATATCATATGAAAATTAAAAACCAAAGGACTCGGGATGTGCGAGTTATATTGGAATGTTGGTGGAAAACTACAAATACATTCTTCTCTAAGGATTTCGAATGTGGTAAGCTTTATTTTTCCAATTCAATCGTGAGTTTTATTTAAATTATATTTTTAGTTTTAGGTACACACTTTAATTATGACCATGTTGGTTTTAGGATTACACAGTTAGATTTGTACATGTTGATGGGAATAACATGTGAGGTAGATTCACTTCCATTTTAAGTGGGACACGAAAGGAAAATGGAAACAACTACTTTCCTTGTACTCAAATGATGCTGGACAGTGGCGGATCCATAGCCAGGGATTGACTAACCCTGGCTTCAACCCCCTTAAATATTCATAAATCATATATTCACCCTTCATTTTGCCTTGTATTTATTATCTAGTCCACCAATTACCTATTTATTACTCTACTTAAGTCCCCATATTTTTACAAAATTATTTTTAGACCCCTTGATTAGGTTTTCTGGATCCCCACTAAGGGTGCACACGAACTGAGCCGGACCGGCGGACCGTCCCGGAACCGGTGGAACCGTACCCTTTTTTGTACCGAACCGAGGAAGGGGGTACAGGTACCGTTCCAAAAAATAGGAACCGGGGCTAAAAAGGTACAAGTACACAGTCTTATATAGGTCCGTACCGTCCCGGACCGAATGTACCGAAAAATTATAGCCATTAGATTTAGGGGTAGTAAACTAATAATAGCCATTGGATTATTTTTGTTCTGGACATTCATCTAATAATACATGATTGTTGATCTGTTATTTAAGTTAGTAGAGTCCCCTTCATTGTTGTTCTGCACCGTGGTTTTGAACCAAAGATGCATCTCTTCATAATCGTCTTCATACCAGCACACGCTGCTATTAATTAGATTACAGACCCTGCTGATGTTAACTAACATGGAGTCCTACTCCTTAGGTGTACATTTAAAAATAGATATATGCTTGATCAAGGAAACGCAAGATGAATTTTATTCCAAAACTGCAATATTTGGGTATTGCTTCTTCGTTCTGCCAAACTGTTCTTAAGCCATCATCTTTTTCTTTGCTGCCATTTTTGAGTTCTTGAAGTCTCTGTTGTCCTCTGTTTATTTGATTTGGTCTGACCTTATTCTTCCAGTTCGCTTAGTAAAACGATTAGATTTTTTTTTGTCTGGAACCGAGACTAGTACCGGAACCGTACCTGGTACCGCACGTGTACCGAATGGTACCGGAACCGAGGTACAGGGTACAGTTACCGGTCCAAAATTTTGGAACCGAGGTTAGGGAGGTATAGGTACTCGGCCTCGGCAAAAACCGAGCCGAATCGTACCGTGTACACCCTTACTCCCCACTGATTCTAGAGGAAAGCCAGAATCCCGAAAATTAGACACACTTGGAATAAGATTGTCCAGGTTGAAGAGTTTTCTTGAAACATTATACTAAGAGGGTTGAAGAACAGGGACATCCAAACCCTGGAGATTATCTTGAGCTTGGACATATTGTTGTGTTATACGTGCTAGGACAATTATGTTCCCCAATGCTAGCTCAGTGGCATTAGTTGGTGTTTTTACCAGAAAATACCTTTAGGTGTAGAACACGATTAATTTTTTAATGATGATGTAAATTAGGGTTAATAATACGAAAAAAATAAATAAATAAGAAAAACGAATTTAACGTACGTGGTTTGGCAAATTTTAGGGTTTGTCGGTGTATTTTCGTGTTTCTCTAATATAGTGTATTGACTAGTCGGGTCGGAAGAACTGGAACAAAGATGTTTATCAATGTTATTTTTAGTATTTGTGGTATGCTTACTCCGTTGTTTGTCAACCTGAGTTTCAGGATACCTGTATAATTTTTCCTGTCGTGTAAAAGTACAAATCCGAAAATTGGATTGGCAAGATAAACGATGGTCAAAATTGTCGTTGCAGTTCAGTCGATGCAACAACTGTAAACTTGAACGAAATGTCGTATATTAATCTTGAGGAGTACGATCACGAAACAACATCGAAAATTCTACAACTGAGCCTTAAGTGACTTGTGTTTACGGTCTTGTTACAGATCATGGTATTTGGTACTACGGAGAAAGACATATTTGGTACAATAGATGGAAGTTCTTAATGACTCATCTGTGACAGCATGGAGAAGAATATGTCTACTACAAATCATCAAGACATTCAACTTGCTCGGCAACTACTACTAGATGAAAACGTTATTCTGGATATCCTAAAACCATTAAAAATTTGATATACTTATTAGAGTTAACTAATTCAATGGCTTACTTAATAGCACTTGGTATAAAACCATCGACAAAGACATTAATTACTGTGAAGATAAATTTAAATAAGCTAGTTAATGAGAATAAAATGATTGCTTGCAAATTAATTACTCTGAAGATAAATTTAAATAAGCTAGTTAATGAGAAAAAAAATGATTGCTCGCAAATTAAATTATGTCTGCTAGGGAAAATCACAAGCAGGTTAGCGAATTAGTCATAATCTTCATATGAATCGCCTACCACTGAACTGTCATCCGTTGAATTTTCATCGTCTGTTAAACTCTGATCGTCCACAGGATCATCTTCTTTTCCTTGGTTCGCATTTTTCTTAGTTTTTTTATTCTGCTCTTTCGTGATGTCTTCAATCCAGACACCATCATTGTTACGCAATAGAGCAGACTGAGACTCATAATTGTTGTCGAACGAATCCGCATCTGGAAATGTGTTTTCGAAAATATGATTACCCTCAAAGACCAGAGACTCATCTACAAACTCTTCCACATCTACGTTTCTGTCACGGGTTGATACTACAATTGAAAATTTAGGGTTAAGTTGGTCTTGTACATAGAACACTTGTTTGGCATGGGAAGCCATAATAAAGGGGTCATTTTTATGGCCTAACTTCTCGAGTTCAACTTGTGTGAAATCCAAGTCGTCTTTCCTTATTCCACGCTGATTAACCCATGCACACTTGAACACGGGTATCCTTACCATCTGATAGTCGAGAAGCCATATCTCTTGGATCACACCATAGTAACTACTGTTATCTTCGTCAACAAGGCTTATCCCGCTATTTTGATTAACTCTTTTAGTATCCCGGTCTTCAGTGTTATAACGATAACCACTGACTTCATATCCTTCAACTTTGAATACGTCGTGACTTGGGCCACATGCTATCCATTCTAACTCTTGTGAAATGTCATTATTTGGATTCAGTAGTTCTTCTTCGACCTACAAATCAGATCAATAGGTACAAAATAGTTAAAAACCATTTGCGAAATTGTTTGAGAAATTGATGAGTAAACTACCGTGTGGTTATATGGACTAATTTCAGAGAACCAATACGAATTTTCTTATTACAGCATATGTATGCTAATGTACAGGTTCTAAAGCGTATAAGGTAGTTTTGACACCATGAAAAACATTATGCAAAAGTAAATAAGATAAAGTACTGTACTTACTTTTTTTTCTAACCAATCACTGAATGCTTTGTTATGCTCCTTCAACAACCATGCTTCTGATTTATCCAAAGACTCTTCCCTCAAATGCGACATGTGTAACCTGAAATATGAATTGTCAAATATCTATTTGGTAAAAACCCATATATTTCAAATATAGTATAACAAAGTGGAATAGTCACAGTTCTTACGCAATGTAAGGCTCCACATCCGTTGTGTTATTTAGTACAGTTAGGTGTGCCTGGTTCAGCAATGTGTCACTGACTTTAACTTGCTTAGGCGTCTATAATGGCTTCCCTTCAGAAATAAGGCTTGTACCCTCTTCGTCTTTGTGTTTTTCAGCACTCTTACCGGTAGGAACACCGATGGTTACAATATTGAAGTGCTCATAGCAAATCTCCACTGCCTCTTCCACAATATATCCCTCAGCAATACAGCCTTCTACGCGATTCCGGGTTCGAATATATCCTTTCAGAACCTTGATAAATCTTTCAAAAGGATACATCCATCGGTAGCAAACTGGTCCACATAATCTAACTTCTCGAATTAGATGCACGGTTAAATGAACCATGATATCAAAGAAAGACGGAAGAAAGTATTTTTCTAATAAGCATAAGGTAACAACCAAGTCATTTTGTACTTCTGTCAGGTGATTGACATCGACCTCTTTGGTGCAGATTTCCTTGAAAAAAAAGCATAATCTGATTATCGCATATCGCACATGCTTAGAAAAAATGGATCGTATAGCTAAAGGAAGAAATTCTTGCATAAGTGCGTGATAATCATGCGACTTTAGACCATACAACTTCAAATCCGACATCGAAACCCGGTTTTTCAGATTCGAACAGTAACCTTGAGGAACCTTCAACTCGGACAAGGTTTTACAAAAAGTTTTCTTTTCCTCTGTTGTTAATCTGAAACACGCAGGAGGGAGATACGCTTTTTTTCCATTTTCCTTAGGCGCCAATTCAGGACACATCCCCAAATCTTCAAGGTATTTACGAGCATTATAACCATCTTTGGTTTTTTTGGGTATGTTCAGTAATGTCCCAACAATACTCTGACATATATTTTTTTCTATGTGCATGACGTCTAAACAGTGGCGAACTAGCAAGTACTTCCAGTATTCAAGTTCAAAGAATATAGACTTCTTCTTCCAGTAGACTGGTTTACTTTTCACTTTATTTCCCCACAAATTCTCTATCTTTTCAACCTGACTGAATACTTCTACAACAGAATAAGGTTTTGGAGCAGGGTCTAACTCCTGGTGACCATTAAAAGCCTCTGTTTCCATTCTAAACTTGTGTTTTCTCGGAAGAAACTTTCTATGACTGGTATAAACATTCTTCTGGGAGTATTTTAGCCTAATAGAAGAAGTACGGTCAGCACAAATTGGACAAGCATTATATCCTCCTTTAGGGCAACCGCTAAGATTTCCATATGCGGGAAAGTCACTTATCGTCCATAAAAGTACGGCTCTGAAATTGAATTTCTCCTTTTTGTAGGCATCGTAAGCTTCAGCTCCTTCCTCCCATAACTTCTTCAAATCTTCAATGAGAGGTGCCAAATAGACATCAATATAATTTCCAGGTTGTTTAGGACCTGATATCAACATCGTTAACATAATGAATTTTCTTTTCATACACAAGCTAGGTAGAAGATTATAAGTCACTAACATGACAGGCCAACAACTATAACTGCCACCAATTGAACTACTGTTTGGATTGAATCCATCAGTAGAAAGACCTAGCCGCAAATTTCGGGGTTCTCGAGCAAACTCTGGCCATTTACTGTCGACTTGTTTCCATGCTGGGGAGTCAACTGGATGACGTAGTTTACCATCTGAAATTCTTTGTAGATTATGCCATGTCAGGTCTTTTGCTGTCTCTGGATTTCCAAACATTCTTCTAAATCTAGGTAGCGGTGGAAAATACCACAACTTTCTCAGGCACCCCTTTATTTGTGTCTGACGGTGCCTTCTTTTGTTTCCATCTTGAAACTCCGCAGGTCCGACAATAATTATCATCTTTGTATTTCTTCCTGTAAAGCAGACAATCATTGGGACATGCATGTATTTTTTCATATTCCACTCCTAATGCCATAAGAGTTTTCTTAGCCTCGTACAGAGACGTAGGCAATTCATTGTCCGGCGGGAGCATACTTTTTAACTCTTTCAATAATTCTGTGAAACTCTTATCAGACCATGCACCTTTTGCTTTCATGTTAAAGAGCTTGAGCAATGCTGACATCTTTGTATGGGATTTACAGCTAGGATAAAGTGATTTTTTCGCATCTTGTTTTAATTTTTCAAAATTCTCTGGATCTCCTATAAACTGGTCATGTATAGCCTGAACCAATGCAACTGCAGCTGCTGCATCATCCGGTAAGTCTTCATTATCTTCATAATCTCCAAACTCATATTGAACATCAGCATTATGTGAAGCATGTGATCTGGTATTATCAGCACCGGATGTTTCTTCTCCGTGTGAATCCCATGTCGTGTACTTTTGATTGATGCCCTTGACATACAAATGTATTCTCACTTCATCCACTGTTAGTGGTTTACCACCATTCATACACCACCTGCACGGACATAATATCAAAACAGGAGTGTCTCCCTTATCTTTTCCAGCTTCGGAAACATGATCCGTGGCATATTTCAAGAAGGCCTCAACCCCCTCGGCATATTCTGGTAATACCCTATCTTTAACCATCCATGATTTATCCATTATGAACCTATATTGACATCAAAGAAAACGATCATGCTGGACAAGTAGAACCAACAAAAAAAAATAAAAAATAGCTATACTGATGCAGCAACACAGGATATACATGCCCAAATTCAAAAAATAAGCAAAGGAAAACGGAACAGGGATATACATGCGCAGATTCAAAAAAATAAGAAAAGGAACAACTATGAAGGAGCAATTGTTAACAATCTCAAACAATTAATATTTCTAATAAATCAAAAAATCATGACAAATTGAATATAATAAGTAATAAACAAAAGTAACAAAGCATGTTATCTCTGCATATATTCTAAACAATTGTTGAACACCTACAGGATTTGATCCTTAAAGAGGAAAAAATCATCAATAGAACTTACTGATGACAATTAACTACTGAACTCCAATGGTAATCTAAGTCTGGATACGTAATTCCTATTAGACAAACATATATTCTAAACACAAATCAAGTATAAGAGTACATAAAAAATCAAAAGATAAAAAATTGATCGAGGCGATAAAACAATTGTGTGACCAAACTAATTTTTACCTTGGCTTAAGCTATTAGAAGAAACAACTTTTGCTACCTTGTATTTGAACTATTAGAACTACAGAAAGAATGAAATAGATGACTAGAAGATGGACGCGAGTATAGCAATAAATTACGGAGAACAGCAATGAATTACGGAGAATCAGTTTGACATGAATTTTTCTTAAAGTGGGACCCAAGTAATCGAGTATGACCCGGACTCTCAGGGTTGCCTATCTATTTTTTTTTTTTTTTTTCATCGGCAAATGTAAGAATATATTGATAGAAAAGGCTTACAGGAAGTAAGCAACAACAACCACCGCTGCCTTACAAGCAAGGACACCCCTTAAGGAAACCACAATTGCTAGGAACAAGGAAAGACCTAGACTAACATTACCCTGAAAGCCAAAAACAACAGAAATGGAAAAGATTACAAAGCAAAAAAATGACCCCAGTTTGATGTTATAGTATTCTCCGATATTCCTTTAAGAGCTTCCTCATTCCTACACCACTGATAAACTTGGAGTTTTACCTTTCTGATTACTTGTTGCGTTTAAGAGCTTCCTCATCGGCAAATGTAAGAATATAGGGTTGCCTATCTATATTATATTTTTGGGATTAGATTGCTTGTTAATATTTTTTCAACTGCTCGCTGCGCATTCATCACTTGATTTTATATTTGATTCAGCAAAAACCCCTGTTTAACCACCTTGTCTCTTAGCAAATTCTTCAATGAATGATCAGAAGAAGAGAACAATGTTAATGCCCAAGTTTAAAGCACAAAGCAGTGGCAATATACGGAGTTTCATAAAGAACGTTTCTCGACTGCAAGAAACTCTAGAAGACGAAGACGATTTTCTGTTTTGTAGAATCAACGGAACAGACCCACTATAAAAAACAGACCACTACTAGTAGGTAGTGACTAATTAAGGACTCAAACTAACAACATCGTGTGTTAATCGATGCTTTATGGTAGACTATATGAATTGCAGCAGTTTTAAATCAGAACTATCACTATAAATGGAAGCGGCGGTAATTAAAAGAACTGTTATCTATAAGTTTATACTTCCATAACAGTTTTTGTATGGAACAGTCAGAGTAGCTCAGGAATAGTAACAGTTTATAACTGTTATTGTATATCAATATATAGCAGCACTTTTCTTTAAAAACTGTTATTGTATGATTATTTAGTAACAGTTGAAGAACTGTCACAATTGTTCCCCACTATAGGCGTGAGTTTCAGTAAGAAACTGTCACCTATATCTCACTGTTTTTTCTTTCGTAACGGTGCTTATGTGAACTGTCATAGTTTTGGATATTGAACTGTCACCAAAGCCCATATTTGTACTAGTACTAGTGCGAAATCGGCGGAAACGATTTTCACCTATAAACACATGTATATATCAAAGTATATTGAGCATGACTCCTATTATGCACCAAACAATCAATCCATGGATCGTAGTACTTGTGCAAAAAATCTTGAGCCCATCTCTACCATGAGTCTTGCTTTACCGGAGTCCATCTCACATTGAATCTTGATCTACAATCATATCTTCTCTTGAGTCTTACTCCTCTTAAAGCTCATCATTCCGTGAATAATCGCCTATTCAATAGTTCCGTTACTTTGCAGACATACTTCCTTTATTTATGCGACAACAACAACACCTTTGAGCTGAATTTTTCTTACTCCATAACTGAGTACCATATAAGAAGTTGTCTACGACTTGTGGACAGCCACAGACCACCACCATAGTCAACAAGGTATGGATTTATGTATTCTTACCACCGGAGAAAATCTTTGCAAGCAATACCTTCCTTGTGCATAACCCTTGATTATCAATCTTCTTAAGTACGCCGTACGCCTTTCGTACTCGGAGTTTCTTTTCTTTTTTCCTTTCACATGAACACCCATCGACCTTCTTTCCGCTGCAAACTTCTCCAACTGTACTGGAGACGTTACGTCATTGGGATTTCGTTGTTCATCAGGAAATCTTCCTTTCATCGTTGCCAAGATTCACCAATTTGAATCTCCACCTGATCTGTATAAAATTAAGATATATAAATCACTTGTGGAATAAATTCCCACATACCCGTTTTACCAATCCTGCACCCAAGTTGAAGTTTCTTTGTTTGGATAAACAAAAACTTCACGTCACCTCTTCTAGATGAATCTTGACGATTAACATTCTTGGTAAACCATAATTGAGATGACACGCCATTTTACACCAGCTCACAAAAACGTAATTACCTAAAAAAAAAAAAATCTTTTAGGCAACATGCACCGTGTCTTCTCCCACACCTTGAGATTTCTTTATCACTGCAACCCCAATGCTTTACTATGCATGAACCTGAAAAAACTTTTTTATGGACTCAAACACATTGAATCCTCACAATTAATCAACTTAACTCGTTTGCCCTTTTTGCCAGTCCAGGTGTTTATCACCATAGTCTCTTGCACCATCGTTTCACAACTCTACCAATAATCATGGCGTACAACCACTCTCTCCTTGATAAGTCGTCATACAGTACAATAAAGAATCTCCATGAATAATTTCGAAAAAATATTCCCACACATTCAAATGAATGCACCATACGTCCTTCCAGAATGCACCTCCACCATACTTACCGTATAGTGAAAACCTTGCCAAACTCCTTTCCATAAAGTCAACGTTCATAGACTTCAAGTTTTGCAAACTCCATCACCTATCATCTTCTCACTTATATGCCCCAAATACATATATATTAAGGTCTTGCATTACTCCAGTTTTCCGCCCAGCATATGTAAATCTATAAGGCCTTTGGATATTCTCCAAGGGAAAAGACATCCACTATGTACTTAATCCACTTTTGTTAGAACATAATCCAATTACAAACTTGTAGCTGTCATTCTCACCATCATATCAAACAACATTTATGCCTGATTGAGGATATTTCTTGTATTCCCTGGTGCCTATAGGTACCACAGACACAACAAGCCCTTACCACCACCATGTAACCTAAGAAAAACCAGACCATTACAAGAACCAAATAATCTAACACGCTGAATATCAGTTTGAAAGGAAACCGTATTTTCACATAGAATCTTGTAAATCTAGCGTCAATTGCGCTAGGCGTCATCCGAATTTTTGCTTTCGTTTGAATTCCAAGCTCTCTTTCAGAAGATGGTTTGGAAAAAGCAAGTGAAATACCGGAACTTGGATGGCCGGCGTTTGACTAGACATTTCACGCTATTTTAAGTTCCGATTCCACCGTAGGGCCTACTCGTATTGCAAACCGACACTGTTGGTGGTCAGCTAATATGGTCAGTCATAAGATGCATATTATCCATTAGATCATAAACTAAAAACAAATCAACGATCATAATTAAACCCTAGACTATACGGGCAAAGCTCTAAGGCATATAAGTAGAAAAATGTTGCCCCTCAGTTCTCATTTCCACCCAAATCTGTGTACCCTAGATTCAGCAGCCAACAAATGTGTAGATCTATGATCCATCAGATTCAATGGAAACAAAAACACCTCAAGAAATTCTTCAAAGCGGATTCTTCAACTACATCTTCTCAGCAGAATGATATCTCCTCTCAAAACATCAAGATCGGCCGCGGCTTGGGCTTGACGTGTTGTTTTGGTTCAGTATTAATCCAGCTAGAGTCCTGGATCTATGATTTCGTTGAGATCTTTCCAGAAAAGGTAGTGTCGTCTTTTAGCATTGAGAAAGCTCCTCCTGTTCTTCTCTTGATATCAGTTAACCCATATTAGCTAGTCTTCAATTTGCCATATAAGTAGATAATTAAGTTGTAGCTCACTTCTTTTCCACTCAAATCTGTGTAGAGATAAAGAAAGGACCCAAAATCCAAACTTCCATATCCTAAGACTCAACAGACAACAGATCTGTGAATCTATGATCCATCAATGGAAATAAAAACATCAACAAATTTATCATGGCAGATTCTTTAACAACAGCATCCCAGCATAATGATATTTCCTCTCAAAAAATTATAATATCTACTTCTTCCAAGGTTTTACTAGTTGTTTTGTTCGGTTTTGTCCCAATATTTAGAGGTTGTTTCGGATCAATAAGACGTGTTGCGAGAACAGCCGGATCCGTTTTTTTCAAGCATAAGGCGAACTCCTTTTGAACCTGCTTCTTGATGTTATCTTTTTAGAAAATATCACTGTTAAGAGTTAATTTTTTTTATTAGTTTCCCATGTTGATGTTATCTAGTCTTCCTCTTTGTTATTTCAGATCATTTCAGTCTGTATATGAAAAGGGAACAGGTTAATTTAAGACGAAATCAAGTTGTTAATTGCATTTACTAATGTTGTTTCTATAATCAAATCTATTAAAAATGAAGTTGTTGTTAACCCGGATCATCGTACAAAAGCATAACCAGCTCCAGTGGATACAATTCCGGTCCTTGGATTAGTAAGATTGCTATTGAAATTATTTAGTTAAGGTTATGTTGGCGAAGATTTGATTTTTGAACTTTCAAATACATTGTTGGAGTCAGAATTTTCTTTTTTTTTTTTTGTTTGTAGATAAATCCATAATGGAGTTGTTGAGCATTGATTTTGGAAGTGGTTAAGATTTTTCATTTTAAAACTTAAATTTGTATAAAATCAAAAATTATCATTTAAAAAAAGACTGCATCATCTGTGCATTTAGACTTAGGTTTCGTATTCGATGGAGATTAGGATATCTATAATTCGATCTACATTAATTGAAAATTGATGGGAACTTATTGGAGAGGTTAGATGGCCTAAACATGAATTTGAGGAGATTATTCTATTTCAAATCAATTATTAGCTAATCCCATCAATTAAATGAGAAATGGATTCTATTTATTAAACCATTTCTCATTTAGTTGCACCTTAGAAATTGCACCTTAGAAATTGATTAGCTAACTTATTGGAGAGAGTACAGACTAATCTCCTCAAATCAAGATCTCTGGGATTAGCTAATAATTGATTTGAGGTTAGATGGCCTAAACATGAATTATTAGCTAATCCCAGCTCAAATGTGGCTAAGTATTCTGTATTATTATAGATTTATTAAACCATTTCTCATTTAGTTGCACCTTAGAAATAGAATCTTTCAAAAATGTTGACCTAGAATTTTATAAAAAATTTCATAATTGTCTGGACTTTAGATTGCGTCCAAAACTTAACAAAAATGATTGAGTTTTTTCAAGTCTCATTCATACTTGAGCTTGAGGCCTAATGGTTGTCAAATTATATTTATCGTAAAACAGCCTTAAACACTGCGCAACCGTGCTGCAGCATTTTTTTCTTTCACACTTATTTTTTTTTAGTTTAGTGGGATAAACTAGGTATTACGACTTGCGAGTTCCAAACACTGGTAAATTTATCATTGTACCGCAGTCACATCTGGGTATGGAGGCTTGTTTTGCAGGTACCCACAACTATGAAGTTACAACGATGAGCAGCATCTGATTTTTTGACGCTCCTATAAAATTTGGCTTTGAGTGTTAATCCAAACAACAAAACGCTTGGAGAACAGCTCGTATAAATGACGTCAATATCTCTTCCATGGGTCATTGGAAGAAGGTTTGGAAGAAAAAAAATGAAACGTCCCTGCTTGGAAGCCATTAGACTAGTTCAATCATTTTACAGGGTCGGAATCCACTATAAGACCTACTCTTACTACAAACTTAACACTGTTGGTGGTCAGCAAATGCGGTTAGTCATAAAACACATATTATCCGTTAGATAATAAACTAAAAATACATCAATGGTCGTAATTAAACCCTAGACTAATTGGGCAGACCTTTAAGCCATATAAATAGAAAAGTTGTCCCTCATTTCTCTTTCCGTTCCAATCCAGATCTGTGCAGAGAAAGAAAGAATTCAAAGTCCAAACCCTCATTTACCCAAAGATTGAACAAACAAACAGATCAATGGAAACAGAAACATCACAGCAAATTCTTCATGGAAACAGAAACAGAAACAGATCAATGGAAACAGAAACAGATCAATGGAAACAGAATGATATCTCCTCTCAAAATATTAAGATCCACTGCATAAAGCAAGGTTTGCAAGTGCTGTTTCTGTTCGGTTTCATCCCATCTAAGTTCAGCAATCGAAGATGATTGAAAGGTGTTTTTATGGGAAGACTTGTCTATAGCATTCGGAAAGGTCCTTTTTGATGGTTTCTGCTAGAAGAGTATCTCTATTTAGATTCTTTTTGTATTAGTTAATCCATCTATCTTAACTAGACTTTCTATTTTGTTATTAGAGATTATTTCAGTTTGTATACACGAAAGAAAAGTAGGTTAATGATAATTTAAAATGAAATCAAGTTGTTATTTACATTTACTAATGTTGTTTCATTTAATCAGATCTACTAGAAATGGATTAATTTGTTGTTAACCACGATCATAGCCTTTCACAAAACATAACCAGAATTAGTGGATTCAATTTGGCTCCATGGATTAGTGCGTTCAAGTATTGATAGTTCTGTTAGCTATGATTTTGCACTTTCACATAAAGTCTTGGAACATTTCTTTATCATGCCAACCCCAATTTTTAAATCTATAGATATAGAAAAAGATACAAATTGAGTGGTTAAGATTTTTCAAAATTTAACTAGAGAGATTTTAGATCAATTAGATGGTTTTTTTTTACCATGAAGTATTTTAGATGGATAAATTTCAGCTCCATGATTTATCTCAGACTGTCATTAAAGCAGGTAAAAAATGGAACACACACCATATACTGAAGTAGTAAATGAATTAAACAAAGTCACCGGCCGAAGTTACCTAAAAGTATTGGAAGATGGTTTGCCAGAAAAAAATTGAAATGACCTTGGAAGTGATTTGACTAGATTCTTCATGGCAGATTCTTCAACAACAACTTGTCAGCATAATGATATTTCCTCTCAAAACATTAAGATTTGCCATAGTGATAAACATCACAATAGATTCTTCATGGCAGATTCTTCAAGCTCCCTTTCATAAGATGGTTTGGAAAGAACGAGTGAAATACCGCAACTTGGATGGCCGGCGTTTCACTAGACATTTCACGCTATTTTCAAGTTCCGATTCCACCATATGACCTACTCGTGCTGCAAACCGACACTGTTGGTGGTCAGCTAATATGGTCAGTCATAAAATGCATATTATCCGTTAGATCATAAACTAAAATCAAATCAACGACATAATTAAACCCTAGACTATACGGGCAAAGCTCTAATGCATATAACTAGAAAAGTTGCCCCTCAGTTCTCATTTCCACCCAAATCTCTGTACCCTAGATTCAGCAGCCAACAAATGTGTAGATCTATGATCCATCAGATTCAATGGAAACAAAAACACCTCAAGAAATTCTTCAAAGCGGATTCTTCAACTACATCTTCTCAGCAGAATGATATCTCCTCTCAAAACATCAAGATCGTCCTCAGCTTTGGGTTGTCGTATTGTTTTGGTTCAGTTTATAATTGCTGAAGTCATCGATCTATGTTTTCGTTGAGGCGTTTAGACAAAAGATAGTGTCGTCTTTTAGCATTCTTGTTCTTTTATAAAAAATATCTCTATTTTTGGTACCATATTAGCTAGTCTTCAATTTGTCATCACAGATCATTTCAGTTTGTATATGAAGAAAAGCAGATTAATGATTATTTAAAACTAAATCAAGTTTTATTTGCATTTACTGATGTTGTTTTCTATATTCATATCTACTAAAAATGAAGTTGTTGTTAATAATTATGCGTAGCCATTTGCAAAACATAACCAGAAATATGGATTTAATTTGGCTCCATTGATTAGTATTTATATTTTTTAGTTAAGGTTCTGTTAGCCAAGATTTGGCACTTTCACATACAGTCTTTAAACAATTTTTATAGATAGATCATGCCAACCCCAATTTTTAGACCTATAAATACAGAAAAAGATACAAAATGGATTTTTTTCCATGAAGTGTTTAGATGGATAGAATTCAGCTCCATGATTTATCTTAGACTGTCATTAAAGCAGGTAAAAAATGGAACACACCATATACCGAAGTAGTAAAATGATGAATTAAACAAAGTCACCAGCCAAAGTTACCTAAACGTAAGCTCAATAGATGTATTACATCGATCCGTTACTAAAAATTGGGCTCATTGGGAACACTGATCCAGTAAGGTCCTTAAGGCCTTTTACAAAAGGAGTGGAAGAAAAAGGTTATACAAATAGCCTGCTCTGATACCAAGTCAAAACTTGATATTTGGTAGAATATCTTCCACACCTGAATCGTGGAGATAAAGAATATATTTATACTAGAGAGTACAGCAGGGCTGTTACATAGTTGTTACATATTCAAAAAGAACTGAAGATCCGTAAACTAAGCCGGAGAGTTTATAGGCTGAACAGACTTGGTATCATCCAAATCGGCCCATAAAACGCTTCTGCAAAACCTAAAACATCAAAAAAAAAAAAAAAAAAAAAAACATCTTTAATGGCAGCAAACACCAACAGTATTTGGAAGATTCAAATACACCATCTAGTTACACTAAAACACACGGAAACAAATCATTTTCTCTGGAAAACTCAGTTCAAGCCTATCCTTAAAGGATATGGACTTACCAGTTTCATTGATGGAACCAAAGAAAAACCACCAAGAACTCTACCTGAAAGTGAAGCAATAAACCCAGAGTTCACTGAAGATGAAGCACAAGATTCCCTACTTGTATGATGGCTGAACTCAACACTAACACCAGAATTTCTTAGTGAAGTCAGTGGTCTGGAAACTTCAAAACAAGTCTAGGACAAATTGGAGGAGATTTATACACCAAAAACAAGGGCTCATCAGATGGGTCTCAAGAAACAACTACACTCTATGCAAAAAGGTAACAAAACATTGAAAGCCTTTTTAAATGATGCTAAGAGTCTTTTTAATCAACTTGCGGCGTCTGGTTATACTGTAACAGCAGATGAGATGAAGCAGTCTATTAGCAATGGTTTGAAACAATCTTATGATCATATTGTCACTGCTTTAAGCACAATAGATGAGATGGATATACAAACTTTCTATACACATCTCCTAACCTTTGATATGCGCCTAGAGCAGCAGTTGGCTTTGTTGCAGCATCCGTTGGCCAATGTAGTTGTATCAAACTCGGCACCATCTGGGAGCAGGCCTGATCAAAGAAGATTCAATAATCATGGAAATCAGTACTAGCTCAACGACAATCAGAACTACAGAAGAAATAACAATTCATCAAATCAGCATAACAACAATCAGGAATCCCAAAGGAACAACCAAGGAGACCAACCCTGCCAGATCTGCAAGAAAAGAAACCACCAAGCTGATTGGTGTTGGTTTCGTTATGAGAAATCAAATAACAATCAACATCATCAACCAGCAGCATACATTGCTCTACCTAGAGGCCAAGATGGGAATTAGTGGGTTATTGATACTGGAGTAACCCATCACTTGATTGCGGATATCAAAAACTTGAGAATTCCTCATGAATATGATGGAACTGAACAAGTTCAACTTGGTAATGGTAATGCACTGCAGATTGCAAACATTAGTAATGTGACTTTTACACACAACACCAGGTTTTTTACGTTAAATCATATTTACCATGTGCCACAGATTAAAACCAATTTGATCTCGGTTTATCAGTTTTGCAAAGATAATAATGTATATTCTGAGTTTCACACCAATTTATTTGTTGTGAAGGACAACTGCAAGGGAATAACGATGTTGCAAGGGCGGAACAGAAATGGGCTTTACATATTTGATGGCATTGGAGACATAGATACCCAAGTTCCACCACAATCCTATGTTTCCACAAGTCTTCCAGTTTGGCATCAACGTCTAGGTCATCCTATGCTTCGTACTATCACTAAAATAATACTGAAATTTTCCCTTCTTATTTCGAATGAAAACTTTGATTCTTGTCATTCATGTCATGTTAGTAAAAGCAAGAAACTTCCGTTTTACATTAGCAATACTATTTATGATAAACCGTTGAGTGTACTTGTTTCAGACATTTGGGTGTCGCCGCATATTTCTAGAAATGGTTTTAAATATTATATGCTTGTTATGGATGTCTATTCACATTTTACCTGGATTTTTCCTCTTGTACAACAATCAGATGCTCTCACTGTTTTTATTCAATTCCGTAAGCAAATAGAAAACCTAACAGATCACAAAATTAAGGTTTTTCAGAGTGACAATGCTTTAGAGTATAAAAAGTTTACCTAGTATCTAAATGATTCAGGAATATAGCACAAATTTTCCTATCCTCATACGAGCCCGCAAAATGGAATAGCTATGAGACGTATTCGTCATATTACTGAGTCGATTTTGTCTCTTTTGTTCCATGCTCAAATGCCGAAATCATTCTAGTCATATAATTTTTCCACTGCATGTTATCTTATTAATAGGATTCCAAAATCTCACTATGAATGCAAAACTCCTCTCGAACTCTTGTTTCAAAAACAACCAGATTACTCGTTTTTAATGGTATTTGGTTGTCTAGCTTACCCATGTCTTCGTCCTTACAACTCAAATAAGTTAGAACCTAGATCTGTAGCCTGTGTTTTTATTGGTTACATTAGTTCCCTTAAAGGTTATGTTTGTTTTCATCGTCAAACAAATAGGGTATATATATCGCGCCATGTTCGATTTGAAGAAAGCCAATTTCCTTTCGCGCCAGAGAAGCAGCAACGTCATGTGCAATGTCTTGAGGATGTCCCATCAAGCACGAGTGTGTTAACATCTTCACCATTTAGATAATGCCCAACATCACCTTCTCTACAGTCTTCTGTTGTACTGCCTCAACTTACTTCTCAACATGTTCTGTTTGAACTGCCATCTCCGGCACGAAATTCTGAAGCTATTATATCACCATTGAATTTTTTCGTGACGCACACAGTACGAGAAAATAGTCCACCTTCCACTCATCCTACGCAATCATCAGCCTCAGGTACACCTTATCCTTTGACATATTATGTTAGTTGTGATCGTTTTTCTGCAGTTCATAGAAAATATCTTGCAGCTATCACTGCTGGAAATGATCCTAAGAGCTTCAAAGAAGCTATGAAGCATCCAGGATGGCAAAAGCCATGGCAGAAGAAATAAGAGCTCTAGAGGAACAAGGAACATGGGAATTAGAATAATTACCACCGGTAAGAAAGGCTTTGGAAGCAAATGTATTTACACAGAAAAACGTGATGAAAATGGAAATTTGGTACGTCTGAAAGCAAGACTAGTAATATTTGGGAATCATCAAGTTGAAGGATTGGATTACAATGAGACATTTGCACCAGTGGCAAAGATGACAACAGTTCGTACTTTTCTAGCTGTTGCAGCAATTAAAAATTGGGAAGTGCATCAGATGGATGTGCATAATGCCTTTCTTCATGGAGATTTAGAAGAAGAAGTGTATATGAAGATACCACCGGGATTTGCCAAGGGAAATCCTAATATGGTGTGTAGAATGAAGAAATCATTATATGGCCTAAAACAGGCTCCTAGGTGTTGGTTTGCAAAATTATCAGTGACTTTGAAGAATTATGGCTTTAAACAGTCATACTCAGATTATTCTCTCTTTACCATGACAAAGGGAAGATGCGGCTTAATGTTTTTGGTGTATGTTGATGATTTGATTGTAGCAGGAAATGATCTGGTTGCACTTCATAATTTTAAAACATACTTGGGACAATGCTTCAAGATGAAAGATTTGGGGAAGTTGAAATATTTTCTAGGATTGGAGGTGGCTCGTAGTAAACAGGGTTTCTACATATGTCAGAGGAAGTATACATTGGATATTATCATGGAAACTGGGTTATTGGGAGCAAAACCTGCAGAGTTTCCAATGGAGACAAATCATCGTCTGGCTTTGGCAAAAGGTAAAATACTAGATGATGTGGAAAAATATAGAAGATTGGTTGGTCGTTTGATTTATTTGTCAGTCACTAGACCAGATCTTGCTTACTCAGTGCATATCTTGTCACAATTTATGCAACAACCAAGAATAGAGCATTGGGAAGCAGCTCTTCGTGTGGTTAGATATTTGAAGAAGAATCTGGACAAGGAATTTTGTTGCGCTACGATAGTAGTCTCGGTTTAAAGGTTGGTGTGACTCAGATTGGGAAAGTTGTCCATTAACTAGCGTTCATTGACGGGATGGTTTGTTCTTCTCGGGTTTCACACCTGTGTCTTGGAAGACTAAGAAGCAACATACGGTTTCTCGGTCCTCGGGCGAGGCGAATACGAGATCTATGGCGGCAGTTACATGTGAATTAAAGTGGTTGAAACAATTACTTGGTGATTTAGGAGTTCATCATACACATGGGATGAATCTCTTTTGTGATAGTCAATCAGCATTATATATTGCTCAGAATCCAGTATTTCATGAACGAACAAAACATATAGAAGTGGACTGTCATCTTGTCAGAGATGCTATAATAAGGAAGATTATATCACCATCTTACACTCCTACAACAGTGCAATTGGAAGATATCTTTACAAAATCCTTGGGGAAAGCTCAGTTTCAGTTTCTTTTGTCCAATATGGGCATTTGTGACCTCCATGCTCCATCTTGAGGGAGGGTATTAGTAAATAGGGCTATTCTTAGCCTAGAATTATAGTTATATTTGGAATACCTTGAGACCCAAGTTGGGTCTTTGTATAAATATCTTGTGTGTTAATGAGAATGACACATACTTAACCAAAACTTAACAAGTTCAAATATGTGAATATTAGAACTTCAAATATTTGAATATTTTAAGGAGACAAGGGAATATTTGAACTTCATAGTTATGTGTTATTAGAAGAGATAAAATAAATTAAAAACCTTACAACTTTTCCAATGATGCGTCCATGCACTTCATAAATGCATATTGTCTTGAGCAAGTGAGAAATGCACTCGGCTTGCTCTTCGTTACATAAAAGGAAATCAACATCAAGATTTTAAATGCCCTTGGTTTGGTAGTTTGGACACTACAGTTTCCCCGAACATCTTACTTTACCATCCTTTGTAACAATTAACATCTAGTAGAAAACTTTTTCATTTTGGATTCATAATGATCTTGGTTAGAAATGATTTAATATATAAATGTAAAAATGTTCACGCAAATCATATTTAAATATTCACGTTCAGTTTAACGCCTTCAATAGTGCATGCATACAGAAAGTGCCCAAAAGATTACCGAAAGGGTAGTTATTATGTACAAATGGAATGCACGTGCGTTGCACGTCGGCAAACAATATGTTCCTACATACGTTGCACGTGTGCACAGTCCTGTATTGTACTCGGTGTATCAAGATTCTAGATTGATGGAATCTTTCTGTTTATGCATTGTACTACCACAGTGCCACTGTTGTGTTAGGTATTAGCAAGGCTGCTAATTTTGATGGAAGAAATTCTTTCTTTGCAAGAAAACAAACAGGGCATATAAGTATGACATCTCGTGGTTGCTATTTTGTACACAGTACTTAATTAAAAAAAAGACATTCATTCATGAGTTTTAATGTTCAATCAAGCCTAGCTTTATTAGGATTTGTATACAAATATTGTTTTGCCGACCAAAGGCTTTGGAGATTTCGAAAAACATTATACTAATCCTTGGATTTTATATTGCTCTTTTTGGGTAGTTTATCAAATGTTGAGGATGCTTGAATTCTACTCATTAAAAGCAAAACAAAATTCTACTCATTGAAATCAAAACAAAAAAGAGAAATCATTTCAATTCTTTTCTCAGTATCGAAAGGGTTTTCTTATGCATATCACAATTTTACAGCCAGAGTACGTTCAGGTGTAGGTTGAGTTTAAATCCTGGGCACTTTTCAAATGTCTAACTAAAATCAAAGAGGAAGTCATGACAAAAGGTGATCATCCCATGTGAACACTATACCCAAATTCTACCTAAAAATTAAAAACCCAAACTCTAAAGTACATTCTAATCCGTATAATTATCAGAGAACGGTCTAGACTTATCCTAGACTTACCCTTTCTAAATTGATCAACAATGTGAGAATCATCATATTTTTGCTAATAGTGTTACAACTTGTATCAATTTTCCAAGAACAATATTCATAAAAATTGCCCTAATTGAGAAAAAGCCATGATTTAGGATTTAACAAAAACCAACAGACTATTTCCAGAGAGATTGCAATACTATAAAGCAATGATTTAACCATAAATAAATGAAATTAGTAATTGAATTAGTTTCACACAAACCTGAAAAAGAAAATCAAAACCCCAATTTGTTAATTCAAGATCAGTCTAACCATAAAATCACTCATGTAGTTGTACTTGCGTAGTTGAAGCAATTCAGTTCTGCGATTCCACGAAGAACAAAACTTCTATTAAAATTTGGTACTTAAATCTCATGGATATGAAGATATGATCATCATCTTCATTTGTAGCAGCGATAGGTTTTCTCATCCTCTAAACCTAAGGTGAAGAAACGAAGGAGCAGAAAACAAAGTTTTGGTAGATTTGATATATATTTTTCACGGTTAGGTCCTTGTAAATTTATAAATCTTAAGATAAACCCCCCAAATATTACACATATTATGCAGAACTACTTATTAGATGGACGGTCTCCATCGCATTCCTAGATTTTAAGTCAAACGAATGACATGAAAAGTGCACACGGGAATTCTTCTCGGCGCCATTTCCGGATCTTGTAGATATAACGGCTGGAAATTAAAGTAAGGAAATCGAACGGATATGGAGAGCGGATTTTAATATCCCTTGCGCTCATTAAATGGGGGGAGATTATTATTGGATACAGAGTATACAAGAAACTAGTTAGAAGCTCAACAAGTTGAGCTCCAGCAGCGTACTACTACATTAGTTGAACATGTTTCCGTGCTTTCCTCGTCAAAATCCAAAGGTTTGGTTTTTTTTTACCGATCCAGCCTACTTTTGATTCAACCTGTTGTTTATAGGTGAAAATCGTTTCTGCTGATTTCGGTAATTTCGGTGAGTGAGTGAGAAACTGATTCAAACCCTAAACAAATGTGCTACACGTGAGCACTTTATAGGTTCGAGAGATCAATATGTACAAGTCCGGCCTAAACCAAGAAATGGCCGTTCCGGACTTGCTTCGGTCACAAAGTGGAGGAGAAGGGTTGATTTGGGAGGAAGCAAAGAAAGGTGTTGAGGAGAGTAGTATCTCGACTTGTATCGAAAGTGAAAGCTTAGGAAGCTTGCAAGAGATGGAAGCTTTTGAGAGAGCTTGCAAAGTTGCCTTTCTGAGAGTGTAAGTGTAGTGTATTTGTCCTGACCGAGACTTGTTGTCTGGTGGAAATAGGTAAGACCTATTTATACAAGTCGAGATTGAAACGTACCACTGGCCTCATGAAGAAAGAGAGTAAAGGGTGAAATAATGGGAGGAGGTGGTAACCGCATGGTTTAATGGGTGAAAACGTTTTTCACCATTATTTCCTCTTTTATTTGACCGCTTTATTCCTTTTCACGCTTTCTTAAAGTGAGCGTAGTGTACACTTGCATCTTTGTGACCGCCAAACCAAAACCCTAAAGAAGCATCCCCAGTTTGTGTTGATGTCTCGAGTGTTGGTTGCATCTTGAGTGCAAGTGGCGCTGCTAGTGGCGCGTGTGGCATGTGCCAATGGCATGTGCGGGATGCCTTGGTGGTAGGTTGCACGGTTTGCAAGTTTTGGCTACCAGTGTGTGCGTTTGGCATGTGCCAATGGCATGTGTGGAATGCCTTGGTGGTAGGTTGCACGGTTTGCAAGTTTTGGCTACCGGCGTGTGCGTTTGGCATGTGCCAATGGCATGTGCGGAATGCCTTGGTGGTAGGTTGCACGGTTTGCAAGTTAAGCTACCAGCGTGTGCGTTTGGCATGTGCCAATGGCATGTGCGGAATGCCTTGGTGGTAGGTTGCACGGTTTGCAAGTTAAGCTACCAGCGTGTGCGTTTGGCATGTGCCAATGGCATGCGTGGCCATTAGGGCCGTGACCTTGATAGGGAAACCAGCTAGCGAGTATGTTGGCATGTGCCAATGGCATGCGGGGCCGTTAGGGCCGTGACCTTGATAGGGAAGCTAGCTAGCGAGCATGTTGGCATGTGCCAATGGCATGCGGGGCCGTTAGGGCCGTGACCTTGATAGGAAGCTAGCTAGCGAGCATGTTGGCATGTGCCAATGTCATGCGGGGCCGTTAGGGCCGTGACCTTGATAGGGAAGCTAGCTAGCGAGCATGTTGGCATGTGCCAATGGCATGCGGGGCCGTTAGGGCCGTGACCTTGATAGGGAAGCCAGCTAGCGAGTATGTTGGCATGTGCCAATGGCATGCGGGGCCGTTAGGGCCGTGACCTTGATAGGGAAGCTAGCTAGCGAGCATGTTGGCATGTGCCATTGGCATGCGGGGCCGTTAGGGCCGTGACCTTGATAGGAAGCTAGCTAGGGAGTATGTTGGCATGTGCCAATGGCATGGGGGCCGTTAGGGCCGTGACCTTGATAGGGAAGCTAGCTAGCGAGCATGTTGGCATGTGCCATTGGCATGCGGGGCCGTTAGGGCCGTGACCTTGATAGGAAGCTAGATAGCGAGCATGTTGGCATGTGCCATTGGCACGTACGGCCATGTTGACCTAGTTGCATGTTTTGCAAGCCTAGGGCGCTATGTTTGGCGTGGGCCAAAGGCATAGCGGCTTGGAATTATGGCTTGCGACACGTGTTGGCATGTGCCAATGGCACGTGCGGCCATGTTGACCTAGTTGCAAGTCTTGCAAGCCTAGGGCGCTATGTTTGGCGCGGGCCAAAGGCGTAGCGGCTTAGAAATATGGCTTGCGGCACGTGTTGGCATGTGCCAATGGCACGTGCGGCCATGTTGACCTAGTTGCAAGTCTTGCAAACCTAGGGCGCTATGTTGGTCGTGGGCCGAAGGCATAGCGGCTTAGAAATATGGCTTGCGGCACGTGTTGGCATGTGCCAATGGCACGTGCGGCCATGTTGACCTAGTTGCAAGTCTTGCAAACCTAGGGCGCTATGTTGGTCGTGGGCCGAAGGCATAGCAGCTCGGAATTTGGCGTTGTTACCATGGTGCGCAATATGCGGCTTGTTTTGGCATAGTTGCTATGGTGCGCAGAGTGCGGCTTGGTTTGGCATGGTTGCCATGGTGCGCGATATGCGGCTTGGTTTGGCATGGTTGCCATGGTCGTGATATGCGGCTTGGTTTGGCATGGTTGCCATGGTGCTTGATATGCGGCTTGGTTTGGCATGGTTGCCATGGTGCGCGATATGCGGCTTGGTTTGGCATGGTTGCCATGGTGCGCGATTCGGCTTGGTTTGGCATGGTTGCCATGGTGCGCAGATATGCGGCTTGGTTTGGCATGGTTGCCATGGTGCGCTGATATACGGCTTGGTTTGGCATGGTTGCCATGGTGCGCGATATGCGGCTTGGTTTGGCATGGTTACCATGGTGCGCGGTATGCGGCTTGGTTTTGGAATTAGGGTTACGTATTTGAAAACCTAATCCCGGTATTTTGAAAAAATACCCTATTAATTATTTACACTGAGTTAAATGCTCTTATTCAATGTGTTGCGGGTAACACTAGGTCATGGGGTTTTACGATTTTACCCCTTGTCTAAAAAACCACCATCAACATTAAGTCCCCCGCTAGCTCGGAGCAGGGGCTTTGTTGCGAGGTAAGCATAAGATGGTGACAAACTGTTAACAACAACCCGTAAAGAAAATTGAAGGAGGCTTGTCGACCTTTATAAATAGGATTTGGGATCCTTGCCTCGGTATTTTTGCACAATCGGGAGGGCGGGCACAATTGGTGGGCCGGTGCGGCTTGGGCGACAATTTGGGAAGTTGGCGTGAGTTGGGAAAGCTGAGTGTGCTAGCTGGTAGGACCGGCGCGAAGTGTAGAAGCCGTTCGTGCTTGCGGTCGTGACTTGGGCGGCATTGGGAGGTCATGCAATTGGTGGGGCCGGTCCAATCTTGGAAACCATGCTTGCAGGCGTGACTTGGGCGGCATTGGGAAGTCGGTCTAAACTTGGAAACCATGCTTGCGGGCATGACTTGGGCGGCATTGAGAAGTCGCAATTGGCGGGGCCGGTCCAAACTTGGAAACCATGCTTGCGGGCGTGACTTGGGCGGCATTGAGAAGTCGGTCTAATCTTGGAAACCATGCTTGCGGGCGTGACTTGGGCGGCATTGGGAAGTCGCAATTTGTGGGCCCGTTTCTTACACGCGTGATTTTGGTGAAAGGGGAATCCTTCCCTATTTCAAAGTCTTTCACGCCTATATATGTATATATATAAAGCCCCTTTCTCCCCATACTGCGCTTTATTCTTTCCTCTTTTCATACTAGCGGCAAGGAGAAACCAGCTTCCAGGTATGTCTTCGAGTACTCTTCTTTCTCTTTTTTTTTTTATATAGGTATACACCTTAAAAGTAGACGCTTCCACAATCCTTGCATATGATTCCTTGGCGTGCCTCTTGTAGAAAATATAGTACGTATGCAAACAAGGGAATACTGCATATATTGTTTGAACCCGTGGGAAATATTGCATATATGAATTTTCGATCCTGAAAGAAATATTTGTACCCTGAAGAAAATACTGCGTGTGTATTTTGAACCCGTAGAGAATGCTCCGTATGTAATTTTGAACCCGAAGAAGGATACTGTAGACACCCGAAGAAGGATATTGTAGACACACTTGTACCCGTATAGAATGCCGCGTATATAGTCTCGAACTCGAAGAAAATACTGTGTATATAGTCTTGAACCCGAAGAAAATACTGTGTATATAATCTTGAACCCGAAGAAAATACTGTGTATATAATCTTGAACCCGAATAAAATACTGCGTATATAGTCTTGAGCCTGAATAAAATACTGCGTATATAGTCTTGAGCCAGGAGAGAATACGCCATCCTCTTTTTTTTGTTTTTTTGTTGGGTGCGACTACATGTCAAGGAGATAACTTCGTCTTTCTCTGCTTGTTTTGCGCAGATATCTTATTACCAAATTATAAAGGAATCTGATAAGATGTTACCTGAATCAAATTTCACTTCGTCGAAGGATGCTCATAATTCCAAGCCGAACATAGATGATGAATTCTTCACTAGGGCCCTCGCCCCTGCCCGGAAGAATCACCCAGGTTTCGTGCCGATTTTGCTAACCGGCAGTGAGGATGACAGGAAGACACGTTCGGTTTGCCCAGAGAGCACCATTCGGTTCTGCCTTCATAAAGGGGTATATTCCTCGTCCAACATTGACTTCAAGGATGTGTCAAAGTCCATTGCGTTCTTTTGACATATGGGTTGAGTTCATGGTGAGCAAGGAGCGTATAAATACCAACTTGACTCAGGGCGCAGATCATTGATCTTTGTCAAGACCTCGGTAAATCTCCAGTTAGGAAGGACATCCCAGGCTTGGTTGCTTTCATCTTCGGATGGTGTTCGGACACCCATACAATCATATGTAGATGGGGTGAGATAACTTTCTCCTTGGAGAGTGTGGCTCTCTTCTTGAATCTTCCGAAGAATCGGGAATCTTAGAATCCAATTATGCAAAGCGAGGTGAAGATGCGGGATGACCTGGCTGCTAAGTTGGGGGATTTCGCTCGGAAAGACTCCATTGCGAAGTCGAAGGACTCTGCCTGGAAAGAGGATGAAAGGTGCCCTTACGGTTGGTGGATATCTCAATGGTTTCCGGACGAGTTGGAGCTTGAACAGAAAAGCAGTGATCTTCATGTCGCAGCATTTTTGGCTCTCTCCAGTTTGTCTAGAGACATTTTTGATGACGGTTACGGCAAGAAAGGAATAAGACCCGAGTTGTTGGCGATTCTTTGTGAAGTTGGCGAAGGGTGAGGTTCTTCCCATTGGCAAGTCATTTCCTTGGTTCCCCTGTACGTGCATCTGGATCACCTAGTTGCGAACATGCGAGTTTCAGAATGGTTTCATGAAAGTGGATTCATATGTGCACGTTGCTTTTTGCAAGTCTGGCTATGGGAGCACTTTGAGAAGTATGCTCAGAAACCGTTGCCTTCGCTTCCGTGAGTTGGGAGGCTCCGAATTCTTCGATGGGTGAACAGGCGTCCAAGAGTTAGCGTGAGCTTGGTTAGTTTTCTTGATAAGTTGCATGAAATCAATTTTCGTCCATGAGGGCCAGTCCATAATTCAGTGACTCAAATTGGCACTTTTGCTTCTGCTCCGCTCATGTCTTTGTCTTCTGATGACGATTTGAGCGTTGGTGAAAACCTGTTCATTCTTGCCCGGTTATATGCCATCTTTCTTCGTGGGGTCTTTCCAGATAGCTGCTTACAATATTGACCGTGCTGCTCGTCACATGGGTTTCGATCAAGGGGTGCCTCTCGTTTACTGGCCGGTGATCCCTAAGGATTCGTTGCGTGTCGCCCTTGACGCCAGTGTCCTTAAGCCGGGTATCCGTCTTTCCTTTTTCAAATGGGAAGAGTAACTTTGACGACCTTCGGCTATAATGAGTTCTCGGTGCGACGAGTTTACTATGATCCGAGATTTTGTGAATAACACGGTGGAAAACGTTCGTTGCAAACCTTCTCCAATGATTCTGAAGGAGTATCCAATGTTGAGAGATCCCAGCGAAAGTTGCCTAGCAATTGAAAAGCCCCCCGGCCAAGGAACGGAGAACGAAAAATCGTCTTTGGCGGGTTCGGACGGCTTCACAAGATCCTCCCACGGCTCTTGTGTCTTTGGTTCTTCCAATAACCAGGTATGTGTTGCCTCTTCATGGGTTTGTCTCAAAACGCACGTAAATTTCGGCTGAGAATATGTGTCTTGTTTCCTTCAGGGCTTCGGTAGTGTTAATGCTTTCGCTGCCCTTACACGTTGCTAGGAGACGGCAGTTTCTTCAAGGAATTCCGGCGGCACTGAGCCTACTCATAGCGGTGATGAGTCAGAGAAAGAATAAAGTTCAGCAAGCGAGAGTGATTCCTCTGGCAGCACTGGTTCTTCTTCGGGAAGCGGTTCGGTGAGTTTGCGCTTCTTTCTTTCTTCTTCTTCCGTTTTCTTCTTTTGAAAAATGTCTAACTCAAGTTTGCGGGAGGAATCCGGTTCGGAGGATGATTTTGGGATGGAGTCACACGAAAACTTGCCTTTGGTGACCACCGGTGACTTGGAGATGGGAGTTAGCCAATTCAGGGCACAAACGTGGTTGAGACGGTGGATGATTCTCGATGGTTGTTGTCGTAGACATGGAGGAAAACCCTTTGCGAGTCATGAGGCCACTTGCGGCGCCATTTTTGATCCCCGTACTTGGTTCCTTATCCAGGTCATGTCTTTGGTTGGCGGTTTTAGCGTGTCCGGCTAAGCATGAGGCGTTGTACACGAGAATGGGAGAAGCACGGACATATGGCTACAACCAAGAAAGTCACTAGTCGATTCGCGTTTTGGTTAAGCGTGTGGAAGAGGCTTTGTCTTCCATCGAGGATATGCGTGAGGTATTTGGTCACACCGTTTAAGAGACGTTATTGCCGATCGGGAGCACCATCGCGACGTGTGCGTGGAAAGGAGTTCAACACTTCGTGGTTTGTCGAAGGCCTTGTTGAGATCCAAAAGTTGAAAGATGCGACAATCGAAAGCCTTTCCGCCGAGGAGATCGCCCGACAGAGATGGAACTCGAAAAGCTTTCCAAGATGTTGACTATGAGAGAGCGGCTCTTGAAGACGCAAACCTGACTTTCTCCAAGAAGAGCAGACTTCTGTTGGACGATTTTCCTTGAACGTTTCTCTGTTAAACTTTCATTTAGGTTCCCTTTTTTTTTTTTTTTTTTTTGAAAGACATATTGGGTGTCTGGTTCAAAACTTAACCTTTGATAGATAGGCCAGTAGCTTTTAGGGTGTTGGATTATTTCTGGGATGAATGGTTTTGATAATATAACTCGATTATGTTTTGGGTAAGGAATATTGCTTTTATGAAAGTGTGTGCTAGCAATAGGCACAAGGCGCAATAGTATGGCGGTTTTATTAAGAACCTAAAAAACAGATCGTATATCTTGCCCAATCTAAATTCACTCACTTGCAAACACGCCTCCTTCCAAGTGAAAGGCGGCTTTGCTGGTAGCATCGCCAGTTAGTCCCCAATTGCTAGTAGCGTCTTCAGCGAGTCCCCAGTTTTCGGTGTAGTTTTAATAAGCGATAACCGGGTTGTCTGGCGGTTGAGTCGGACTGAGTCGCAAGTCCCCAATCGCTGGTGGCATCTTCAACGAGTCCCAGGTTTTCTCGCGTAGTTTTTGTAACTCGGGTAACCGAGTCGCTTTGGTAGTTGAGTCGGATCGAGTTTCCTTCCCTACCATCTTGACATCTGGGTCGAAAAACGAGATCGACAGTCGACATTATAGTAGATAGATCAATCCTCCATTTGTGGTCGCCAATTGTTTATAGGTGAAAATCGTTTCACTGATTTCGGTAATTTCGGTGAGTGAGTGAGAAACTGATTCAAACCCTAAACAAATGTGCTGCACGTGAGCACTTTATAGGTTCGAGAGATCAATACGTACAAGTACGGCCTAAACCAAGAAATGGCCGTTCCAGACTTGCTCGGTCACAAAGTGGAGGAGAAGGGTTGATTTGGGGAGGGAAGCAAAGAAAGGTGTTGAGGAGAGTAGTATCTCGACTTGTATCGAAAGTGAAAGCTTAGGAAGCTTGCAAGAGATGGAAGCTTTTGAGAGAGCTTGCAAAGTTGCCTTTCTGAGAGTGTAAGTGTAGTCTATTTCTCCTGACCGAGACTTGTTGTCTGGTGGAAATAGGTAAGACATATTTATACAAGTCGAGATTGAAACGTACCCTGGCCTCATGAAGAAAGAGAGTAAAGGGTGAAATAATGGGAGGAGGTGGTAACCGCATGGTTTAATGGGTGAAAACGTTTTTCACCATTATTTCCTCTTTTATTTGACCGCTTTATTCCTTTTCACGCTTTCTTAAAGTGAGCGTAGTGTACGCTGCATGATGTGACCGCCAAACCAAAACCCTAAAGAAGCATACCCGATTTGTGTTGATGTCTCGAGTGTTGGTTGCATCTTGAGTGCAAGTGGCGCTGCTAGTGGCGCGTGTGGCATGTGCCAATGGCATGTGCGGGATGCCTTGGTGGTAGGTTGCACGGTTTGCAAGTTTTGGCTACCAGCGTGTGCGTTTGGCATGTGCCAATGGCATGTGCGGAATGCCTTGGTGGTAGGTTGCACGGTTTGCAAGTTTTGGCTACCAGCGTGTGCGTTTGGCATGTGCCAATGGCATGTGCGGAATGCCTTGGTGGTAGGTTGCACGGTTTGCAAGTTAAGCTACCAGCGTGTGCGTTTGGCATGTGCCAATGGCATGTGCGGAATGCCTTGGTGGTAGGTTGCACGGTTTGCAAGTTAAGCTACCAGCGTGTGCGTTTGGCATGTGCCAATGGCATGTGATGGTTATTTTCAATGATGTTGTAGTAAGAAAGGTTGTCGTTCACTCGGACGTGTAAAGATTGATTTTAGACTTAATGACAAACGATGATAATAATATTGAGAAATGTTTGGGACTTAGGATTCCACCAATTTTCATATTCATGGTTCAAATATCAACTCTATACAATTATAGCTCAAGTTATATCGACTCTGATTCTTTGCCAATGTAGATTTTTAGAATATTAGATGTAAATTATAAGTATGGCGCATCAAAAGTACCTAAGACTAAGCATGCGACATCAAACAAAATCACAACTAATTAAGAAAAATCATAATTTAAATTAAATTAGTGCAAAAAGTCATAAACGAATTAAATATAATTACCACAATCATGAAAAATAGCTTCTTCCATTGTTCCAGTGTTTGGTTTAGCTCCTCATTATTACAAAAAGAATGAATAAAAATAAAAGAATGAAAACTATTGTTGCTCGCACGGGCTTAGGCTCTCCCTCAAGTTGTCTCGTCGGACTCTTTATATAATGCATCTTCTCGTCACGTCACCCCATGAAAATAAACTTACTTGCCTTATTAGGGATGACCAAATACGAAAGGAAATCTCATTCTTTCTTTGTGCGATTTTTTATTGTATAGTTTAACCCTTGTTTCCATAATTGGACTTGAAGTTATGGCACACGGAGTCATATTCAGAACTATTTAGGTAGTATCTCTTTTGTCTCCTTGTGAGTGTATATAATTATATATATGCAGACTCCACTTTCTATTAGGGACCAAATTCCTTCCATTTTGGCTTCTTGTCATTTCGTATCCATAACGATTGCATCACCTAGGTAAGATTCCTCCAACCGGTGATAGCCACGTGCCACCATATATATTCCCATATTCGAAGTTCTGGGCCAATTCTCCATTTTACACTGGCATGACGACATACATTCAAAACAGGGTATGCAAATCTTTAACTTTCCTTCTTCCATATATATGCCAAATCCTTCCTCATCATTACAAGTTATCTTCTTTTCCATATGTGGGTGCAGATAGTAGTGGAGTGACCCCTATCACTGGAGTGTCCCTTAGCAATTAATATTCGGGTGTACGTTCAATATATTTCCAAGGTGACTTTAGTAATTTTCTCTCAGGGTCCAAATACTACTTTTCGAGCCAGTTTCTCCGCAAAGGCTTATTTCTCCAAAAACACCTACAAAGACACAAAATTCCAAAATAAGTACAGAAATGGGTACTAACAATATATGAAATTGAGATCAAAATAGACACATAAATGCGTCTATCAAACACCCCCAAACTTATTATTTGCTAGTCCCGAGCAAATCAAATCTACAAAATAAAATCCTAACTCACTTTATCGCGAGGCATCGTCGATTGCAGTTAGCGTATGCAATAAGCCTTTAAACCCCTAGGTGGCCCTAGTGGCCGAGTTATAGTCTCGGGAGGGTTTACAAGAGATATACCCACGAAACCTTTACACTCCAGACCCTAACTATCTACGCAGAACCTTGGAAGGCACTAAAAAATCTCCTTGGTTGGCATACTTATTGACTACAGGAGGAAGTACCCCGATGCGAAATTCAATTGATGTACACGATGCACTCAAGCATACTAAAATTCATATATAAGTCACGTAGCTCTACTCAGATAGTCGCACTATGGACATCAATATCCGGAGTCAAAACTAATCACATGGATAGATCAAGAAGATGGATATAGAGAAAAACATAGATGGTTTTGATGTTTACTAAGTGAACGGTGTTTCCCATATCTCTGTCGAAGGCCTCCGCCAAAATGATCATATCCTAATGGATCGAGATACTGTTTCGACTAATATCAACATATCTGGCATATACAAGGGAACAGGTGGTCAATAATCCTAACTCTAGGTCAACACAACCGGCATATACAAGGGTTCCAAGTGGTCGACTTTATTGAATTTATTCCGGTTGGTCCGATGGTGCAGTCTCAATTTCTTTTTTTCAACTTTTTTCTTTTTTTTTTTCACTTTTTTTTTTTTTTTTTTTTTTTTTTTGATTGCCTTTTTTTATTTTTTTTTAACAAAAATTAATCATCATTAACGGAAAGGAGTTTACAAGTATTGGATGGAAGCCTGGCGACAAGCTGGGCTCCAATCCATGGTATCTCAATCACTCTATTTCACCCTAGCATTGGTAACAACTTGATTCGTGGGCCCCACCTAATCACTTAGAGAAACATAGTTTAAAAACAAAATAAAATAAAAACTGAAGTGAAAAGGACTCAACGAGATATGGTGAAACTATCATGTTATTTCTAACACACGAGCTCTTTGTGCTTTTATGAATAGACTCTTTAGATGTTGCCATCTAATCAGATTGGTTCCTCAACTCCTACAACCAAAATGCTTCCATCCACTTAGATTGGTTAGTGCCATCCTTAATAAGCATAAATTTCTAGGCTCTGGAGTTTATCAATGCAACTAAAAAGTTTCTCCCACACCCCCAAACTTTAATCTAACATTGTCCTCAATGTTCTAAAGATAAAATTAAAAGCATGAACAAGGAGAAAGTGTTACCATTTGAAGTAAAAGAGTTAAGGAAGATATTACCGTGTCGCATGAATATTGGGTTACCTCCCAATAAGTGCTAAGTTTAAAGTCTTGACCCAGGACTAAGAAAGGATTAGTCACCTCATAAAATCATAAAGTAATAGCCGAAATATCTCGTGGGTCGTCAAAACCAAATAGAGCTATCACAAATAAAAGGAATCTCAACCTGCCAAGAAAATTAACAAATAAAGCACACCCTTGTCTAGTTTCTGTTTAAGACAACTACATCTAGTTTGTGGTTCGGAGTTCGAGTTCTATAACTTGGGTCCAAATAAAATATTTTCATGGGTTGGATTTCCTCAAAGCTAAGATCCGGTTCAGGTTGTAAAGTCTCAAAAACTCAAATAAGAACTTAGAAGCACATAATAATAACTTGAATAATTGCGGATCCTTATAGTCAATCGATTTTGACTCACACAATTGACCACGATGGCGGCGGTCAATCATAATAAAATGTGTCGATAATAATTCCCTAAAGTACTTAGGCTTAGTCTCAGAACTTAATAACGGACACATTTTGAACTCATACATTCCCACAATTGGTTGAAAAACTTTTGGTGGGAAAACAAAATCAATCTGGGTATCATAGCCTGGGCTAACCACATCAATCAGAGGATGGGTTTCGAACAACTGAACTTCCCTATGGACATCACTAGGTTCAGGAAAACGTGTATGAAGATAAACTTTTAAAATTGTTGAGGCACATATGTCAAGTCCCAAGTGAGGGACCTTTCTAAGAGTTAAGGCACATGGAGAATGATAATCAGCCCCAAACTTAGAGTTTCGGTGTCTCTAGAAAGACTAGTCACAACTTCCCTAATTTCAAGGTCATCCGATTCACGAAAATGGTCAATTGATTCTTCTAAGTCGGAGTTCATCCTCACTCATCTCTCGAATTCATTTTCTTTGTCTAAGACTAATGTTTCTAAATCGCTAGACTCTAAAACAATATTCTCAGAAGAAACTCGTTCCTCAAAACTATCATCGGCTTCGTAATCATAAGGGAATACTACATCGTCTAAAACGGTGGTATCTCTAGTCAAATCCTCGTCCTTTTGAATGGGTGAATAATTGTTAAAATTATTTGGATTTGAACTAGAAACATTATCATTATTAAGCTCGATTGGAGTAACAAATTCCTGATCACTACGCCTACTTATTTCAAATTCTTCATCAGCACTATCCTCATCATAATCATCGTTATAATAACATGAAAATGGTTGAACCTCATCTAAAGTAGTGTTACCAATTCTAACCTCGTCATCTTGATTATGCAAATAACTATCCTCATTTTCAAAGGTACTATTGGAAACACTATATTGGAAATTAAAACTATCTTGAGCATTTCTTTCTGGGCCTCTAATGACATTTTTCGAGTCGATTCACATGACTTCCTGATTTTATCTAGGAAAGAAGGTTCACACGTTGCATTGCTTTCATCCATAACTAAGTTATTCATTTACGCTTTAACTTACGTGTCGCCTCGGCTAACTTACGTGTTGACTCTAGTAGAGAGGAATTTTGCTCGTGCGACCGGTTGGCATGTGGATAGTAATTGGGCTCATCATGGTATGAGCCATAACCTTGAAAAGGCTGGCGTTCCCAACCACTATTCACACTATGGTCAAAGTAGTAACGTCCATTTTGAAACTCGAGTCGGATATTCGTTGTATTGGCTATTGTAATACCGATTTCGACATTCTATTCGCAGGGGTGTGAGTTGTCACACAAAATAAAACCCAGCGACGGAGGTTCGTGGGTGGATAGAGTCTTACCTCCGTGCAGACGGGCGATGAACCGTTGAAGTCGGCTCGGGCCACCGACTCGATGTCGAGTGTACGAACCCGAGGGCGAGACGAGATCATAATTGTCGTCCTTCCAAAGCAGTTTATATTTAATCTCAACCCTTCCTTAGGGTTTTAAAAATAATGTCCAAGTCCAAAAAGTCCAAAAATAAAAGAAAAATTACAAAAATACAACCCTATTTACAGTTTCTATAAATAAAACAAAATAATTATATACAAAATCTTCTTCTTCACTCCTTGGACTCCTCTTTTCTTTCCTTCTTTGGCGATGTTTTCCTTTTATAGCACTTTTTGTTTCCTTGTAGCTTCGCTCCAAATACGAAAAGAATCGAAAAATACCAAAGGCGTAAAAAAGAACAAAAATAATAAAAATAAAAATAAACCTAAAACAAATCTAAATACAAGTCCGCGTCGGCGTATCAAAAATTGATGGTTATTTTCAATGATGTTGTAGTAAGAAAGGTTGTCGTTCACTCGGACGTGTAAAGATTGATTTTAGACTTAATGACAAACGATGATAATAATATTGAGAAATCTTTGGGACTTAGGATTCCACCAATTTTCATATTCATGTGGTTCAAATATCAACTCTATACAATTATAGCTCAAGTTATATCGACTCGATTCTTTGCCAATGTAGATTTTAGAATATTAGATGTAAATTATAAGTATGGCGCATCAAAAGTACCTAAGACTAAGCATGCGACATCAAACAAAATCACAACTAATTAAGAAAAATCATAATTTAAATTAAATTAGTGCAAAAAGTCATAAACGAATTAAATATAATTACCACAATCATGAAAAATAGCTTCTTCCATTGTTCAGGTGTTTGGTTTAGCTCCTCATTATTACAAAAGAATGAATAAAAATAAAAGAATGAAAACTATTGTTGCTCAAGTGCAGGCTTCCGGCTCTCCCCTCAAGTTGTCTCGTCGGACTCTTTATATAATGCATCTTCTCGTCACGTCACCCCATGAAAATAAACTTACTTGCCTTATTAGGGATGACCAAATACGAAAAGGAAATCTCATTCTTTCTTTGTGCGATTTTTTATTGTATAGTTTAACCCTTGTTTCCATAATTGGACTTGAAGTTATGGCACACGGAGTCATATTCAGAACTATTTAGGTAGTATCTCTTTTGTCTCCTTGTGAGTGTATATAATTATATATATGCAGACTCCACTTTCTATTAGGGACCAAATTCCTTCCATTTTGGCTTCTTGTCATTTCGTATCCATAACGATTGCATCACCTAGGTAAGATTCCTCCAACCGGTGATAGCCACGTGCCACCATATATATTCCCATATTCGAAGTTCTGGGCCAATTCTCCATTTTACGCTGGCATGACGACATACATTCAAAACAGGGTATGCAAATCTTTAACTTTCCTTCTTCCATATATATGCCAAATCCTTCCTCATCATTACAAGTTATCTTCTATTCCATATGTGGGTGCAGATAGTAGTGGAGTGCCCCCTATCACTGGAGTGTCCCTTAGCAATTAATATTCGGGTGTACGTTCAATATATTTCCAAGGTGACTTTAGTAATTTTCTCTCAGGGTCCAAATACTACTTTTCGAGCCGGTTTCTCATGAAAGGCTTATTTCTCCAAAAACACCTACAAAGACACAAAATTCCAAAATAAGTACAGAAATGGGTACTAACAATATATGAAATTGAGATCAAAATAGACACATAAATGCGTCTATCAAACACCCCCAAACTTATTATTTGCTAGTCCCGAGCAAATCAAATCTACAAAATAAAATCCTAACTCACTGTCGCAGGCATCGTCGATTGCAGTTAGCGTATGCAATAAGCCTTTAAACCCATAGGTGGCCCTAGTGGCCGAGTTATAGTCTCGGGAGGGTTTACAAGAGATATACCCACGAAACCTTTACACTCCAGACCCTAACTATCTACGCAGAACCTTGGAAGGCACTAAAAAATCTCCTTGGTTGGCATACTTATTGACTACAGGAGGAAGTACCCTGATGCGAAATTCCAATTGATGTACACGAGTTTGCACTCAAGCATACTAAAATTCATATATAAGTAACAGAGCTCTACTCAGATAGTCGCACTATGGACATCAATATCCGGAGTCAAAACTAATCACATGGATAGATCAAGAAGATGGATATAGAGAAAAACATAGATGGTTTTGATGTTTACTAAGTGAACGGTGTTTTCCCATATGCATACGAAGGCCTCCACCAAAATGATCATATCCTAATGGTGAGATAACGGTATCGACTAATATCAACATACTTGGCATATACAAGGGAACCAGGTGGTCAATAATCCTAACTCTAGGTCAACACAATCGGCATATACAAGGGTTAGGTGGTCGACTTTATTGAATTTATTCGGTTGGTCTGATGGTCTGGTCTCAATTTCTTTTTTTTTTCAACTTTTTTCTTTTCTTTTTTTTTCACTTTTTTTTTTTTTTTGATTGCCTTTTTTTATTTTTCTTTTTAACAAAAATTAATCATCATTAACGGAAAGGAGTTTACAAGTATTGGATGGAAGCCTGGCGACAAGCTGGGCTCCAATCCATGGTATCTCAATCACTCTATTTCACCCTAGCATTGGTAACAACTTGATTCATGGGCCCCACCTAATCACTTAGAGAAACATAGTTTAAAAACAAAATAAAATAAAAACTGAAGTGAAAAGGACTCAACGAGATATGGTGAAACTATCATGTTATTTCTAACACCTGAGCTCTGTGCTTTTATGAATAGACTCTTTAGATGTTGCCATCTAATCAGATTGGTTCTCAACTCTTACAACCAAAATGCTTCCATCCACTTAGATTGGTTAGTGCCATCCTTAATAAGCATAAATTTCTAGGCTCGGAGTTTATCAATGCAACTAAAAGTTTCTCCCATACCCCCAAACTTTAATCTAACATTGTCCTCAATGTTCTAAAGATAAAATTAAAAGCATGAACAAGGAGAAAGTGTTACCATTTGAAGTAAAAGAGTTAAGGAAAGATATTACCGTGTCGCATGAATATTGGGTTACCTCCCAATAAGTGCTAAGTTTAAATTCTTCAGCCAGACTAAGAAAGGATTAGTCACCTCATAAAATCATAAAGTAATAGCCGAAATATCTGTGGGTCGTCAAAACCAAATAGAGTTATCACAAATAAAAGGAATCTCCAACCTGCCAAGAAAATTAACAAATAAAGCACACCATTGTCTAGTTTCCTGTTTAAGACAACTACATCTAGCTGTGGTTCAGGTTCAGGTTCTATAACTGGGTCCAAATAAAATATTTTCATGGGTTGGATTTCCTCAAAGCTAAGATCCGGTTCAGGTTGTAAAGTCTGTAAAAACTCAAATAAGAACTTAGAAGCACATAATAATAACCTGAATAATTGCGGATCCTTATAGTCAATCAGTTTTGACTCACACAATTGACCACGATGAAACTGGCGGTCAATCATAATAAAATGTGTCGATACTAATTCCCTAAAGTACTTAGGCTTAGTCTCAGAACTTAATAACGGACACATTTTGAACTCATACATTCCCACAATTGGTTGAAAAACTTTTGGTGGGAAAACAAAATCAATCTGGGTATCATAGCCTGGGCTAACCACATCAATCAGAGGATGGGTTTCGAACAACTGAACTTCCCTATGGACATCACTAGGTTCAGGAAAACGTGTATGAAGATAAACTTTTAAAATTGTTGAGGCACATATGTCAAGTCCCAAGTGAGGGACCTTTCTAAGAGTTAAGGCACATGGAGAATGATAATCAGCCCCAAACTTAGAGTTTTCAGTGTCTCTAGAAAGACTAGTCACAACTTCCCTAATTTCAAAGTCATCTGATTCCTGAAAATGGTCAATTGATTCTTCTAAGTCAGGTTCATCCTCACTCATCTCTACGAGTTCATTTTCTTTGTCTAAGATTAATGTTTCTAAATCGCTAGACTCTAAAACAATATTCTCAGAAGAAACTCGTTCCTCAAAACTATCATCGGCTTCGTAATCATAAGGGAATACTACATCGTCTAAAACGGTGGTATCTCTAGTCAAATCCTCGTCCTTTTGAATGGGTGAATAATTGTTAAAATTATTTGGATTTGAACTAGAAACATTATCATTATTAAGCTCGATTGGAGTAACAAATTCCTGATCACTACGCCTACTTATTTCAAATTCTTCATCAGCACTATCCTCATCATAATCATCGTTATAATAACATGAAAATGGTTGAACCTCATCTAAAGTAGTGTTACCAATTCTAACCTCGTCATCTTGATTATGCAAATAACTATCCTCATTTTCAAAGGTACTATTGAAAACACTATATTGGAAATTAAAACTATCTTGAGCATTTCTTTCACGGGCCTCTGTGACATTTTTAAGTCGATTCACATGACTTCTGATTTTATCTAGGAAAGAAGGTTCACACGTTGCATTGCTTTCATCCATAACTAAGTTATTCATTTACGCTAACTTACGTGTCGCCTCGCCTAACTTACGTGTTGACTCTAGTAGAGAGGAATTTTGCTCGTACGACCAGTTGGCATGTGGATAGTAATTGGGCTCATCATGGTATGAGCCATAACCTTGAAAAGGCTGACGTTCCCAACCACTATTCACACTATGGTCAAAGTAGTAACGTCCATTTTGAAACTCAGTCGGATATTCGTTGTATTGGCTATTGTAATACCAGTTCGACATTCTATTCGCGAGGGTGTGAGTTGTCACACAAAATAAAACCCAACGACGGGGATTCGTGGGTGGATAGAGTCTTACCTCCGTGCCGGACGGGCGATGAACCGTTGAGGTCGACTCAGGCCACCGACTCCGATGTCAGTGTACGAACCCGAGGGGCCGAGACTGTATCGTAACTGTCGTCCTTCCCTGCAAACAGTTTATATTTAATCTCAACCCTTCCTTAGGGTTTTAAAAATAATGTCCAAGTCCAAAAAGTCCAAAAATAAAAGAAAAATTACAAAAATACAACCCTATTTACAGTTTCTATAAATAAAACAAAATAATTATATACAAAATCTTCTTCTTCACTCCTTGGACTCCTCTTTTCTTTCCTTCTTTGGCGATGTTTTCCTTTTATAGCACTTTTTGTTTCCTTGTAGCTTCGCTCCAAATCTGAAAAGAATCGAAAAATACCAAAGGCGTAAAAAAGAACAAAAATAATAAAAATAAAAATAAACCTAAAACAAATCTAAATACAAGTCCGCGTCGGCGGCGCCAAAAATTGATGGTTATTTTCAATGATGTTGTAGTAAGAAAGGTTGTCGTTCACTCGGACGTGTAAAGATTGATTTTAGACTTAATGACAAACGATGATAATAATATTGAGAAATACTGGGACTTAGGATTCCACCAATTTTCATATTCATGTGGTTCAAATATCAACTCTATACAATTATAGCTCAAGTTATATCGACTCTGATTCTTTGCCAATGTAGATTTTTAGAATATTAGATGTAAATTATAAGTATGGCGCATCAAAAGTACCTAAGACTAAGCATGCGACATCAAACAAAATCACAACTAATTAAGAAAAATCATAATTCAAATTAAATTAGTGCAAAAAGTCATAAACGAATTAAATATAATTACCACAATCATGAAAAATAGCTTCTTCCATTGTTCCAGTGTTTGGTTTAGCTCCTCATTATTACAAAAAGAATGAATAAAAATAAAAGAATGAAAACTATTGTTGCTCGGTACGGGCTTCCGGCTCTCCCCTCAAGTTGTCTCGTCAGACTCTTTATATAATGCATCTTCTCGTCACGTCACCCCATGAAAATAAACTTACTTACCTTATTAGGGATGACCAAATACGAAAGGAAATCTCATTCTTTCTTTGTGCGATTTTTTATTGTATAGTTTAACCCTTGTTTCCATAATTGGACTTGAAGTTATGGCACACGGATTCATATTCAGAACTATTTAGGTAGTATCTCTTTTGTCTCCTTGTGAGTGTATATAATTATATATATGCAGACTCCACTTTCTATTAGGGACCAAATTCCTTCCATTTTGGCTTCTTGTCATTTCGTATCCATAACGATTGCATCACCTAGGTAAGATTCATCCAACCGGTGATAGCCACGTGCCACCATATATATTCCCATATTCGAAGTTCTGGGCCAATTCTCCATTTTACGCTGGCATGACGACATACATTCAAAACAGGGTATGCAAATCTTTAACTTTCCTTCTTCCATATATATGCCAAATCCTTCCTCATCATTACAAGTTATCTTCTTTTCCATATGTGGGTGCAGATAGTAGTGGAGTGCCCCCTATCACTGGAGTGTCCCTTAGCAATTAATATTCGAATTGTACGTTCAATATATTTCCAAGGTGACTTTAGTAATTTTCTCTCAGGGTCCAAATACTACTTTTCGAGCCAGTTTCTCCGCAAAGGCTTATTTCTCCAAAAACACCTACAAAGACACAAAATTCCAAGATAAGTACAGAAATGGGTACTAACAATATATGAAATTGAGATCAAAATAGACACATAAATGCGTCTATCAGCATGCGTGGCCATTAGGGCTGTGACCTTGATAGGGAAACCAGCTAGCGAGTATGTTGACCTAGTTGCATGTTTTGCAAGCCTAGGGCGCTATGTTTGGCGTGGGACAAAGGCATAGCGGCTTGGAGTTATGGCTTGCGACACGTGTTGGCATGTGCCAATGGCACGTGCGGCCATGTTGACCTAGTTGCAAGTCTTGCAAGCCTAGGGCGCTATGTTTAGCGCGGGCCAAAGGCGTAGCGGCTTAGAAATATGGCTTGCGGCACGTGTTGGCATGTGCCAATGGCACGTGCGGCCATGTTGACCTAGTTGCAAGTCTTGCAAAACTAGGGCGCTATGTTGTTCGTGGGCCGAAGGCATAGCGGCTTAGAAATATGGCTTGCGGCACGTGTTGGCATGTGCCAATGGCACGTGCGGCCATGTTGACCTAGTTGCAAGTCTTGCAAACCTAGGGCGCTATGTTGGTCGTGGGCCGAAGGCATAGCGGCTCGGAATTTGGCGTTGTTGCCATGGTGCGCAGTATGCGGCTTGTTTTGGCATGGTTGCCATGGTGCGCGGAGTGCGGCTTGGTTTGGCATGGTTTCTATGGTGCGCGATATGCGGCTTGGTTTTGGCATGGTTGCCATGGTGCGCATGATATGCGGCTTGGTTTGGCATGGTTGCCATGGTGCGCGATATGCGGCTTGGTTTGGCATGGTTGCCATGGTGCGCAAAGTATGCGGCTTGGTTTTGGCATGGTTGCCATGGTGCGCGATATTCGGCTTGGTTTGGCATGGTTGCCATGGTGCGCGATGTATGCGGCTTGGTTTTGGCATGGTTGCCATGGTGCGTGATATGCGGCTTGGTTTGGCATGGTTGCCATGGTGCGTGATATGCGGCTTGAATTGGCATGGTTACCATGGTGCGTGATATGCGGCTTGGTTTTGGAATTAGGGTTACGTATTTGAAAACCTAATCGGTATTTTGAAAAAATACCCCTATTAATTATTTACACCTGAGTTAAATGCTCTTATTAAATGTGTTGCGGGTAACACTAGGTCATGGGGTTTTACGATTTTACCCCTTGTCTAAAAAACCACCATCAACACCTGTATAAAAGGACAAGTGAGTCTGTCCGTTTCTATTTGTTAAGTTTTCAAATTATTTTTCCAAGTTAACCCCTCAAGTAAAGTTAGTTACCGACCATAGTTAGGTTTATCCGGGTTTCTGAGTTTTAGCCAGATAAGAAATGGATAGTAGTTTATACTCCCAATTCTTCCATCCCTCCCAATTCTTCTATCCCTCTCACTATTTCTCTTTCAATTTCTCTGTTCTAGTTTCGCCTCCCTCTTCTTCCTCTTATGTAACTTCGCAGAGATTACGGATGGATAATGAATTCATTAAATCCAGATGGTATATGTATGTATCTCTATTTAATTTTTCATTTATATCAGATAGTAGGTTGATTGTAATAGCAATTTTAAGTGTTTGAAACCCTAACCCTCTTTTCTTGATTAAAACACTAATTGATTCCGTTACAAAAATGTTTTCCGATTCCGTGCTTCTCCTTTAGAATTCATTGGGTTCATACTTCATACCCTCATAATAGTTGAAGGGTTTGGGAATTGAATGGAATCAGATTTGATCTGTATTTAGTTGGTTCTCTGATTCGGGTTAAAACCAAATGGAATCTAATACCACACTGCATTATCATACTAAGGACTACACATCTCAGCTGGAAAAATTATTTATAGTTTCTGGACTACCCAGTTGCATATCCTTATAGTTGGTACAGTTTTCGAGGACATTTTGAAAGAGGCAAGACTTCCATATTTTTCTTGAGCTTAAGATTTACTGCATATCCTTATATTTTATTAAAATGATTAACGAAGGATGACGTAGTCCTGTTTATCTTCATTATTACTTTGTCAGTGACACTCTCCCATATAAGTGTGTTGGAATTCTGCTATCTGTTTTTGGTACTTGCTAAATGGGTTTGTTTGATGATTCCAGTCAGAGAAAGTACGTGATGAATACGGGGATGATATGTCCATCATGACGGCATTTGCTATTGTCATGGAAAAATGGACAGACCTAAGGTTTGTTCATCGATCTCCTCTCCGGTTTTTGTTTTCTTTTTGTTATGCCGCCAGAATTTTAGGTTGCAGCTTGCTACTTCATAAATTTACTAGGGAAAAATGTCATATTTTTCTGTTTTAGGCTATTGCTCAAACTAATATAAAGACTTAGGTCACTTGAAAATTGTTACATGTATGGCTTAGGACATAATTAGACTAGTCCGATTATTATATTCAAATAATTTAGAATTCTGAAGCATGAGCATGGTGCAGGCAAGAAGGGGTCGCTTACAAAGTTCTGCAGTGGTACTTGTGCAGAATGGAAGGCTGGTTTGCTGCGGATGCTGACACCATCTCGCTTAGGTGCCGGGATCAGGTATGTATTTTTTTTATCACCATATTTCAGTGTTTTAATTTCATGCTCCATATAACTTTCTGTTAGCTAACATAAATTACAGGAAGAACTACTTTCTGGTGGCCATGGGCTCATGATTCGGGGTTATCTCCCAGTCATCAACACTATTGCAAAAGGTCTCGATATTCGCATAAGGCACAGGTATAACCAAGTTAATCAGCTCCTTTAATTTTCTTACGTTGTGGGTGCACAACCGAATTCAGGAATTTCACTAGGTAACTTTTGCTTACCATTGGTCGTTTTACAGCGTTACAAAAATATTTCGCCGCAATTTTGGAGTTAAATTCATGGTTGAGAATGAGAAAACATTTGTAGCAGACGCAGTTGTAATCGCTGTTCCGCTTGGTGTTTTGAAAGCTAAGCATATAGAGTTTGAGCCTAGGTTACCGGAATGCAAAGAAGAAGCCATCGTTGTGCTTGGGGTTGGGACTGAGAACAAGATAGCATTGGACTTTGACAGTGTATTCTATCCAAACGTGGAAATCTTGGGAGTAGTATCGCCGACTTCATACGGATGCAGTTACTTCTTAAATCTTCATAAGAAAACAGGCCGACCTGTTCTTATATCTATGCCGGCTGGAAGACTGGCCCATGATATCGGCAAGATGTCATATGAGGCTGCTTCTAATTTTGCATTTCTTCAACTTAAGAAGGTTTTTCCTAATGCTTCTGAACCCGTAAGTTTATCTGACATCGGTTTGTGCATCGTTTCATTTCATTTTCGCCTATTTGCAGTTTCACCAACTAATCTCCTGCTTTCTTATTCCTTGTGACTGATTGCAGATTCAGCATCTTGTTTCTCACTGGACCAAACCCCTTGACCTCATCTGATTCAACGGCGAAAGATAAGATTGTTTGTAATGCACCAGATCGGATCTTTTGCTATAGTAGACGCTGATGTGGTTTGCTTTCTCTTTGGTATATTAGAAGCAAATGGCGTCAGGACGGATGTCAATTCACTTGGACCCTACAGCTATGACACAGTAGGTAAACCCCACGACTATGATCTGTATGAACGACTTAGGATCCCTGTAGACAACATGTTCTTTGCTGGAGAGGTGACAAGTGCAAGCTATCCTGGAACTGTGCATGGAGCATTGTCAACTGTAGATGGAACACTTCCGCCATATATGGATTAATTGAATTGGAGTATTATCTTTTGAGGTGTTTTTTCTTCAGACTCGATTGAATATCTTCTGAATTAAAGACTAGGATTACAGAAGACTATAGTTCTGAGTCAGATCTCCAATATGAACAACAGAAAAATATCTTCAATCATTATATGACATTTGAGTATCGAGATGATGGTGGTGGTTTTGGTAATAGCAGTGGTGATCTCAGTGGAAGGGTTGCTTATGCAGTGGCGACGGTAATCTTCATGACGGTGGATGTCTCTGTGGCAATTACTTTCCGAGTCCGGGCTTTGGGTTTTTCAGTCTCTTATTGTAACTTGTTATCTTTGTTTTTGTTTTTGTTGTTTGCTTTGGTCACTTCCTGTGCTCCAATCTGTTATACTTTCGCTTCTTTTTGAATCAAATCATTTAATTTACCGATCAAAAATAATAATAAGTGCAGTACAAGACATAGTTGTGAACGTACACGGAAGAAGAAATCAAGTGATGGTGTGTTATCTCTATTGTGAAGTGAAGACCAAATCATAGTGAGAATACCAAGTCTTAATAAGCTAGATAATCTTAAGATACCTTGTCAATACGTATGAACTAAAGTGTGTTTATATTTTGTTTTTTTCTCTTGCAGCTGTAATGCAAACATATGGGTAATGGGTTTCAAGTAGGTTTGAATACTTGAAAGGTAGTTGACAGAGCTCCTGGAGTACGTAGCTAGATTTGGGCAACATTCTGTTACTGTATGGTATGTACGGTCATGAAACCATGCTCGACGGAAGTGATGTCAACGGGAGGCGTGTGAACCAGAGAATATAACCACAACATTAACAGCTTTGGTCAACTAAAATGAATTGGGTACTACACTAATCCGGGTCGTATAAAATAAACTGGGAATGTTGTCGTGATGATCGTGGAAGTTAACATGGGTAGCTGATTCATACGGTTGTATCAAAGATATTAGAGCGTCCTAGAATACCCTCTGCAATTAATGTCTGCTGGTCTAATTCATAAACATGTATACACACAAACCTGCCTATCTTTTAGGGACGGAGGGAGTAACAAGTAACAACAGGCCAACAACCTAACATTTCGAATTAGCTTTCTCAAACTGATTATGTCACCCTCCTTTTCAAAACTTTCATTGAGTAATTTGTGTATTGGTAGGCAACAACCTCAGATATTAGTTTTATTACTGAGGCATGGGGGAGGCCGGAGGCATGGATTATTCTACAAACTCATCTAACACAGGTGGTGCTTAACTTAGGTTCAAGAAGTGGGACTATCGGAGGAATTGCATTTGCTGGTAACACTGTTGTTGCAAATTGGGTTTCCTATCGTATAAAATTAATTGGGTGTCCTACAAAGGCAGTCGTACAAAACAAATTGGGTATGTTGCTCTATGGTCATATAAATTAAAATGGTTACCTGGCTTAGACGGTTGTATAAATGAAATTGGTCGGCCGAGTCACACGTAATTTGGTTTAGTATGACTGTTTAAATTCTAGTATAACTATTTTAATCCAACCCGAACAAACATTAATGCCCAGTGCATTCTAACCTGACTTCTCCAATTTCGTAATTCTAACCCGACTTCTCTAATTTTGTGAAGTTTATCCCTTTTAAGGCATAACAGCAGATGCTCTAGGCAACTTAGTTTACACAAAGTGATCAAATTCACTGATATTCTGACAAAGAAATCCAAAGAAATTCCCCGCTTTCGTATTATCTTCAGCAGTCTAACGTCCCTATTCTTGTGAGAGAAAACATATATGCTTTCTTTATAAAACCACAAAACGAACAATCTTAGAGATGCACAGTGAATCTTAGCTAGTCATACTTAAAAATAAACTTTAAAAATACCTCATGTAGGAAGATAGCATCCATCCAAGCATATGAGATAGCGCACATCCAAGCATACGAGACAAACCTATAACATGGTCAAGTCAGACTATTCCAACAAACACTTTAAGAAATCAAGTTTTTTTTTTTATTTTTCGAATGGAAGTAAAACTTAGATTGAGCAAGCAATAACAAAAAACACGTATGTTGAACACGGTTGAGACTTATTTTGGCACTTCAAACATGTTTGTGATTACCATGAAATGACATGGATTTATTAACCAATCTATTGCGTTTGCGAACACAGTGAATATCTATATCACGGATTGAGCAAGGGAAGAGACCAAGTCCTTGACATAAAATTATATTTCACATGAGAACAAAGACATAATACCAAATACAACGAAATTTGAAGGAAATACAAGGTACATCATTCCATTAAAAAGTATGAGAGTAACAATACTTAAATTTTCCTCACAGATCATCACAAAGGCCTTTAAACTTGCATCTAATAAGCTAAACCAACTAACCAAGTTACTAATCTTTCATCTTTCTAGTTTGAGTTGGACAATCTTATTCTTGCTTCTGCAAACAAAAATAACATGCTGATTAACACAAATTATATTATTTTCAAAGGATCGCATAAAATAAATTAGGTACCACACCAACACGGTCGTATAAAGTAATTTGGGTATATGATGTTCCATGGTTACTTAAATTAAAATAGGTACAGGTAGATTACAGGAAAATCTAAGCCAAATCACCCAATAAAAGTAACTTATACTGCGTGATGAGGGGCAAGAGATAATATAAACCTCGGGTAATTACGATAGAAGGACTTGAATAGAGGGAATGATGATTATGTGTACCAACCTTTTCATCAATCCACATTAGTGAATTGAGCTGATTGTTTAGAATGCGTACAACAACATCTAACGGATTCATCCCATCGGCTGCATCGAGGTCCCCTCCCTAATTGAAGAGAATGTGAGTATCTTGTACTTAAACAGCTCCTAAGAAGGTTTCATATGAGCAATTTTTTCCTTACCTGACCTAGCATTCAAGGTCTGAATAATTGATATCATATGTTCTATCATTTGCTCCATTTCCCTATCAACATATTCAGTCTGCTCGTACCTGAAATTGCAACATTGGTTAATAGCCAGATGTAACATGTATGCAACGAAAAAAAAAAGTTGGTACAAGTGCATAAAAGTGTAAAAATGTGGTTGGTCCGGATTTGGACACTGAAATTTGACCAACTCTAGCAATACTGTCCTTAGTGAAAGGATATCATGTACACTTTTAAATACAAATAATCAGACTGTTCGTGAATTTCCGATGCTGCTCGATCTCATGAGCAAGTTTGCCCCCACATACTTTCTGCAACTTTTTTTAGCTGACGGAGAAGAAGAAGATTATAGAGGGAGAATAGGGCAAAATAGAAGGAGATCGAGGAAGAAAAAGAGTAGCGTTCTAGTTCAGATTTACGGGTATGGTTTTTTTGTTAACTCTACCCGCATTTGTTAAGATAACCCTTTAAGGAATTTTTAGTCATTCCATCACGAGTCACTTCCAACCATGGTTGACTGGTTTCGCTCAGTCCGTCAATATAGGTTGATTGATACAGTGTCCATCCATAAGGTTTGACCCAAACCTTAGGATTTCTACGATGATTAGCCAAAAGCCATGATTTAGGATTTAACAAAAACCAACAGACTATTTCCAGAGAGATTGCAATACTGTAAAACAATGATTTAACCATAAATAAATGAAATTAGTAATTGAATTAGTTTCACACAAACCTGAAAAAGAAAATCAAAACCCCAATTTGTTAATTCAAGATCAGTCTAACCATAAAATCACTCGTGTAGTTGTACTTGCGTAGTTGAAGAAATTCACTTCTGCGATTCCACGAAGAACAAAACTTCTATTAAAATTTGGTACTTAAATCTCATGGATATGAAGATATGATCATCATCTTCATTTGTAGCAGCGATAGGTTTTCTCATCCTCTAAACCTAAGGCGAAGAAACGAAGGAGCAGAAAACAAAGTTTTGGTAGATTTGATATATATTTTTCACGGTTAGGTCCTTGTAAATTTATAAATCTTAAGACAAACCCCCAAAATATTACACATATTATGCAGAACTACTTATTAGATGGACGGCCTCCATCGCATTCCTAGATTTTAAGTCAAACGAATGACATGAAAATTGCACACAGGAATTCTTTTCGGGGCCATTTCCGGATCTTGTAGATATAACGGCTGGAAATTAAAGTAAGGAAATTGAACGGATATGGAGAGCGGATTTTAATATCCCTTGCGCTCATTAAATGGGGGGAGATTATTATTGGATACAGAGTATACAAGAAACTAGTTAGAAGCTCAACAAGCTGAGATCCAGCAGCGTACTACTACATTAGTTGAACATGTTGTCGTGCTAGCCTACCAGCAAAGCTTCATGAGGAACCAACCAAGGGAGCCGAAGAAAATATGGGGCTGATTATGTCACAAGGAGGGAAGTTAATTCTACCTTCCATGTCAAATTCTGCAGTATTGCAGTATCGGGAACTCGAACCTCAAACTTCCTGGAGCACATCAAACCTTTGAGCAACGGAGATGACACGCTGAGCTATCTACCTGTTTTTTTAGATTGGAAAGAAGAAGTTAACAAAGATGACTTGAATACAATGACTAATCAAGAAAATAAGAAAAGAAAAAACTTGAATTTGCATCTCAAGCCCTTAATGTTTGATGGATGAAAGTGATGAGGTGATAAGTTATAGCGTAGACTATTAAAAAATACTAAACTAACCGATATTTTGTAAAAAGAATACTATAAATATCTTTAGTGTGTGGATGTCCAACAGATTTTTAAGATTGCACCCGCATTCAATTCAAATTTCGTGTATTTCATCCGCATACGTCCATTAGTGAAAGATTTGGACACCCTTGTGTAAAAATGTGGTTGGTCCGGATCAAATCTGCAGGTTTCGGGCCGAATACAAACAGAAAGGTGGATCTTTATTCTTTAACAACAAGTTGAAGCCTAGCAATGACATTAGTTTAAAACGAGGTTAAACCATTGATATATGGTTGGATGGGCTTCAGATTCGAAAATTATTTGAATCATCAACCCCATATTACAAACATACTATACAATCGTTAGAACCAGTTTTGGGGGACCATGACTTTTTTGAGGGGCCATGATTTGATTAGGCCACCTTCCCTATGATTATAAGGGGTGACCTAAAAGGTGGAGATGACTAAGTTACCCTTTCACTAATTAAATAAATATATTTATATTAGGTTCGGTTAGTTCGACAAAGTTTTTCACATAATTTCTAGCCGAACTTCTCTCTGCAACTTCCATTTTCAACTCATTTTGATGGTTAATACTCATTTTTCAATCGAACGAGGAACGTCAAGGAAAGAGAGAAGAAGAAGAGAATAAAAAAAAATTATTTTGATTTTGGTTATGATTTTGATTTCGATTCCCTCCTGTTTTTGTTTTTGTTTTTGATTTTGATTTTGATTTTGATTTTGATTTTGGTTAATAGATTCATTTAGATTAGATATATATGATTAGATTTATATAGTTATTAGGTTAGTTTTAATTTAAATTAAAGTAAAGGGTAAATGTGTATTTACCTAACTTTAGGACACTCCTTATAAGTATAGGGAGGTTGGTCTAATAAGACCATGGTCCCCCAAAAAAATCATGGTCCCTAAAAAATGGTTCTATTACAGACATACTATACAATTGGGAGGGAACCTTTTCGTTACTAATTTAATCTTGGCTTGATTGGGGTATACCCAGATTAATTGGGTATACCCAATAAGACAAAATAGGGTGATTTTGCTTCAATACCCTTGAACTAATTAACTTAAACTTAAACCCTAAAATTAAAAACTAGAAAACTCTTAATCTTCCCTAATCTCTCTTCTCTAATCTCTCTGCTCTTCCCCTTCATCTTCTTCCATTCTTCCATCAAACGAAATCTTCAACATTGATTTTCCAAAAAAATGGTTGATTCTACCGGTGAAAAGAAGACTCTAAGTGATGTATCAACTCAAACCCATCATTGTGTTGTGTGATTTGGTTGTTATATGATTGTTATATTAGGTTAGAAATCGAAAATTATGATTTCTGTGTCTTTAGTCGGCAAGGTCGTAACATGCATATCTTGCCGACTTTTCATAATAGCCATGGCGGCTGTAAATTTTTTCAACCGACGGGGTATTTTTGAAGACCTTGAGGCTAATACAACCCAGGCATGGTATTTTTAACATTTGTGGGTATTTTTCTCAACATTGAGGCGGGTTTTTTTATTTATAGACCTTGCTTGAACTAATATTAATCGTCTCATGTGTGTCAAAAAAAAAAAAAAAAAAGTCGGCATTGTTATTTAGAAAGAACCTTGCCGGCCAAAGTTAGTCGGCATGGTCTTCATTCGTCGACCTTGCCGATTTTTCATACTTTCAGAACTGGAAGTGTTGATTGATGATCTAATTTTGAGTATGATTTCATACAACAACTTTGCAATCCTCATTTTAGAAGTGTTTGGGTAGTGTGCTTTCATTTCCCGTTGCAAAAGATTTTCTCAAAACAAATTTTTTTCCTCAAAAATCTTCCCAAATAAGTTCAATCAAAAACAAAATTTCATTTCATAAGTTTTAATCTACTCAATTAATCAATCTAAACTCAATTAATTAAGCTAATCAAATTTTTTTTGTGTTAATTTAACAAGGGTATATTAGCCATTTAGAAAAATATATGGCTAAGGGGTGGCTTCTTTTACTTTAAAATGACCCTATTTTATCTTAGTGGGTATACCCTATTTTATCTTATTCATCAGATGTTAGTGGTCCTCATGATGCGAAACTGAACTTTAGAACTTGTAAATGCGTTGAATTTGAAATGCAAAACTGCTGCTGAATTAACCCTTTTCTGAAAATTTTCTTCTTGTCCTATGTTGGCGTGCATCTTCAGTTGTTAGTTGTTACATGTGGCAAATGGTTATCTTTACTTCTTTTTATTCTCATCTAAAATTCTCGTGTCTGTATAATTTCCTTAAATTTGTGCACAGGACAGTGAACCCATCAGCTAGATTGTCACAATGGTCCTATTCTCATCAATCTGATTATACACATCCATTCAGAATTTCTCTTGTTTAATTTGTAATCTTGGATTAAGCACCGTCCAGCAGCCAAATCATCCGGGTAGGAAGATGGGCTATGACAAAAGTAAAAGAAACTCCTGCTGGATCTCTGTCAGTATTACCAGGTACGCATCATTTGAATTACTTATTCCAATGCATGGTCAAATTTTTCATATTAAGATGCATATCTTGTCTCATACTTTGTTCGTTCGCAAATGAACCTTATCAGCAATGGTTACTTTTAGTTTTTAAGGTCTTTTCTAGATCAGTTTGGAAGTAAGTTGCGATTTGTGAATGTTTTATCTAAATGGTGCTGTATTAGAGTCAGTGTTGGTACATTTTTTTCCCAGCTGAGCTTCAAACTAGTAAACGTTTTGAATTTGAAATGTAAAACAGCTGCCGAGTTAGCCTTTTCCAGAAAATGGTTCATCTTGTCCTATGCTGGGGGTGTGCTTATTCAGTTGTTAGTTGTTACCCGTGGCTCATGTTTCTCTTAATTTTCTTCTTCAATCATCTTCTTCATTTTTGTTTACTTTTCGGTTGATAATCATCGAAAATGAGAGTGCATTTCAATCCATATTGGTCAAGCTGGTATTTAAGTTGGAGACTGTTGTTTACTTTTCACTATCTCGAGCATGGCATCCAGCCTGATGGCGGAGACTGTTGGCATAGGAGATGATGCATTCAACATCTTTTTTCAGTGAAACTGGTGCTGGAAAGCATGTCCCTCGTGCAATTTTTGTAGATCTTAAACCCACTTTCATCGATGAAGTAAGAACTGGAACATATGTCAACTCTTCCACCCTGAGCAACTCATCAGCGGCAAAGAATATGCTGCCAACAACTTTGCCCGTGGACACTACACAATGTTGGAAAACAATTAATAAAAAGGATTTTTAAGGTTTTAATAAAATTATAAGTTATTGTTTTCCTTTATGAATGAAAAAACGTATTAGTCCCACATTGTGGAGTTTCCACCTTTTAGTTGTTTTAAGAGACTATATAAGCTTTTTAGTCCCACGTTGGGGAGTTCTTCTTCTTAAGTTGTTTTGTTCCGTTATATAAACAAATTTACTACTTTTGTAAAAAGTATGGGAAAGGGGTTGCTCCTTATTGTAGAGAGACCCCTAAGGGAAAATATTTTATGGTCGTTTCTTAAGTGTTCGCGATTTTCCTTAACGGTTTTTTCGGAGTTGCCAAGCTCAAGTTGAGCATCTACTACATATGCTAGTAGTAGGTGTAGTAGGGTATTTTATCCTGGAGATATCCGTCCTGTGAGGGCTATAGCATCACTCTTGAGTGTAGCCGGGCGCTAATGTCTTAAGGGCAGCGTGTTGAACACGTGACTCACTCTGTTTTTCCAAAGTTTTTCCTTGTTGCTGTTGCGGAGATTTGGGAGCTCGTCCGTTTCATCAAATCGATCACTTCCACTATAAAGGAGCTAAGTATCAATAACTTTTGCTTATTTGATTTATCCTTGTTTTTGATTATTGCACCCAACAATCTTAAGACATTAGTATTTCTTAATGTAGTTTTTAAGAAAAAAACGACGGGATGCAAGACGTGGTGATTTTTTCTGAAACCCCCAAAAGAGTCCTGGTTCCTTATAAACTTGAACGAACTAGAGGATATTAACTTAGATACGTTTGATCAAGAGGGTGTTGTTCGTAGGGTATTCATGTTCTCTGATCACGTTGGGATGATAACCGATCTTGGTTCCTCGGTGGTGAATATGCTGGCAACTAACAATTTTTCTGGAATTTATTCCGGTGATTTGGAAGAAAAGATATTACACACGCAAGGGTGGACCACAGCAAAGAAAGTGGAGACCAAGTTTAAGGTGCTACTAAAAGTTAAACTAGTGTACGTCGTGTACATGAATAATTCTAAAATTTTTATTTCAGTTGAAGCAAGCTATGAATTGGTGTCATTACCAGGTCTACTAAGCTACCGGTGTTAATGATGATGTACGTGGAAATAATAGTAGAGATGATGGTGCAGACCAGCACTAAATCGTTTGTTTCTTACCAAAGGAAGAATCTAGATTTACTGTGAGATGATTCGAATATGGTATTCAAAATTTGGAAGACACGTTTGAGATTCACCGACGTAAGGGTGGTAGTTTACAAGTGGATGTTACTGATTGGTTTTAATAGAGGTTGGCCGATGTTTCAACATGCAACGTCCTGTGTGTTGGAGAAGCTGACTAGGTGGAGCAACGTAGATGTGATTGGGAAACTACAGCCTAGGGACATGGTTAAAATGCACATGTGAATGAACACAAGTCTTCCAAAGATGACAAAGGCGAGAAAATCAACACAACCCTAAACGTAGTCTTCATAAGAAAGGTATGTTTCATAAACCTGAATCTGGCATTACTTTAATTAAGGGTGGTTGTTATGTTCGTAAAATTCCTAGCCACACGGCGAGAAATTGTTGACAACATAAAAACCTTAATAAGTAGAAAGTTAATGCTAATTTAGTTGAAACAAACTAGAAGGAGTTCAGTGGCATGATGTCGGAAGTTATTTTAATAACCAATGTGAGAGACCAGTAGGTGGACTCTGGAGCCACCAAGAATGTTTGTTGAAACAGAGACCTGTTCACCTTCTATCAGAGGATAGGGGATGTCGAGAAACTCTGTATGAGTAACTCATCTGCGGCAGAGGTTGCATAAAAGGGAAAGGTCGAGCAGAAGCTCATATCTGTAAAAATGCTCACATTGAATGAAGTTTTCATGTTCCGGGCATATGCAAGAATCTTGTATCTTGTTTTGTTGTAGATGATAAAAGATTAAAGATCTTAATAGAATCCGGAAAACTTGTTGTAACTAAGGGAAGTGATTTTTTAGGAAACGATTATAAGACTTAGGGTCTATATAAGTTTAACGAGAAAAAAAATAATAATAATGAAGTGAACATAGTTGATTCTTGTGTTTTCTTTTGTGTGATTGAATGTTTTGCATGGTAGACTTGGAACCGTAAACTTTAAGTCAATGCATAAACTGGCTAGCGTAGGCTGTGTACCCAAATTTAGTTTGGATATTGAACACAAAAGTTAAATTTTTGCAGAATCAAAATTTGCTATAAAACTTTTTAGCAAAATTGTTCAGAGTAATTCTAAGCCTTTAGAATTAATTCAGTTAGACCTAGTTAACACGAGTCAACCCAAACTAAGGTGGTAAAAGGTGGTTTATATTTTTCGTAGATAATTGTACGAGGTACTATCTTGTATACTTGCTTAGGGATAAGGATGATGCCTTAGAAGCCTTAAGATATATAAACTTGAAGTTCAAAACCAATTAAAACCCTAGAACATAACAATGGTATCCTTAAGGAGATGAAATTGCCATGTTGGTTAGTTCAGGATTACCCGCGTCCTTGCGGGGGGAGGCAGTCCTCTTAACTAGTATATCTTGATTAGAGTACCCTTTTAAGGATCAGATGAAACTCCATATAATTTATGGAAAGGTAGATGACCTTCTTATGAATGCGTCAAAGTGTGGGGGTGTTTAACTAAGATTGTCATTCCTCTTCCTAAAAGAACTAGTTAGAAACCAAAAATGTTGATTTTGTCTTCATATAGGGCATGCTGAGTATATGTCTACATATAGATTTTTGGTTGTGTGTTCTGAATTTTTCTGACGTTGGTGTGAATATTATTACGGAATCTAGGGATACTGAGTTCTTTGAACATGTTTATTCTTTATCATGTACCTCATTAGAGATGTGATGTTGATTCCCTAGATTTATTTCAAATATTCAGAACTTATCTTAAAGGAAGATGAAGCTGAGGTTAAGCCTAAGAGAAGTAAAAAATTAGACTTGAGACTTCTTATGAAGACGACTTCATAACATACCTAGCTTAGTCTGAGCCAGACTTGTAAATAAGCCTTGACATCTACTGAAAACCCATTCTGGTAAGAAGCTTCATTTAGTGAAATTGACTCAGTCCGTCGGAATCAGACTTGGGAGCTTGCTAGTTTACCTCCGGGAAGTAAGACCATGGGATGTAAATGAGTCTTTAAGAGGAAACGTTAGATGGATGTTAAGATAGATTTTCTAAAACATGAATTAGATAAAGAATTTTACTTAGACCAACCTAAGAACTTTGTAGTGAAAGGTTGTGATGACAGATTTTGTAAGTTGAACAATTTTTGTATGGTTTTCAAATAAACAGTGACATGGAAAATTTGATCATGAGATAATGTGTAGTGGATTTAATTTAATGAATCTGACAAGTATATTTATAAGTAACTTGTTAAGGATGCCTGTGTGATTGTATGCTTGTATGTTGATGATATGTTTATACTTGATACAAACATAGATGTGATTAATTCCACTAAAACCATGCATTGAATGAGAACGTTGACTTGAAAGATTAAGGCTTTTTGATGTAATCTTAGGGATGAGGATTAAAAGATAATTAAACATTTATAGTCTTAGTCATTCTCATTATGTTGAATTTGTGCTAAAGAGATACAATCAGTCTGATTGTAAGCACGCTTGTACTTCATACGATTCTTCTTGTAGACTCAAGAAAAATAAGGAAAATGGAGTATCTTAACTTGAATACTCAAGAGTTATAGGATGTCTGATGAATTTAATGAACTATAAGAGTCCAGACATTGCCTATATTGTGAGTAAGTTAAGTAGATATACTTGTAGTCCAGAGCAAGAGCATTGGGATGCACTTAGTAGAGTATTATGGTACCTAAAATACTCTATTACCTTTTATTTGATTTATGAAAGGTATCTTGTTGTCCTTGAGGGACTTTATGATGCAAACTGGATAGTTGACTCAGAGGAGTCTAAGTCTACGAGTGGATATGGTTTCACTCTAGCATGAGGGTTTGTTTTGGAAGATTTCCAAACAAACATATATTGCTTAATTCATTATGGAATCTAATAGTATTGTGTTAGATAAAGCACGAGAGGGGGCCGAGTGCCTAAGATGCTTTTTAGAAGACATTCCTCTCTGGCATAGGCATGTGCCAGCTATATCTATACATTGTGTTAGCCAAGCTATAATAGCTAAAGCTAAAAATAACTAATCTCAATCGGCGTTATTTCCATTGATTGGATAAAGTCCAAGGAGAATATCGCGCAACCTTTGACGAAAGGTTTATCCAAAGAGATAGTTAGAAATGCATCGAGGGGGATGGGGCTTAAGCTCATAAATTAAACTTGCCATGAAGGATACTCAACCCATTTTGGAGATCCCATGATCAAGGTTTCGAATGAGACAACTAATTTGTGGTGGGTAAAGGTAAACACTATCGGAGAATTTCATTCTCTGTCCCTTCCCCTATGGTGTAGGCGTGATAGTGTGTTTGCATGTGAAGGATGACTTTTGAGAAGTCTTAATGAGTTCTATAGTTTCAATTTAAGATTGAAGTGGGGTGTAGCAAGTAACACTCTTTATGGAAACTCACCTATCCGAATGAGGAAGTGGGGCCGCTTCCTATGAGAATATGAGCTTTGATTCTCTAGAGCATTCGAGAAACAGGATATGTCCGGGGGCCAAATTGGACAAAGCGGCACGAGCTTGGCAAAGCACCCTTGGAGATATCATCCGTGGTTGTTATCGCGAATTACATCAAACGCTAGCTTGATTCAAGACATAGTTCACTGTCTCTAGCAAGTAATTCGGTAATATCTCACTAAGCAAAGGTTCAAGACCTCATGGACACCTCTCGCCTAAAATGGTATTTCCTGCGCTTTTTATGTGGTTTTCGTTTTGATGGTTTTGGTATTACTGGAACTTAGGATCTAAGGATCACTAAGGGTTCACTAGTTCATGCTTTTTCACTTTGGTGAAAGGAACCTTTAGTCTCACTTGTGAGGAACTAAAGATGAAAGATCTCTATATATACTATATGATTGTTGCAATCCATAGTATGACCCTGGGTCAACACACTATTGTGTGAGGGAGATGACGTTGGAATGGCTAGTATGACTTCAGCATACACGATTTGTCTATCTGTTCAGTCAGTTCGGGTCGTGAGATTGGGTTGTTGATTTACCAAGATCTATCTGTGTTTTCTTGTTTTTATTGAGTTTTCATTCATGTGGGGGATTGTTGGAAAACAATTAATAAAAAGGATTTTTAAGGTTTTAATAAAATTATAAGTTATTGTTTTCCTTTGTGAATGAAAAAACGTATTAGTCCCACATTGTGGAGTTTCCACCTTTTAGTTGTTTTAAGAGACTATATAAGCTTTTTAGTCCCACGTTGGGGAGTTCTTCTTCTTAAGTTGTTTTGTTCCATTATATAAACAAATTTACTACTTTTGTAAAAAGTATGGGAAAGGGTTGCTCCTTATTGTAGAGAGACCCCTAAGGAAAATATTTTATGGTCGTTTCTTAAGTGTTCGCGATTTTCCTTAACGGTTTTTTTTCGGAGTTGCCAAGCTCAAGTTGAGCATCTACTACATATGCTAGTAGTAGGTGTAGTAGGGTATTTTATCCGGGAGATATCCGTCCTGTGAGGGCTATAGCATCACTCTTGAGTGTAGCCGGGCGCTAATGTCTTAAGGGCAGCGTGTTGAACACGTGACTCACTCTGTTTTTCCAAAGTTTTTCCTTGTTACTGTTGCGGAGATTTGGGGAGCTCGTCCGTTTCATCAAATCGATCACTTCCACTATAAAGGAGCTAAGTATCAATAACTTTTGCTTATTTGATTTATCCTTGTTTTTGATTATTGCACCCAACACACAATCGAGAAGAGATTGTTGATCTCGTCTTGGATCATATTCTTAAGTTGCCGACAGCTGCACCGGTCTTCAAGGTTTCCTAATCTTTAATGCAGTTGGTGGAGGTACTGGTTCAGTTGGTGGAGGTACTGGTTCTGGATTGGGGTCACTTCTTATGTAACATCTCTCAGTTGACTATGGAAAGAAGTCGAAGCTTGGTTTCACCGCGTACCCATCACCTCAGATCTCAACCTGTGTTGTTGAGCCATACAATAGTATGCTCGCAACCCACTCTCTCCTCGAGCACACTGATGTTGCTGTGCACCTCCACAATGAGGCTATCTATGATATCTGCAGGCGCTCACTTGACATTCAACGCCCTACACCAACCTTAACAGTCTTGCGCAATCTCAGGTGATTTCGTCCCTCACAGCCTCATTGAGGTTTGATGGTCCCTTGAATGTTGATGTGACCGAGTTCCAGACCAATTTGGTCCCATATCCTAGAATCCACCTCATACTTTCATCCTATGCCCCAGTCATCTCAGCTGAGAAGGCCTACCATGAGCAGCTTTCGGTTTCTGAAATCACTAAGAATGCTTTCCAGCCCTCATCTATGATGGCTAAGTGTGATCCTCGCCATGGAAAATACATGGGCTTGTTGTCTGAACCGTGGGATGTTAATGCAGCTGTTGCCACCATCAAGACTAAGAGAACTATCCAGTTCGTTGATTGGTGCCCAACTGGTTTCGAGTGTGGTATCAACTACCAGCCACCTACTGTTGTACCAGGTGGCGAGCTTGCCAAGGTTCAGAGAGCTGTCTGCTGCATTGTCTCCAACTTTACCATTGTTGCTGAGGTCTTCTCTCACATTGACCACAGATTTGATCTCATGTATGCCAAACCTGCCTTTGTAACTTTGTTCACTGAAGCTCGTGAGGATCATGCTGCTCCTGATTACCAGGAGATTGGTGCTGAGTCTGCTGAGGGAGACGATCGCGATGAGGGAGATGAGTACTGATCTTTAGATTTTACAAGAAGCATGTACTAGTTCTTTGCTGTTTTTTGTTCTTGTTTGCTGGTGATGAAAGACTTGTATGTTTCTGAATTTTCTTAATAATCTTGTGGGTTATTGGTATTTGGATCATTGGATGTGGTTTACTGGTTATTGCTTGTGCCAACTTGCATTCAAGCATACTCTGAAATCAACTCCTTTAAAGCCCTAAGCCATGCGAGGCCATGCGTCGCGCGGTGAGAATACCCACCTTTGGGTGAGCGTCACCGCCCCCTTGAAAATTCTTCATTCCACTTTTTCTCAAATTATATGAATGTAACACTAAATATCTTTTTCGGTTAAAAAAAACGGAACAAAAAAAAACAGTCTTTCCCGTAAAGAAAAGAAACTGGAAAGAAAAACTGTCTTTCCCCTCCAACCCTAAAACAATTCTTCTCTGCCACCCTCCATCTCTCGCCTCTTTCCTTCTCCTTCGATTTCTTTTCTCTTGATTTCTCATGTGTTATTGATTAACAGGAACCAAGAATTAACGAACATATATTGATTAGGGTTTACTTCTTTTTTGAATTCATGGGTTTGCACAAGCGAGAAAAAAAAACAACAACAAAACTTCTCTTCTTATGAAGAACCCTAAACCACAACATATTGTTTGATCAAACAAGAAGCAAACTTGCAAGGAGTATTAGACTTTCTCTTATCAGATGTTACGTGCCTCACACAAGCGATGATAATTTTTTCATTCTCCGATCTCTAAGAACTCTAACCCTAGGATGAGATGACTTGCTTTTGATTTGTGTTTGTTCGGTATCTCCCTCACCCTCTTATCTTACTCATTGCAGGAACCCTAATTTTGGGTTTCAGGTAATTGTTTATCTTCATGGACGATTCGTTTTTACTTAAAAATTGGATATTTGGGTGAATTTGTTTTCAAATTATGAGTTCGATTCGTTGTTTTACGTTTTTAATTTGGCAACATCGGAAAAATCGAACAAAAAAATCACCAAATAGGACGCTATGTTGTAAAAGGCGTGCGCCTTTGGCGCTTAAGCCCCAAAGGCCCACTAGGCGTTGGACCAGCGCCTAGCAAAAAAAAGGCGTCAAGGCGAGGCGATACGACCAAATTTTATTTTTTTTAATTTTTTTTTGGCGCCTTTGGCGCCTAGTGAGCGCTTAAGCCCTAGGCCAGGCCAGGCGATGGGCTTGGCGCCTCGCCTTGCCTAGCGCCTTTTACAACATAGATAGGACGTTCTGCTATTGGAAAAATCGAACAAAAAAATCAGCTTTGTCTCTCAATCTCTTTCGCTGCTTTTGTTTATTTTCTTTCTTTTATGGAATTCATACCAGCCCTTAATTGATAATTTTTTGTTCCATTGCAGATGATTTTTGATTAGTATTGTAGTAACAAATATTGACTTCTCACTAATTGAAGCCATGAGAACGAAAATGCCTACGTCAGAGGTATAATGATTTGCCACATGTGGAAGGAATGGATAGCTTAGTAGCTGTGCTTTGTATAATGAAATTTTCTCAATTCTCTCTCTGGATTCCATTGAAGAAAAGCTATTGGTTAAGGATGATAGTGCTGAGGTACGTAGGTACCCTATTCACAGTAATAAAAGTTCACAGTACTAAGATTCTGTCTAATGTCCACATGCAACGTGATAGGAGCAGGGGGTGGCTTGGTTTTTTGACAAGGTTAAAGTTGCGACTAACCTGTTTTAGAAAGTTGTATATTTTAAACCTAAATATTGTTCATACTGCAGTACAACCTAAGGAATGTCCATAGGTCCATAAGAGGTAAACCAGTTTTTAAAAATTTTGTTTTAAGTGCAATTTAACTTTTAGATTTAGGTAGTTTCGCAGATGGGATCTTCTAAATGTAATTTTCAATTGGTTTTGCTGAAATTGGTTGGCCAAAAATCTTAAGATATACCGTATATGAGAGGGGACATCATTTACCAATTATAATTGGGATTGAAATCTTAAGTTTATGCCGAGTCTTTGTTTCCAGGGATTGCAACTTACTGATGGTATCATAGGAAAACCAAAATGCCCAATAAATAGTGAGTTTTTGCTTTTTACTATGCAGGCGGAATTAGCCAATTAGCAATACATTTTTTAATGCAAGCCTATGGAGTGAATTTAATGAGATGGCGGTGGAGTTATTATTTACTATTTGCTAAGGTAATACTCTTATCCTTCGGTATCACTCGATGATTTTAATCGTTCTCAATTAACTATACGTTTATACTCTGGATTGCAGTGGAGATGTTGGAGGAGAATTGGATACTCATAATGTCAATAAGGTTGCCATTTATTCAGTTTTTTGTTCGCAGTGTTTTTTTTTTGTCTTGCATCGTTATCTTTATAATCTATCGGTTTATATAATATACATGCTGTTGGGAAATCCTTATATCCCCCAGATCATAAAAACTCGGTTTATATACATTTAATTGACATTTAAACAATGAAACTCAGTTTGATTTTTTCAAGTTGTTCACGCGTAATCTTTGAATCTCAAGTTGTTCGACCATTGTATAATGTACGATATTGTATCAATGATTAACTTTCACTACCGCAAAGACCGAAACTACTCCTATTGTTGTAATTGGTATGGGTGTATGCATTAACATGTCACTAATGAAAGTAAGTGTTTGCACTTTCATTACAAATTCCCTCAGAATGTTTTAACTAATTTTTATTTGCCTTTTTCGAATTTGTTATACTGGCAGTTAGCTTCTTCAAAAGCAAGGACTGTTTGATAGATGGCATCAGTTTTTGCTTTTTAAGTCATTTACATAAGTTGATATTTCGTTAGTTAACTACTTTGAAACTGAGTATGATTGTGCCATCGAGATTGCAATATATAGTCATGAGTGATCCTCTCTCTCATTTGCCTCTTTTGAATTTTTTATGACTACAGAATGTTAAATCGTTAAATATAGAGGATATGGTTGTTGTGGTTGAGCCTGGAATTGGATGGATGGAGCTCAATGAATATCTAGAGCCTTATGGTCTGTTTTTCCCCCTCGATCCAGGTGAGTTTCTTAACTACACTTCATCATATAGTTGGGTAGACCTTTTAATTCATCTAGCATGAACGATGTAGTTGCTTCACGCGTAATGTAGGTCCAGCCAATGGCAACAGCCACATCCCACTCAAGCTCAGCTAAAACAACAGAGATTTCGGATAGTTAGCCAAGTTTATTGCCATCATTTAAAACACAATGTAATCTACTGCACTTGATAAGGTCATCACAGTGACTTCGTAGTAAACATTGAGAGTCTACTTTCTCATATTGGCATATTCTAAGTCGAGGCTAGGTCGAGCCAAGCATGCATTGGGACGGGGCGAGGCGAAGCCGAGCCACCAAATCAAAATTCCTCAAAAATCCTAAGCATGCATTTGGATGGGGTGAGCTAAAGCCGAGCCACAACAAATAAAAAATGCATGTGAACGGGCGAGCCGAAGTCGAACCACACCAAATCAGAAATCCTAAACATGCATCGGGATGAGGAGAGGCGAAGCCGAGCTAAGCATACATTGGGACGGGGCGAGGCGAAGCCGAGCCACCCCAAATCAAAAATCCTAAGATTGATTGGAACGGGACGTGGCGAAAGTAGATGGTTTTCGGGTCCGCCCGTTGCGTAGCACGGGCACAAAATCTAGTACTAAAATAATGATGTTCAGCCATTAGAATTTGAGTATGTAGGAGTCCTATTGTCACCACTTGAGCCGGCCGGTAGTAACATAGCCCAGTCCAATTCACCACATTGCGGGCCGTGTGGTTCCGTCCCATTCAGCAAGCGGGCAGTGCTGGTCGGCAGGGGTATTATCGACCCTTGTGGAACATAAACAGAATATGCAGAGATTTGAAATTACTCAGAGGAGTTAGGGATTGATATCTTCCCTTCTCAAGGCCGTGAGTTTCTGCTGATCATCTTCTTCCTCTAATTAATTCGATTGGTGACCGTCGCTTTCAATCATGATATTCTCCATCTTCGGGAGGCATCTCTAATGGCGCTAAACAGGTACCACCACATATGAACTTATTTATTATTACCAGGCATCTCTAATGATAAATTTAGTGCTGTGTTGGGTTATTTAGAGTTAGTTCTTAAGAATTTGATAATTATTTGATGGTAATTCTGAATCTGAATACAACATTTCCATGTATTAGTGCATTTTGTTTCAAATTGAAAGAGCAATAGGAATTTGATTGAACTTCGTTTACTTGATAAGTCGATAGGTTAAAAGGTGATATTTGCAATTTGGTTTTGTTGAATATGCCTCCAGTTGGATGTGTTACTTCTTTACAGTATTTTTTTAAAGCAAAGACGGAGTCATTTATATTAATTAGTTTACTGAACAGAACTTTTACATCATAGCTTAACAAATTGAACACAGATTGAGAGATGTTTGTCGGTGTGTATGTCACCGGCCTTGGCCAGAGCATCTGCCTCTCCATTCCCTTTTCTTCCTGTGTAGACTGCCTGATTGAGTTGAAGACTTTGAACATTTCCTTAACTTCCTCTAAGATCCTACCACACTGCCAATCTATGTTAACTGTTTTTTCCCTGCTAGGTAGTTGATAAAATCTTGGTTGTCTCCTTCGAGGATTACATTAGTTGTTCCTTTGTCCATAGCTCATTTTGTAGCTGCAAGTGCCATCAAACTTTCCTCCGTTGTTGCCGATGATGTTACAGTAGAGATGCTGATAGCCATTCCAAATGCTCCCTTGTTAGCCCTGTCCAGAGATCCTAGTCCTACATCAATTTCCATTTCCCTGTATGAAGCATCAAAGTTGATCTTGACAGTACCTGGAGGTGGTGGAGACCAGTTTTCTTTTGTCATTTCCTTAGGTATCTTGATGTGCTCTATAGTATCCCTGTTGAAGACTGCCGTATAGACTTCTATCTCATTCTCAATGATCCTGATTAGCTCTTTGGGGTTTGTCTTTGTTCATGAAATACTAACCTCGCATCTTACTTTCCAAATGTTCCATGTCACTATGCTACACACTGCAACCCAGTCTTTCATGTCATCATTCCTTCCTATATCTGACGCTATAGGCACTACTTAGACCAAACCATACCGACCTAGCATAAGGGCATTCCATTAACAAATAATTAGACGTTTCTCTAGCAGAATCACTCATAGGACACCGGTCTGTATCTAAAACCTTCCTAGAAGCTAGAATATCTCTTACTGGGAGACAGTTAGAGACGCATTTCCAAAAAAAATAGCTTAATCTTAGGGGTAGTTTTGATTCCCCAGATCTTACTTAACAGGATAGAGGTTGGAGTAGGAGCAGAGACCCTTTCAAGCCTAGAATAGATAGACTTAGTTGAGAAAATACCCGTCTTGGTCAGGCTCCATCTAAGCATCCTGCTTATCCCATCGAGGTCTGATACATCTGATGGCTTTAACCGTTGCAGGGTCGAATAGCTCTTCCAGGAACCGAATATTCCAGTCCTGAGTTGTGAAATTCCATAGTTGCTGTATTGTTGTTATGTCCAATTCTTCCACTAGCGGGGAGGTGGATGTCAAGGTGTGCTGAAGACCAGGAACCCACAGATTATCCCATAGATTTGTTTCAGATTTCAGCATACGGCTAAGTTTAGGCGGGAGATTTGGTGTGTGAAGCACCCTGGATTTTTCCAAATTTATCAATTGTCCTGAAAACTCCCCAAAATCAGTTAGGATTTGCATCAGGTGCCTAGACTCTCTCATGTCAGCCTTGGTGAATATGAGGATGTCGTCAGCAAAGAGGAGGTGGCTAACTGAAGGGCTAGTTCTAGCAATCTTAATTCCTGTAGTCTGCCTTTTTGCCTCAGCATGGAGCAGCATACAGGATAGAAATTCCATAATATGATAAAGAGCGGGTCTCCTTGACGAAAACTTTCTCCGGGGATTCATTCAGGAGAACCGAGATAGCAGTAGTACTGATGCATTAATAAATTAAATCACAACAGTGGTCGGAAAATCCCATTTTCTTAAAATTTTTGATTAGGTAATTCCACTGGCTTTACTCATGTCAATCTTTCTTGTGTTTATTCAAAGCATGCATTATCTCATGGGCTATCAAGATATCATCGGCTATTTGTCTTCCCGGAATAAAGGCCGCTTGATACGGAGAAATGGAGAGTTTAGGTGGAGTTTTAGCCTGTTGGCAAGGATTTTGGAGATGATATTGTAATGGACCTAAAGTCACCTGGGCTTGAGGGGTTGTCCTTTTTTGGAATAAGGGTGAGAAAAGTTTGGTTCAGCTCTTTTAGAGAGAATCCAAAGAAATTTTGTATCAGAGCAACAGTCTCGGGTCCTACAATATCCCAGCTTCTTTGGAAGAAGATAGCTGGATACCCATCAGGATCAGCTGATTTAGAGGGGTGCATGGAGAAAATGACATCCCTGATTTCCTCTGATGAAGGGGTGGCGGTTAGGTTGGAATTAATGTCGGTGGATTCCCAAGCCGGAATGAGATCCAGAATCTCCCTTTCTTTGTCACTAGAGATGTTGCCACCAGACGTTGTGATTTCCTCGAAATGTTCTTTCAACACTTCAGCTATATTTGGCAGAGTATCTTTCCATTCCCCTCTTGAATTCTTCAGTTTGGAAATTTTGTTCCTTCTAAACCTGTTTACTGTCTTAATGTGGAAGTAGGCAGTATTGCGGTCCCCAAGTTTTATCTCATTATCCCTAGATTTTTCTTTCTAGAATTGCTCCTCAGTATTGGTCCATTTTTCTAATTCTAGCAGGAGCTCTTTCCAATTTGTTCTTGCCAGGTCATCATGGGCGCAATGATGGTAGCACTAACAGGACCCAAGGCATATTACTTGCCTGCACTGCCAACCTCGTGATGAAATTCCATGGTTCTAGCTTGGACCCATGGTATGGGCTACCGTAAAAGAATGTGAAAAGCATGTGCTTATTAGTTTCAGTGTCACGAATAAAAGCATTAATCATGTTAGTGTTGCTCTGGACCACCTCAAGAGACACTGAATCATTCCACCCCAGCGCCAGACCCCTGCTAACCCAACATGCGGAACTAACCACTAGTTTTGAAGCTGACATCTTTTGAAAAGGGATATAACAGAACCATCCTTAGCTTTGGTCTCATATGGGAAGACTATATCTGTGGAATGATTGAAAACCATATCAATCAACGTATTCCGCGGCAACTTCTTGTTAATACCTTGCCCATTCCAGGCCAAAGTATTCACCAAGGCAGTCTAGGATTGCAGGCACGGAGATGGGTAAAGTCCAGAAAGGCCAATCAAGAAGCACCCCAGGCCTGGAATTGTGCCCGCACCAGATCCACAGCTGATGCACACCAGGGATAAAGAAAATGGATTGAGCTCCAACCCAGAAGGCTAACCTGCATCTATCCTTAACATTTCTATTAGCAAATGAGAGCCTAGCCGTATGAACAATAGCTGCATTATCTAGGGGACTGATGACAGGTTTGCTAAGTAAATTACTACCCCTGTTAGTTCTGAAAACTAAATCCTGGTCTAAGCAGTATGAGAATCTCCAAGTCCTGAAGCTACTAAGAAGAATGAGGGACACTTGGTGCACAGTAGTATGTTTATGCTGATTCTACAATGGTACAACCATTATCATTGATGTTTCTTGCTGCTGGTTATAAACATCATTGCTTTGATGGTGATGAGGGTCAATTGAGCTTGATTACCAGCTTCCTAAAAAAACCCTGAGTTTTGGTCATGCAGCTTCATCTCCTTCTGTTGTAGTTGATGCATTAGATATAATTTGCTATTTACGATAAACATATGCATGATCAAAAATTGATTTCAGTTTTCTTGATTGCAGCTATGTATTTGTTCGTCGTTGTTATACACAACTGCTATTGAGCGAGCGATCTGATTAAAGAAACAAAATTCCTCACAATAAAGGTTGGTAACTTTCAATCTTCATTAAGCTGTATAGCAAGTACAATGCTGAATGGCTGCAGTAGTGTTTACTTACAAAGTCTGTTTGAATTTTGAAACCACGCACTTACTATTACTTTTGGTATCTCTCAAATAATGAGATAACCATAGGTTATTTGAAGCTTTTATGGTTATATGAAATTCTTGATATGATCCCAGCCAATTAAGTGTAGTAGTTCAGTAAGAGTTTGCTAACGGCCACTAAACTTCTAATATTGTGAACCATATAAACAAAAATCACAGTTTCATACTCTCATATATACAGGTGTTGAAAAACATTGTGATAGTTTAGAGAGAAAAGAGAGTGAGAGAGGAGGAAGGAATGGAAGAAATAACATCAAGTTCTGACAGTTCAGTGACAAATTCATCATCCTCATCATCACCACCACCTCAAGGTTTACTAGAAAGATTAAAACATTATGGACAAGAACATGTCTTCTCACTTTGGGATGAACTTTCTATTCAAGATAAAGATCATCTTGTTCGTGACATTCAAGACTTAGATCTTCCAAGGATAGATCAAATTATACGATGTTCATTGCGATCTCAAGGTCTACCTGTACCGATAATTGAGCCCGTACCGGAGACAAGTGTTTCAAGTGTGGATGTTCGAACACTTGAAGAAAGAGAGAGATGGTGGAAAATGGGTTTGCAAGCTATATCTGAAGGCAAATTGGCTGTGTTGCTTTTGGCTGGTGGTCAGGGGACCAGGCTTGGAAGTCCTGATCCCAAGGGATGTTTTAACATTGGACTCCCGTCAGGAAAATCACTGTTTCAACTTCAGGCTGAACGAATTCTATGTGCTCAAAAGCTTGCAGCTCAATTCGTAAATGAGGGCTCAGGTGGTTTTGTGGCAATTCATTGGTATATTATGACTAGCCCAATGACAGATGATGCTACAAGAAAATTCTTTGAGAGTCGTAAATATTTTGGTCTAGAAGTAGATCAAGTCACCTTCTTCCAGCAAGGTACCATACCATGTGTCTCGAAGGATGGCAGATTCATCATGGAGACTCCAAGTAAAGTGGCAAAGTCTCCAGATGGTAATGGAGGAGTATATTCAGCTCTTAAAACTTTAAGGTTGTTGGAAGATATGGCCATGAGAGGTGTTAAATATGTAGATTGCTATGGAGTTGATAATGCACTGGTCCGTGTTGCTGATCCGACTTTCTTGGGATATTTTATTGATAAAGGTGTAGTTTCTGCTGCAAAAGTTGTTCGTAAGGCTTATCCGCAGGAAAAGGTTGGTGTATTTGTCGAACGAGGTAAAGGTGGGCCACTGGCAGTTGTTGAATACTCTGAGATGGATCAATCAATGACTTCTGCTATCGATCAGGAGACAGGGCGCCTTCGCTATTGCTGGAGCAATGTTTGCTTACACATGTTCACTCTGGATTTTTTGAATCAAGTGGCTAACGGTCTCGAGAAAGATAGCATTTATCATCTCGCTGAGAAGAAAATTGCCTCTATCCATGGGGACATTATGGGCTTAAAGTTGGAACAATTTATATTTGATGCATTTACATATGCTCCTTCTACCGCTCTCTTTGAGGTCATACGTGAGGAGGAGTTTGCACCAGTGAAAAATGCTGACGGGACGTCCGCGGTTGACACCCCTGATAGTGCACGGCTGCTCGTTCTCCGTCTCCACAGTCGTTGGGTAGTTGCTGCTGGTGGTTTCTTAACTTATTCCATACCTCTACATGCAACAGGAGTGGAAATCTCACCGCTTTGCTCTTATGCTGGAGAAAACCTTGAAGCAATATGTCGTGGAAGAACATTCCATGCACCCTGTGAAATTACTTTCTAGTTTGGACATCGTCAGATTTTCGTTTTGAGTGGTTCTTTGGCAATTAAACAAAAATCAAGTTTCTGCTGTAGATAGATCTTCTTCTATGTCAATATGAGTATGTATTTCAAGTCTGATGCAAACCACATAATATGTGGTTTAGCTTATTAGAGTAGAGTTAATGGGAACAACAGAATTTTGATCTGAAGCCTGTGTATTTGTCTTCTTTTCATTTTGAAGCATGTTCAAGTGTTAACAGGAACATGATGAGTTAGATTTGTTGTTTTAACAGCTGTTGTTGAAGATGTATGTACTTGTTCATAACCCATGAAAGTACTTCTTTTTCAGCTATTTCAATTAGGTCAGGTGGTGGAGAGTCTCTTATTCCAGAAAAGATGTTCGGGAGAAATCTACAACAAAAAGCCTATGAGGAACACAATGGCTAAAGTAAAAAGGAGAGACCCCTTTGCAGAGCTCAAAAGGTACGGAAGCATATGTTATACATCAAAATGAAGTGTTGTTACCACAGGTTCACAAGTATTCTTATTGTGCAAACTTATTCTCATCATATCGTGTATGTCTATGCTTGCCAAGTTAATTGCATTGTGGTTTCTGATGATAGTAAATCAAATGATCGACTGGCGTTACTCACAACGGAAATTCGTGTACCAACTTCTGGGATGGGAAAAAATGTTGTCTTTATCCTCTCGACATTGCAGCAAGTTGAGCCTGTTGCCAAGTAAGTTGATGCTCTAATTTTGTGTCACACGCGAGAATTGGCTTACCAGGTTTGTCTTCAAATTAAACTTTCACAAGGCAATCTTTTTCCCCGCTGTTCTAGTTAATGAAGATTTCGACCATTTTCTGTTGATGCTTATATTTCAACCCAGATCTGCCATGGGTTTGAACTTTGAGCGGTTCAACACGTACTTGCCTGATATTAAAGTCATTGTTTTCTATGGTGGTGTTAACATCAAGACACACGAGGAATTATTGAAAAACAAGTGCCCTCACGGTCTTGTTGGTACTCCTGGGAGGATACTTGCATTGGCCAAGGAAAAGAACTTTGCAGAGTGGAATTTAGGCACTTCATCCTTGATGAATGTGATAAAATTAATGCTGGAGTTTCTCGGTATGGTTCTTGGCTCTTTGCAAATAGCAAAGCCTGAAATACTTTACAGGGGTTAGTCAAATGTGATTTCAAATAACTTAAGGGAGTTTCCAAATCTTCTGTTAGTCCATAGAGATTTTCAAAGAGTCTCCGAATGTCTCTTGTTATTGGTTAGAGACTTTTTTTAAGTCATTTAAATTCTCTGAAACTCCATGTTATTGGACTAGGATTTCATAAGAGTCATTCCAACACTCTTGTTATTCGAATGAGAATTGAAAGTCATTGATTTGTGTTTTTCAGAGATTTGGAGAGACTTTTTTTGAAAAATAGGCATGGTTGAAATCTCTCCCCAAGAGGTGATATTTTGGGAGACTTGGAAAAATGGTGAATACTTGTTTTTGAGAGCATGACCAAAAAAAAAAATCGGCCATTTACAACGAGAAGATGCCGACTAGTCTACTTTTATTAAAATGTGGGATGAATGGAATAAATAGAATAAAAACTTAGGCATAGGATAACATTGAGATTTATTTTGACAACAACACATATTTTACTAGGTATTCATGGTACTTTTATTAACATTATAACGTGCATAGTAAAAAAAATGGGATTTGAAAAGAACACCAAATTGGGGGATATATGGATTAATTGTGGGATATCTGCCGGCATGGTTTTTTGATGCTGCCGGCATGGTCGATTGATTGCCGGCATTGAAAAACCATGCCGGCAATATCCCCCAATTATTCCATGTATCCCCCAATTAATTGTTCTTTGAAAACAACCTTGGTGATTTGTAAAGAAAAAAACAATGAAATTTATTTTAACAATTAACACATATTTTACTATGTATTCGTGGCACTTTGATTAACATTATAACGTGAATAATAAGAAAAATCAGTGGATGTTTTGAATTTTTATTTAGATACTATACTTTTTTATTTCTCTACAAATCACAAAGACTCTTTTGAAATCTCATTTTTTTGTCTCTACAAGTCACAAAGACTCACTACAACACTCTCAGAGAATCACTATAAATCTCTATATTTTCAGAGAATTTCTGGGAGTCACTCAAATAAAAAAATCTATGAAAGTCTATAGAAATCTTATTTGACTACCTCCCTGTTAGCAACTTTTGGTCGAAACCTCCTCATCTGTTTTCTTGATTGTTTATTTGCCAATAATCAGCTTCTTGTCTATATGTTTATTTCTTATAAAATTGTCTCCCTGTAACATAAATTGGGTAGACATGCGAAGGTGCACAGCAGTTCTTCAAGGTGACTCTTCAGATAAGCAGGTTGTGCTGTTTTCAGCCACACTCCGCAAGGAAATCTCTCCCGTCTTCAAGAAATAATGTCCTGTGGCCAGTACCCTCTGATATCTGAAGCTGCTTTTTGTAGCTATGTTATTTCAGACAGGCAAGATCTTAAGAGTTGTCATCTGTGCACTCTACTTCATGCATTGTGTTCACCAAATCAAAGTATCTGTAGACCTTTTCCTAGTAGCCTGTAATGAACACCATTAAGCTCTTTTAAGGCCGGCCCGACATGTCATCAGATGCGCCCGTACCCCGATGAGTCACCTAAAGCGGGCTGCTTTTAGCCCATCTGAACAGCAAACAACATCTATAAAAGCAAAGAGAGAGTGCAGAAAAAGTTCTATTTGTAGTTTAATTCTAATTTCAAGCCTATGATTCTTTATCATCTTCTTTGGTATTAGAAAAATGATTGAATTAGAAAATGATGATGAAGTTGAAATACTACCAGATTTCACATCTGGATCTCTAGGTTGTTCTGTTCATATGCTGCTTAGGTCTTCTTGCTTATGGTTTTATAATACAATCAACATAAGGTTTCTTTGTTTTTGGAACCCATCCTCTAAAGAATACAATCAACAAAATGTATTCTTTGGTTTCTTTGGTTTTATTACTGAAAGGTTTTAAAAAATGTTATGGTAAGGGAAGAGTCGACAAGAAGTCATTATTTATGGAATGAAGATTTGATGTCAGTAGCTTGTGGTGTGGAAAATTTTGACAAAATGTTATGGATATACGCAGAATGCAATCAACATAAGGTTTCTTTGTTTTTGGAACCCATCCACTATAGAATACAATCAATATGCTAGTCAAATCCAACTGAATTGGGTTTTGAAAAAGCATGACTTCTATCACAATCTCTGCAAGTTGAATGTTGCAAGCAGGAAGGGACTAGATGATCTATGGAATGAAGATCTGATGTCAGTAGCAATGTCATGGATATATACACAGAATGGCATTGAAGATTAATGTCATTAAGAGTCATTTTTTCAGTTAGTAAAATCTGAGGATAAATCCATAACCGATACGAGGGCTTATTAGTATCTCCTGCGCTTAAAAGGCAAGTATAATGATTATGTGAATAATGGAAGAACAGTGGAGTTAACTCCCCTAACTAGAGCTTACTTCGCCATTCTGGAACATGTGATTGGGCCTGATGTCACTAAAGATATTCAAAACCAGATTGGAAAATGTTGGGATGAAATGTGTTGTTTCGAATTTGGAGAGCATGCTCCTGAGGAGTGGATAGGAAAGTTCAATATTGGGATGTGTAGAATTGCATGATTCTGAAAAGATAGATTCCAGAAGCGCGGGGTTTGCAGATTGAAGTTGCTCAAAGTGGTGAAAAGCAAAGAGATAAAAATAACATTGAAATTCTATTGCTGCATTCTGATCTAGTGGTGAAAACAACTTCTTCTTTTTTAAAGGTAAAAAATGTAGAAGAAGTTGTATTCACTATTCGATCAGAATGCATTTATGGGATGATGACAGCTGGTTAGGAAATTGAAATTGACTGTTTTAATTTGGAAGAAGCTCGGAGTCTGGTTCAGCAATAGGTCGTGCAAGAAGCTCTAAGTTGGCGTCTAGATATAACTGAGGTTTGCCTAAATTTCCATGAAAAGAATGTTGCATCAAGCTTTCATCAGTATTTGTTAAACTGTTGGTGGCACAAAGACTATGAAAGTAGCAGCACACAGTTTTTTTCAGGTATAAGCTTGTTTTCCCTTTTAGTTTGTATTCGTAGTATGATCTCATCGACGCACCATGTGAACAATTGTTGTGTTCTGTTCTCATAGTAAGATCTCATCGATGCTACCTGTAAATTTCGAAACTATTGTTAAATCCGTTGATACTCTTTCTGTAAGAACAGCTATTTTTGTGGTCGTCATCTTAAAACTATTGTTAAGTCCGTTGAATTGTTTTTTTGGTCAAACAATTTACTCAAAATGGTTTTGTGACTCTTATCTCCTCTGGCTATGATACTAAGTTGGAAATTTCTTTGGAAATTCTGATAAACATTTCGCTGTCAATCTCTGTTTGCTGACTATTTCTGCTTTCAGGAATGCTGCAAACTATCCTGTTTTTGGCTTCAGTCAGCTGGTCTTCCTAGAGCAATGGTGCAAATTGAAATGTGTGTTCTCTTAAAGAGAAGCTTTTTCTGGAGCAAAAAGCTGCTTGTCCTGATGCAAGTTGGAATTGTAAGCTTCCAACAGTTTATAGTTTCTCTTTTGCAAAATAGAAAAGTACTAGCCTTGGTATAAGAGATAGTCCGCCGGAAGATATACTGCGATTCACTGGTCCAGTTGCATCCCTGCAATTGTTATTGCACGAGTTCTTAACGGTTTAAGAAACCAACCCCAAATGATGCTGTTATCACATGGAAGCTCTCTGACCTCGGTGGATTTTACAATGAGTGCACCTGCAAGCAGTTTTGTAACTTCTGAAACCATATTAAGTGGTTCTATTTAACCAGCTAGCGGCCCGCTCCTGCAAAATGAGTTATTGATCTATTTGTTATTGTCTCTGTGGTACATTTAAGTTTAAACTATAATCATAGGAACACTGAGGACTTGTTAAAAACTTAGAATGTTTAATTGGTAGAGATTTGGGCAATTGTAAGATTTTCACAGGGTACATTTGGTCAATGTAGTCTGTCAAAAACACAATGATGATCGTCTGCATATGTTCTGCAATTGTAAGATTTCAATGTACATTCGGATCCTTATTATTCGCTGCTTCTCGACCAGGTATAATTACATGGAATGGCAAATGGATCATCATCAGCTTGAATTGGCGCAGCAGCAGTTGCCGGACACCTTTGATTTTGTTTGCTGCTTGCCAATGTACTATTACTTCTCCTCAACCATGAACTTGACGATGACTTTTGTTGTCTTTTCTTCTCTTCTTGTTGCTGCTGGTGGTAGTCTCCATTAGAACATAAATGTCTACTAGGACTAGTAACCGGAGTACAGAATTGTTCCACCGGCTGCAAATTTAGAAACTTCGTAAATGTTACAATCACTCTCACCGTCGGCACCACCGGAATTGCAACCTGCAGAATCAACCACATCGGGTCATTTTGTTAATCTGAGTACTGATAATTTGAATACTATTTCAAATATTCAAACATATGTTAATAAAGATGATACGACTAAGCATTTGATTATAAAAAGATTAAAAACAAAAACGAATGGAAACGAGGGTCCGAAAATAAAGGACCGGAACCGATGACTCCGACAAAAAAAAAAAAAAAAAAAAATCCGTACAAAATTTTGATGACCCCACAAGTTTCCGTTCCGTCGGATCCAACCTCCGATATTGATTGGTCCAGCATTAAACAAGGGAACATTATCTATAATCCCTACTATGAGACCATTATAAATTATACCCTTTTGAACTTTACAAATACCCCTAAACATAATACATTACTAAAATACCTTATTTTGTGTAATGTATATACAAAACCATTACCACTAACCAATATTCAAGAAAAAAAAAAAAAAAAAAAAATTTAAACAAAATAAGAAAACCTCTACTGTCCGCCATCACCACTGTCCACCACCGCCAAAAACCACCACCACCAACGACCACCGACGACCACCGACGACGCCGCCAGCCACCACCACCACCACCGACCACCACCGCCGCCGCCAACCACCACCACTGTCCAGCACCTCCACCACTACCGCCGCCAACCAGCACCACTGTCCACCACCTCCACCGCCCACCACCACCACCGTCCACCACCACCACCGCCAACCACCACCGACATTTTCCTCCACCACCACCGACAACCAGCGCCACTGTACGCCACCGACAACCACCACCACTACCCACCACCGCCACCAACCACCGCCACCAATCACCACCAGCAACCACCAATTCCACCACCATCATCTAGAGGCAACTTGCTGAAAGTTATCTCCAAACGGAGACAACTTGTCAAGTTGTCTTGATAATGGAGGCAACTAGCTCAAGTTGTCTCCACATATGGAAGCAACTAGCACAAGTTGTCTCCAAAAAATAAAAATTATACACAAATAAGTGAACCTAGTGTGAGTCGAACACACATCTTCTGACATATAGTCAGTTGTGCTACCATTGCACCACAGGTTCGCCACACCATCAGTGCTCAACCAACAATTCAAACCACCACCATACAACACCACATCCTCCATCCCCTCGCTATCGCAACTCTACCCGCAATGACTTCATGACCATAATCGTCTATGCACACTTGCAACATGAGCCAATAGCTGCAGTCACTTCCATGCCCCTACTCAAACACCATCAGCAACACACAACCAGTAACAACTTCTTGTTCTGCTTTCAATGCCTGGATACATATTGAGTTCCTTCTCAACTTCCTAAGCATTCATCTACCCTCTTGACTTTAAAGCATGAGCATCAGCAGCACAACCATTATCAGCAACTCAACATGACCCTGTGTTACCATTGCACCACAAATTCGTCACAACTACTCTAAGATATAGGTATAAGATAATTTCCTATGAATGAATGGACCCAAAAACATAACCAAGTTGCCTGGGAACTGGAATCAACTATCTCAAGTTGCCTCCAATATGGAATCAACTAGCTGAAGTTGCCTCCAAATGTGAAAGCAACTTTCTTAAGTTGTCTCCAGAAAAAGGAAGCAACTAGCTCAAGTTGTCTCCAATAGTGGAAGCAACTTGGTCAAGTTGTTTCCAAAATTGGAAGCAACTTGATGAGGTTGTCCAGGGTTGCAATTACTTTACCTACCCGACGGAGCAGTGGTGATCGCTGTAAATATTTCAAGTTTTAGAAAATCCCATGAAGCTTGCAATTCAGCCTTGCCTAGAAATCATCTCATTCATTCTGCAAACCTATAAATTTGGTAGTGATTAGATGTAAGTCCTGCATAAACACCATGTAAATTTATGAAGATAAAACAACCTACATTAACACCATCACTAAAAATCTAGATAATAACTACTAAAATCCAACAGTTCCGCAAACAATACCAAACAAACCACCACCAACTCTAACAAACACCATCATTACCACCCCATAAATTACTAGTTTCATAATTAATTAACATACTCGCCAACATTAACAAGAAAAATTACCTTTCCCTTCCAGAAGTGCATAATGCAGTCCATTCCTTCTTTCAAACACTTCTTCTTGTCACCCACATCAGAGTCATTCAAACGAATTTCCTCGTACGTACAACAATCAAAAAATCAATAAGAATCACTTTTTTAAGTCTTAAGAACTATTGCGAATAGACGATATCCTTTCAGTAAAATCAAGAGCATAAGAACAACAAGTATGTGCAGTACCAGGTCCATGAACACAAATTGAGCGCCCTCTTTGTAAGCGTATTGCTTAGTCTCCTTCGTGACATCATTTTCACTCATTTAACATTACACGAATATCAAAAAATGAGTCAAAAACTAGTATTTTGTCATCAAACAACACAATTCAGTGCTACATGAATCACTTTATAAGCGTGTATTCCATTCCAATATTCCAATGCAATGAATTCAGAAACAACTGTTCTTCTAACGAGCTCGCAATCTCGATACTATCGCTTTATATAAACAAAAGAAATCGAAAGAATTTACCGAAATTCCAGCTCGAAAAGTATTCTCAACAGTATTGCCAGTAACATGATTCCTAATCTTGGTCCTCACAAACGCAGCTCATTTCCCAGGTTTCACATGAAGAAATTCTACATACACAAAAACCCATCATCAGAATCAAACTAATTCATCGAAAAACCCTAACTTGAACTCAAATTCATAGTAATTGAAATTGAAAAAACCTAAAGAAATGAAATGAAATGTTTTCAGTTACCAAATTACCAAAAATTAATAACAAAACCTAAAAGAAATTTGAATCATAGCATTTTCGTATCAACAATCTCGATCTCTCACGAAATTTGAATCAAAGAACTCGAAATCAATCTCGGAAAAAAAGCAAATCTTCATTTAATCGCAACAACATCCATTCTTTCATCTCAATCATCTCCATCTACTGATTCTTCATAAACCCCTTCTTCTAATCATTAGAAGCAACTTCATCGATCTTCTCCTTCATTACTGCAAATTGATGGCAGCACCTTCATCTCCCCTGATTTCTTCAGTTCCATCTCCCTTCCGACTGCAACATCAACTCAAACCTAACATCAACAAAACCATCTTCCATTTCATCTCGATTCAGTCAACAACAGCTTCAATTTCACAATTTCACCCTGCTAATCTCTGTTCGATTTGTCTTCAGCCATCTAACCCTTTATCCCTCTCAGATTCAGATCTACTCACTTTGTTCTTGATCCCCCTTTCAAAATTCCGCTCGATCTCTCTCGATAATAAGTACGGTGGTGGTAGGTGCGATGCAAATTTTTCTGAGTGGCGATGACGGCGATGTAGGTATTGGTGGCGTTGGTTGTGGTGGCGACGGAAACGAAGACGGTGAGAGTTAAACTGGTTTTTTCTCGAGTGAAAAATGAAGAAGAAGTTGAAGTATAAGATGTAAAGGTTAAAACTGGAATTATGTGAATTATTTTTCTGTTCATAATTTCAACTATGCCATTAAGGGTATTTGTAAAGAATGATAAAGGTGCTTGTGCATGACCCATGGATAGTAGGGGCATAAATAATATTCCCACATTAAACAAAGATAATCTTCGTTGCAGCAGTTGTAGTTACCTGCTTAGCATTCCGGCGAGAGGTAGAACTATGGAATGGACTTGGTAGTCCTGTTGAAAGAGTAGAAACTGGCAACCTTATCACGTTCAGCCAGCAAGAAAGACAAAACAAATGTAACCTTTCCAACCAGGAAAACACGTACTCTCTCCGTCCCACTATTAGATGACCTACTTAGTTTAAAATTGTGTCCCACCATTAGTTGGCCTATTTCATTAAACAAGGGAATATTTATAAAATTATCCTTTTGATTAATTATCGTTAGTATAAGAAATGTATATAATTTGATATCCAATGTATATAATTTGATATCCATGTTTATACCCGTTACGTAGGTGTTTTAAAATGCTTTCTAACGATACAAAGTTTACGAAAATCCATGGTATAGTTTGAGAGATAAATCATTTCTAAATTTTACAAATTACTATCCATAAGGGTATAATTATAAAAAATACTTAAAAATACTCCTTCCCATTCCTTTCCTTAAGAATTGTGCAAACTTCAACTAGGTCATCTAATAGTGGGACGGAGGGAGTAACATCTAACTTATTCCTCCCAATCTAGACTAATTAAGGATGGCTCGAACATCTTGCCAAATATGTACTGGTTTGTAGGATCAGTGCAAAGGGTCAAACCGTAAGGAAAAAATACTTCTATATCACGACACATTTCATGCGTCTTGCTTTGATAGACGTAATTACTGCACATACAAATAAAAAATTTCAAGTCTTGAAAGCAACACAACAAACCCGAGTTAACGCCATAGTAAAACTGTATCGGCAATATAAAAAATAAATGAAGCTTGACATGATACACAAAATAGTGTAGCATAGATATGGAGATAGCAAACTAGTTGCTAGGGTTGTGAAGATAATTTAAGTTCCGTAAGGAACTTAGTTAAAATCTGATGCAAGGATCAAGATTCTAAAGTTGTAAGGTTGATAATGAAATTTGATAAAAATATATTGATAATAATATGTGTCTCAAAACAAGAAGGCAAAGCCTTTAAATAGGTTCTCAGGAACCGACTAAAAAGAAAAGAAAAGGAAATCTAAATAAACCAGGAAAGAAAATCCTTGTAAGGCAAGTAAACTGAAACTGACAGATGGGATCAATTTTTATAGTTGATACGTTCACAAAGGATCAACAATTGTAGTTGATACAGAATAAAGGGATCAATAACCATTGTTGATACAGATAAGATAAAGATGTACTACATCAGTCCCCCTTCTTGAAAAAAAACTCTCCCTCGAGTTAATGATTAGAAAGAACTTCATTCTCTCCATGAAATGTAAATATTTCTTGCACATTGAACATATTAGAGATGTTCCAATTTGATGGAAGATCAATAACATATGCAGTGTCACTTATTTTCTTCAAAATCTTGAATGGTCCATATTTCTTCATCTTGGTCTTGTTGTAAGTACTAGCAGGAAGTCTTTCTTTTCTGAGATGAATCATAACTAATTCTCCTTAATTAAAAGTTTTAAGTCATCTATGTTGATTTGCATCCTCCTTGTACTTGTTATTAGAATCCGCAAGCTTTGACTTTACTTCTTGATGTATGATTGAAGCTTTCTCAATAAAGTTATATGCCTTAGTATTTGATTTACGCAGCTTGGGAAGCACCACCAAATCCAAAATATGATTAAGAACTTTAGAATAAACAATATCAAAAGGTGTCTTACCTGTGGATCGATTGATTGAAGTGTTATAAGCAAATTCCATATTTGGAAGGAGATTATCCCATTGTTTGTCTTTTCCTCCAATAACCTTGGCTCTAATCAAATTTCCTAAAGATTGATTGACCACTTCAGTTTTTCCATCCGTTTGAGGATGAGCAGTTGTAATATACTGAAGTTTAGTTCCCAAACGCATCCATAAAGACTTCCAAAAGTATCTCAAAAACTTAGTGTCTCGGTCAGAAGTAATTGTCTTGGGAATTCCATGCAAACGTACTACTTCTTTGAAAAATAAATAAACAACATTGGAGGCATCTGTTGTTTTCTTGCATGCTATGAAGTGAGCCATCTTTGAGTAACAATCAACAACTACCATAATAGAATCATTTCTCCTGGTAGTACATGGTAAACGAAGCACAAAGTCCATGCTAATATCCAACCAAGGAGCATCAGGAATTGGAAGTGGAGTATACAAGCCTGTGCTTTGAATATTCCTTTTAGACTGCTGGAAAACCATGCTTTGTACACGTACTTTTGAACGCCCCGTTTAATTGAAGACCAAAAATAACGTTCCTCAACCAAAGCAATGGTTTTATCACGCCCAAAATGTCCTCCCAGGCCACTTCCATGTAATTCTTGGATCAATTGAAGACGTAAAGAACATTGTGGTATACATAAACGATTTTCTTTAAAAAGAAAACCATCTTGAATGAGATAATCATCAACACTGCATGTTGAACAACCACACTTTTCCAAGAGTTTCTGAAATCCTTTGTCTTCAGTATACAGATCTTTTAAGAAATCAAAAGCTAAACTCTCATGTTAGAGAGTAACAAGAAGATGAGATTTTCTACTCAAAGCATCAACAACTTGATTAATTTTCCACTCTGATGTTTAATAGAAAATGTGTACTGATTTATAGTAGATAACCACCTATCATGCATTCTATTTACCTTTGTTGAAGTTTTCAAAAACTTAAGAGCTTGATTATCAGTATTGACAAAAAAACTCATTGTGAATAAGATAAGGATACCAGTTCTTAAGAGCTTGAACAAGAGCAATTAATTCTAACTCATAACTAGACCACTTCTTCCTTGAATCTGAATTTCTTTCACTATAGTATGCAATTGGATGTCCTTCTTGAGATAATACAACACATATACCAACAATAGAAGCATCACAGTGGATCTCAAAAGGTTTATCAAAATTTGGCATGGCAAGAACAGGAGCGTTACACAACTTTTCTTTGAGTAGATTACAGCTTTTATCTGCTTCTTCAGTCCATTCCAAAGTATCACGCTTCAAACAATCTGTCAAACCAGCTGCAATAGTGCTAAAATTCCTCACATATCTTCTATATAAAGATGCTAAACCATGAAAACTGCATACTTCAAGTATAGATGTTGGAGTAGGCCAATCAAAAATTGATTTGATCTTAGAATCATCCATAGAAATACCAATATCTGACACAACACAGCCTAAAAAAGTGACTATGTTTGTAAAGAATGTGCACTTTTTTAAGTTCACATACAAAACATTGTCTTGGAGTGCCTTAAAAACTTGTGATAAATGTGTAAGATGTTCGTCTTCATTGTTGTTAAAGATTAAGATGTCATCAAAATAAACAATGACAAATTTTCCAAGCAAAGGTTGCAAAACTTGGTTCATGAGACGCATAAAAGTGCTAGGAGCATTAGATAACCAAAAGGCATTACTAACCATTCATATAATCTCTCTTTTGTCTTAAATGCTGTTTTCCACTCATCATCTTCACGGATGCGTATTTGATGATACCCACTACACAAATCAAGATTGGTAAAGACTTTAGATCCACAAAGCATATCAATCATGTCATCAAGTCTTGGTATAGGAAACCTATCACTAGTGGAAAATAGAAATAATAAGTCTGTCAGAAATAGACTTATAATCGCTAAAAAAGACTGTTTCTAGGGGCCCTAAATCTGTTGTCTTAATTCTCGAAAAGACTGCTTCTGGGAGCACTTGAATCTATTCAAAAACGTCTACTTTGACAAGTCTATTTATAAATTTGTCAAACGTACTTTTTATATTGAACATATTTTATAAAAAAATGAATGTGATTCAAATTGAATCCAAATTGTTGATTCAATCGCATCACGAGTTTTATTAATCAAAAAATTAATTTATTCAAAAGCTAGTTAAGTTGCATTGATAAAAAAACTAATTAAATTGATAGTAACATTAAAACTGAATTCTTATTAAAAGGTGCCAACAATTTACAACTTTAATCATCTAAAATACTTTTCCCAAATCTCAAAACTTCATTTACTTAACTTGATATTCCTGTTACAAGCTAACAAACCAGATAATCTACACTAACTTGCAGGCGAGACTTCACCATTTATGCCTTCGTTTGTTAACAAATTACCTCTAATCAGGTCCATTAAGCACCCAGCAAGCTCATCCTTTGTATTTATAAGAAATATGCAACATTCAAGTTGTCGTCCCACTTGGGTTTCTTAGCATGTAATCCATGATTACCTGTACATATCACATGAGAGACAACATAAACCAATCAATTTCACCATTTACATAAATCCTACAAGTCTAAAACAAGAACTTATTCAATTGATTGACAGCACACAAATAACAAATCTAAAGTAAACTAAAAAATATTCAAGTGAACAAAGCCGAGGAAAGATACCTTGCGAAGAGAAACTAAACTAATCAAACCAAGGAAACTGAAAACAAACATCAAAATCACCAATGAAAATTTCATAACCTAGACATGATTATGATAAACTTAAATGGTACATACAGTTATTAATGTTGCACTTACAGTATTATACATCCAAGGTAAGAAAACAACAGGAATTAATATAACTAAAATGACAACAAAACACAACAGGAATGAACTATGGCTCCTGATGGAGCAGAAGACAGATCATTGCACAAGAAACACAGATTAGCTGACAAACTGCACTTGAGACAGAAATACTACCCTTTCTTATGCTTGGTTATATAGAACACTTAATCCTCTAATGGTACAAAAATCTCTAGCATCTGACCTCCTATGTAAGTAAAGCTACTCTTTCTTATGCTAGAATTGGATGCATAAATTAGGCTACAATTATTATTATACTACAAGCATATGCAGTGGGAATGTCAACTAAACAATGGGACGTTATTTTATATTGCTTGAAGAAAAGAGTATTCTCACTTCAGAAGCATTTACAGAAGAGTACAAGGGTCCTTGTTCTAATTATAATTACACTTTACATCCAATGGTTTATGTTGGCATTTTGCGACAGACAGAAAAATAAGAAAAAATGATGGTTCAATAATTACCTCAAGACTTGCTCTGTGGTGAATCTCCAAGCATTAACTGTATTTTGCCTTAGTAACCACTTCAATTCACTGTTAGGATCTGCACGCATTAAAGAATGAAAGTAGACAAGCTACATATAAAAATAAAAATAGTTTAGATCATATCTAAAACTAAGAGCAAAAACAACAAGCGCAAGAAATTTATTCATGTAAAAGTAAAATAGGTAGAAGCACGGTAGACAAACAATCTGTATAGATGTTCATGTAAGAATACCTGCTTATGTTGTTTATTCAATAAGCTCATAAATAACAGAAGCAAGAAAGTCTGCAAATGGAGTAGGCACAAGCTGCACGACAGACCCACTAGCAGAGAATGGCTCAAACTCCAGCCATGTATGAATAACCCAAGTCCTGCACCACAAACCCACCTGTCGTTCGGACCTGAATGTAAAGCATTACAAATTTAACTTAAATCTCATACAGAAGAATTCTCAAATGCATCACTGATAGTTACACAGAGAGGGCGATGTACTTCTCAAACAGAAGTGGAGACAAACACCCGACTGCCACACCCAAGTTAACATTTCGATAGTTATCATAAAAAAATTCTGCCATAGGCGAAGAAACACAACTTCAAGAGTTACATGAACATCAACCAAACTTAAGTATTGAGTTACAAATACAAAACCATTACAATGATAGTACCTTCTAACCTAAAATTGAACTTAAAAGTATAGCAAGAAGAAACAATGGTAGTACCTTCTACATGGTTGATTGTTGTATATTAGCTATTTTAGCTCAGGGTTCTTCCAGATTTTGTACGCTGGCATTTAAAAGCATCTCTTGGACCTGAATAGGAGGAAAATTAAACTAGTAAGTAGAAAAGCATAATATAAACTAGCTAGAAATTTAAAGTTTTGAATTCTTGTTAGGCCTCTCATTCTGCGAAATAGAGTATGATTGGTTCAGATATATATTTCTTGAGAACAACTATACATTTTTTCAGTTAATCATTATTACAGCTATACAAGGAAAATATTAAGATCCTTTTCAACTTTACTCATTCGTCTTACGAATTGTAGGTGCATAAACGAAGTCCAGGTAGCAGACTAGAACTGCTGGCGAAGCAGAGATTTAAAAGGAAAGAACAAGACAGTTCGATCTCGTGAAACACAGGACAACTCGTGATATCCAGACACTTCGTCACCAACCTAGCAAGGAACAAAAGGAATTTAACAATAGCAAAGCAGAGTAAAGACCAAGCCAACCATTTCGTTCCAGGAATACGAAGTAATTCATCCCAAAATCCAGCGAAGACAACAACTTTAACTCGCAATAATGGAAACGAAAACCACTTGATACAAAGCCAAGTCACAACAATGGACCAGCAGTAGTTGAGTGCATAAATTTGCAACAACAATTAGAAGACATAATTATGACCAGAATACGAAGATGCAGAGAACGAGCAGAGAAAACAGCGAAGAACCACTTCGTGAAGTAAAGCAGCGAGAGAGTATGATCAAGAAGACAAAAGTAATAAATTGGCTAGCAACATCAAAGGAGTATGAAAACCACATCAAGTACAAGCCACAGGCTCTTAACAACAACCACATGGTACCACAATAACAAATTGATGAAAGCCAGAAGAAGAACTTCTAATTGCAGAATCACATGAAAACGAATGACGATAAAGCTTATCAAACAAAAAGGATCAAACCACCAACAGGAGGTAACGAGTCTAATCAGCATACAAGGAACGGATTCAAGTCAAGCCAGAAGTTTCAGCAAAATACAAACGACAACACAACACCCTCTCACAGTAGAGCTACCAGTTGATATTCAGTAATCGATCATTACAATTAATGGAGACTACTTTGGCCATCAATCGCCAGGTAAAACCATGACGAGAATAAAGGAGTTACAAGCGAAGAAAATGATGCAACACTCAAATTTACTTCATCATGGGTGGGTTACGAGCAACATGATCTATAAGGGTGCATGAGCTTATTCTGGAATCATAGCTGGTGAGAGGATGATGTTGGGGCAAAATTTGAACTATCAGTGATGAAATGAATCCACGGAAAAATGGTTAAAGCAACAAAGGATGGAATGAGTTAACGAGAAGGAAGGAAAGTTAAAAGCAATGAAAACTGCCCAATTTCAGCGTGAAGCTAATTTATGGACCAATGAATTCAGCTACAACAATAATCAGAGAAGTAATTGGTAAACAAAGCATTGCCAGCTGCGAAGTAGGATGAATAGTTTTGTACTCATCGTAAGGGCGAGGTAAATACTTCGTCAACAATCATTCCAGCAAAAGATAAAACCAATTCATATCCAGCTCGTTATAAAGCACATGAAGAATATCTCGCCAACAACATACTACAACAAACAAGAAGCAAAACTACTAAGCTACAGAACCAAATTAAAACAACAAGTTAAGCTCAGTGGAACTAGTGACAAAAGATCGGAACCAGTGATGATACGATGTGCAGCAACGATGAACATGAGGACCAAGTACTTCGTTTCAACAACTCAACAACAGCGGTTTCACCTCGTAGGTACCAACAACAATCCAACTAGACCATCCACTTCCATAACTAGCCATTCTAGCAAAATCAAGCTACCAATACTGTTAATACAAAATGAAACCTAGGCACCAGGAAAAAAAAAAAAAAAGAAGAGCAAGTGCTATTGTAACATAGCTGTTACCTTAAACATAAATCATGATCAACATGAAAAGATCTTCAAATCTACACCTCAAATAAAAAATAAAAAATCAGTGAATGAAGGAAAACAGAGTAGAAGATTGAAATCTAAACAAGACAAGTTAACCAATTACAGATCTGATACTTTTAATTATAGGAGTTATTGAATTAAAAGAGGGGTTTTTACCTTTGAAGCTTGAGGACACCATCAATTACTAATAAACATCTTCAAACATAAAAACCCTTTTAAGTATCGGTGATTTAGAGAACATCTATGATTAAAATGTTGGAGAAAAATTAAAGAAATAACTTCATAATAATAAATGGATAAGTAAATGTTTGAAGATAATTACCTTCTACTTCTACAGAGAAAAATCAAATTAAATTTAGGTTTCAAAAGGTAAACAAAATTTGGGTTTCATTACACGAACATTTATAGATAGAAAAGGTAATGAAATAGGTAAAATTGTGTGTATGTTTGAGTAATTCAGGGTTAGGGTTTGGTAGTATTCAGTGGTATAATTTCTGAAGAGGAGGAAAATTCAACAATTCTGTCTTCAACTTTGACTGAATAACACGATTGAAAAACAAATCAATGAAATAAGAAACTAATTTTAGGGGAAATTTTTTCAAAATCTTGGCTCAATAGAAGGGAAGAGAAGAAGAGGAAGAAGAAAGAGAGGAGCGCAGTTAGTTTAAAGACGAAAACAGACCGAGAGATAAGGGTTGGGTGACTTAGAGGAGAAAAAGTAAATCTGGGATTATAGAAACTAGTTTCTCAAACAGACTTAACCATACACCTTCTAAAATGTCTCCCCGTGGAAGCCCAGTTTATTAAGAAACCCCTTGGTAGACGTTTTTATAAAGCCCAATCAGACTTAATAAATCCATTTTCCACTAGTGTATATGGTATAGTAACTCTATTTAAAGCTCTACAGTCTATATACATACGATTTCCACCATCTTTCTTGTCTAGTAAAAGGGCTGGACTATCACAAGGACTTTTGCTTAGTCTTATCAAGCATTTTTGTAACAAATCATCTACCTGACCTTGTAAAATTTCATGCTCTTTTGGACTTAAACTATAATGTGGTTGATTAGGAATATATGTTTAAGGTATAAAGTCTATCTGATGTTGTAAATCTCGTAGTGGAGGTAACGTATTTGGTAAATGAGTAGGAAATAAATCACCAAAGGAAGATAATAAAGGTTGTACCTTGTATGGAATCTCCACCATAGGTTTAGCAACTTCATGAGAGCTCAAAGAATGAGTGTGATGCAAAGAATGCACAATAATAACAACTAATACAGTTGTCTTCGTATATGTTGGTTCCTTGACTGAAGTAGAAGATTGTAAAGTCCACAAAACTTTAGTAAATCCTTCATGAACAAAAGTATAAGTATTCTCATAGAAATTATGAACATCACGAATGTCATATTGTTATGGTCTTTCCAATAATAAGCTTGATGCATTCATGTTAATAACATCACATAAAGCATAATCTGAATATCCAGGGAAAGAAAACTTCACTAAACATTGATGAGTGATTTACTGAGTAGAAGAGATGTTTATCCAACCAACTTAATACGGTTTTGGATGAAGAGTAACAGGTAAACCAAGCTTCTCAACTAAATTTGCAGAAACATAGTTTTTTTTACTTCCACTGTCAATGATCATGTCGCAAAGCTTTTCTTCAATGACACAATGAGACTTGAAAATATGATGCCTTTGTGTAATACATGGTTCAATTATTAAAACTGGTCGAATTACTCCAAGAAAATCTGCATCATAAGTCTCATGTTCTTGCAAATAAGTAATTTCATCATCACCAAGTGCGTCTTCTTCTTATGTTTCTTCTTGATTTTCATTAATGTAAGCATGAAACTTGCGACAATCACTAGAAGTATGGCAAGTTTGGTTGCACTTGTTACATCTATCCCCTTGAAACTTTGAATAAGGATTAAAAGGTTTAGTTAAAGGAGGAAATTGTTGTTGATACTTATTACCTCTAGTATTGTGAACAACATCTCATTGTTGAGTAGACTGAGGTGGTTTAGCAGATAGAATATGCATCATCGGAGCAGTTTCTGAAGGTATGGATGGTTGGATGGAAAGAGTTGGTATTTGTGGTTGCTGATAAGATGAACTATAACTTCGTTCATGTGGATCAACAACGATTGTTGATCCCTTGTCGACTTAGTTACCATAATAAGAATTATATGGTCTGACAGCTTTATAAAATTTTTGATAACGAGCTTGACGTGGAGTTGCTTGTCTGGAAGTACTGAGTACACGCCTTTCAACTTTAATAGATTGTTGTATCACTTCAACCATTGTAAACACTGATTGTGTCATCCCTTGTTGAATTAAGTTATTCAAACCGTCTACAAAACGTTCAACTAATTTCTCTTCATTTTCATTCATTTGGTTACAAGCAACTAAACCATAGAACTCAGCTACATAGTCTTCAACCAGTCGAGCTCCTTGTCGATAGTTTTGAAGTTTGATAAACAGTTGTTTTTTATAATCTCTTGGTAAAAATTTATCTCTTAATAAACCTCTCATTCGAGACCAGGTACGTATAGGAGGTTTGTCATACTTGCGCCGATCATCTCATAGTATTTCGCACCAAGCTGCAGCTCCACCTTTTAACTTATAATCTACTAGTTTTACTTGAAAAAATTCAGGGACTTCCATGAAGTTGAAAAAGGATTCAACTTCATAAAACCAATCAAGTAAGTCTTCAATTTGTAAACCACCGTGAAAGTTAGGTATATCAGTCTTCAATTTATATTTGGGTAGAGTTCCATAAGGATTCAGACATCTAGACTTTAACTGTTTAGTGTCTATCCACTATTGTGCTTTGATCTCTTCTGCCTTGTCTTCTTCATCATCGTTAAAAAACACATTAAAAGGTTTTTTTTGGAGTGTTAAGAAAACCTTCCAATGGCTCTTTGTGTTGAAGGATATGCGAAACATTGCCAGGAATAAAAGTATTCTGAACAAAAGAATTTTTAATTTTTGTTGTGTCACCATCTTCAGTTTCTTTTGTTTTCTTTTCTTCGTCTTTTGTGTCCTCCGTTAGACTAAGCATGTCTTTATCTTAGAATCCTACTTGTTTCCATAGTTTTAGTAAGTAGTCTTCATGAACTCTTAACTTTGTCTCTAGAGAACTTTTAGTTGTAACAATCTTGGTTTCAAGAGAAGCAATGTAAGCTATAATCTCAGTGACGGAATTCTTCAAGAGTGTTTCAATATCAGCTTTGGTAAAAGTGTTATCTCCCGTTGAGATAAAAGGTAAGGTTTTCAATTATGAAAGATGTGTAAGGATCGGTTGATAGATAAGAATATAAAAACATTATATCTGATACCAACTAATGTAGCACAGATATGGAGATATCAAACTAGTTGATAGGGTTGTGAAGATAATTTAAGTTTCGTAAGGATCTTAGTTAAAATATGATGCAAGGATCAAGATTCTAAAGTTGTAAGATTGATAGTCAAATTTGATAAATATATATTGATAATAAGATGTGTCTCAAAACAAGAAGGCAAAGCCTCTAAATAGGTTCTCGGGAACCGACTAAAAATAAAAGAAAAGGAAATCTAAACAAACTAGGAAAGAAAAACCTTGCTAGGAAAGTAAACTGAAACTGACGGATGGGATCAACTGTTATGGTTGATACGTTCACAAAGGATCAACAATTGTGGTAGATACAGAAGCAAGGGATCAACAACCATTGTTGATACATATAAAGATGTACTACATCACAAAAGAAACTATTTCAACGATTAACCAGAAAATGCAACAATTCATATTTACCTGCCAACTAAATATACTCCTAACTTAAATCAATATACTTGAAACTGGTGCTTTGTCAAGTAATTCGAACTTTGGGGAAAGAAAATTAACAACCATAGAAATACCATACTCATTGCCATGAGTTTTACTTTATGCAGATGAATCAAACTATACAATGCTGTCAGGATACTCAGACTTTCTGATCATGAGCTTTAAACCTACAAAATAAATTCAATCGAAGAGTGTAACCAGACCAAGGGTAGGATATCAACATTCAACACATAAAAAAAGATGAAATCCAAGATGCAGGGGTACTTACCTCTGACTAGTAACTGTTTTCCTCAACAACACCCAGAATTTCACCAACACAGCACGTACCAAAAGCTCTAGTCTTGATCACCAGAAAGGATATATATGTAGTCCTTCAAAAAATAGGCATGAAATTATTGCGAAAAGTGAATAACCGAAGTAAACATATATATCTATTGTCTACCTGATCCATAGAAAAACTGTTAAAGTTTTAATTTGTCCACACATTCTCTTAACGGTAGCTTATTTTCTGTTAGGGTTTATGTTTGATTTTGTACTAAGAAATGTGGGATGTACTCCTATAATTTAGGAATTGTTGACTATTTTTTTAAAAATAGGGAGTTTGATCCTACAATTAGGCATTTTATGTTAGTGGAATCAGTAGTTAATTCTTATGTAATGCCTATATAAAAGTCTTATCAATTAATGAAAATAATAACCGAGTTTAGAAAATGATCTTGCAGTATCTCTAATGTAGAACATGTTAAGAAGAATGCAATACGGAGATTGCGGATGATACGAAGAGACGAAAGAGATACGAATAACATGAAATCAAAAGATTAAGAATAAGAGAATTTATAAAGATAATAATATGAATGATAATAATAATAATAATAATAATTAGTTATGTCTCCAAACAATAAGACGTACCCTATAAATAGTTTACATGAACCAACTAATAAGAAAAAGGAAAAGGAATTTAATCAAAACTAGGAAAGAAGAGTCTTAAATAACAAGTAAACTAAACAAACTTGATTACATAATGGAATCAACTTGTCAAGGTTGCTTCAGTCGAATGGGATCAACTTGTCAAGGTTGCTTCAGTAGTAAACGAATCAACTTGTCATAGTGATACTGTCTTGCGGTAGAGGATGTACTACATCAGTCCACCCTTCTTGAAATAAACTCGCCCTCAAGTTAGGTAGTAAAAAGAACTTCATTTTCTCCATGAAAAGCAAAAATTTCCTGCACATTGAAGATATTAGAGATATTCCAATCTGACGGGAGATCAAATAATATAAGCATTATCACTGATTTTCTTTAGTATCTTGAATGGACCATATTTCTTTATCTTTGTCTTGTTGTAAGTTCCAGTAGGAAATTGTTCTTTCCTGAGATGAATCATAACCAATTCTCCTTCACTAAAATTCTTAAGTCTTCTATGTTGATTTGCATCTTCTTTGTACTTTTTGTTGGAATCTGTAAGTTTTGCTTTCACTTCTAGATGAATCTGTGAAGCTTTGTCAAGCATAGTATCAGCTTTCACATGCACAATCCAGTTTACTCCATCCACACAAGTACCTCTCAATTCAAAAGGACATCCACATTTTTTGGATCCCGCAGCTCTTCTTTTTCTTTTCTTGGGTTGATCAATCACTTTGGGATTGTTTTGTATTTTCTCCACATGCAACCCGAACCTTTCACATGCGAAAATGGTGAAAGAACCTTTGCCGTTCGGCTTTTGCTGTGATTTTATAATAATCACGACTGTATGATTCTTCTTTCCGACTGATTGGCACCAATTAATCATGTCTTGACGACTTTCAAATAACTATAATAAATGGCCAATAAATATTTAAAATTAATTATAGTAACTATCAAATAACTACATTTTTAACATAAATGAATATGCAAAATTCCATACACGATCGGTTGCAAAAGCATTTGTTAAATCGACAAAACTGTGTCAAGAGGTCGGTTTGATGTTGGCTCCGATCTTATTAGTTGTTGTTCATGATTTGGTACATCATTTTCATTCTGTATAGTATATGCATGATTTAATTACGTAAATCAATATATAATCATAAAAAATAGTACAATCAATAATTCCAAATACAACATGTAATCAAATAATAAGATAATTTTTTTAGCATTACCTCATTATAAGAAATCAAGGTATTAGTAGAATTGTTGGTACCACCATGATCTTCCCGTAAGTTTTCAATTGATATTTCTTGGGTTTCAGATGGTGTCAGAGAACTTGATGAATTTTCTTCCATTTTAATAATAAATATTGAATAATAATTTTATGAACTTTGTATCTAGTAACAATTAAGGTTCTAAGGTTAATCTTTTTTCTCATGTATATAAACTCTAATACGAAAGAAGAAGAAAAAAACGAAAAGAAAATTAAAAAACCTAAAACGTTTTTTTATAAACGTTTCTTAATGATTCAGTGACTCACTAACTCACTAACTCACTCTCTCACTTATTCACTGATTTGCTAGCCTAGTTTGTGGGCTATGAATAATATAAAAAAAAGGTCAAACTTCAAATTTTAGTAAAACCATATTGACCAAAATCAAATGGGCTATGGTTAATAAAAGCGTGGGCTATATTTAAGAGAAGCCTTCGACAAAATGAAAGATGGAAAACTTGAAGTGTCCATTTTTACAAATAAAAGCTCTCCATCACACTCAACCGTAAGGAACTTGGATAAATATAACTAAATGGCCTACATTAAACGCACCTAAACTTCTGATGTAATCTACAGAATCGAAACGTCCATTAATTGTAGAAAACTGGAGCATTATTATATGAAGGCATGTAATTGTCAGTATTAGTTTTAGTAAATGGACTAGTACTCCAAGGAGCTGTGAAGACACAATTCTCTTCACACTCGACAGTAATTCACGATGTCGTGCGGTAATCACAAAGAGGGTTTTTGTTTCGAGGGTTTTTCCTTTAATAAGAGGAACCCAACAATTCTCAAACCCAATATTTTGTGTCAGCCTTGTTGCCTACTACTTACTGAGTAGTCATGTTGGGTGTAAATGAACACTATAACTTGAGCTTATTTTGGTTTCATCATGACTTTTGTTACAAGATATTGTCCTGATTTCTTGGGATAATAATCTTCCTCTACATGGCATGTATATCTTGTATATTTTGTTTCCCTTTTCATGTATATCTTGTTTCCCTTTGTATCTCTGTTTCTTGTATATAAGAACAGACGCATTGTACCTTGAGACATATCTTTAAATACAACCCTAATATTCAGAATATACATGTCATGACAATCTCTGTCATGGCATCAGAGCCTGGCAAGATCTAAACAACCCGTCTTCCGCTGCAACAACAACAACAACAACAACAACAACAACAACAAAATCAATACCTATCAATCCCTCTTCCGTGTAGTATCTAGATCTGTCTCGTCTGTGCTTACATTGTAAAACTCAAACCCTAGTATCTTATATCCTCCCTGTTATCATTCAACATGTCACGTGAAGATTGTCAACCTATCACCGTAAAGTTTGATGGAACAAACTACAATCATTGGTCCTTCCCGATGAAAAGTTTTCTCAAAGGAAAAGCTATGTGGAAATACATTGATGGAAAAGCTAAGAAGCCTGCAACTGGTGTTGTTATCTCTGGGAAAGGCAAAGAAGCTGAGGGAGAAACCGATGAAAGTTGGGATGTCAACAATCACAAGATATTGACTTGGATAAGCAACACAGTCATTGCCTCCATAAGTATGCAACTCACAAGTTTTGAAACTGCAAAAGATGCATGGGATTTTCTCTCAAAGAGGTATACCCAAATAAACTTTGCCCAACGTTACAAACTAGAACAAGATATCCGATCTATGAAATAACAAATGGATCAGTCAGTCTCAGACTTTCATTCTGAAATGTCAATTATATGGAATCAGCTAGCACTAATGGAACCTAATTGGATTGTCGATATTGAGCTATGGCAGAAGTACAGAGAAGAGTCACGACTGGTTCAACTGTTAATGGCATTAAGAGATGATTTTGAGACTGTAAGAGCTTCAATCCTTCATCGATCACCTCTCCCAACTGTTGAAACTGCATTATCTGAACTTATTACTGAAGAAACTCGAAAAAGGATTAAACCTGAGATACATGCCGTGTTTGCAGTTCCTTCACATGCAAATTTTAATAATCACTTCAATCCTCTGAGAAAATATCGTGATATATCGCAGACCCAGTGCTACAACTGCAAGAAACCTGGTCACTTGGCAAAGAACTGCACTGCACCATCTACACAGAATATGTCACAAACATCAGTCTCTCATACTCCAACATATCAAGGGTCGAATTATCAAATGGTGTGCAACTACTGTAAAGAACCTGGTCATACAGTAGGAAACTGCACATCTCCATCTTCAAGAAATATGAGAGAAAGAAGAAGATTAAATGGTACGGCATGAACATACACTCCTGCACCATCTATTCTTGCAGCACCTGCACTGGAAAGAAGCCATGAATCATCAGCACCTGCATCAAATAATCTTGCAGACATACAAGAGATGCTCAAACAAGCCCTTGCAATTGGTAATAATAATCCTACAGCAGCCTCTGCCTTCTTAGTTCCCTCAGGTATCCTTTCAAATGAATGGTTTCTTGACTCAGGTGCTTTCAATCATATGACATACAATTCCAATATTTTTGAGAACAAGCATTCTATTGTTACACCCAAAATTCAAACTGCAGATGGATCTCAAATAGCTGCTAGTCATATTGGTCAGGTTAAAGTCTCAGATAAGATACATATATCAGATGTGCTACTTGTTCCTAAGTTGAAAATGAATCTTATATCAATTGGGCAGCTGTGTAATCAAGGTCTTAATATTTATTTCTTCTCCTTTGGTTGTGTAATACAGGATCCCAAGACAGAGAAGCTTGTTGGGATAGGCCGTAGAGTTGGTCGACTATATCTTCTTGAAACACTCATTGTTCCTCAACAGTCAAATAATGAATTTCTTCTGCAATCGCAAATTCCCTACCTCCACCGTGTCTCCATTTATGTCTTGGCACTCTAAGCTAGGCCATGTTTCCTTTTCTCGTCTTACATATATGATCAATAAAGGATTATTAGGAACAACTCGGTTGATAAAGAACCTCATTGCATCTGTGTAAGTTGTGTAAACAACCTGCACTCCCTTTTAATAATAGCATTACTCATTCAGTTGAACCATTTGATCTAATTCACTCAGATGTCTGGGGAAAGTCTCCCATTGCCTCTAAGGGAGGGGCTTTATATTATGTTGTCTTTATTGATGATTTCTCTCATTTTACATGGTTATATCTCTTCGGTTCTAGGATTTAATTTTTGAAAATATACTGATTTCTCTAGAATGGTCAAAACTCAATTTGGAAAATCAATCAAAACCTTTCGTCTTTGATCAAGGAGGTGAATACATATCAACTCCTTTCAAAGACTTTCTTAAAACAGAAGGAACTCTTCTTCAGTTATCTTGTACTGAAACTCCAGAACAAAATGGTATAGCATAAAGAAAACACCGTCACATCATAGAAACAGCTAGAACTCAACTTCTTTCAGCATCTGTCACCTCTAATTTTTGGGGTGAGTCAATTCTTACTACAGTCTATACAATCAATCGCATTCCTTCTATAGTCATAGGAGGAATATCACCATATGAATGTCTCTATGGTAAGGAACCTAATTACTCTGAGCTTCATGTTTTTGGCTCAACATGTTTTGTTCTTCTCACAGAAAGAGAACGAAACAAACTTAGCAAAAAGAATGCTATCTGTGTGTTTCTAGGGTAAGGTATTGAACAAAAGGGTTATCGTTGTTATGATCCAGAGAGTCGACGATTACGTATTTCTCGTCATGTTACTTTTTGGGAAAATATACCATTTTGGTCTCTTCCTATCAGTAAGTCTTCAACTCTAGAAAAGTTTACGTATCTAGATCCTTTTGAGAATGTGTCTCTACCTAGCTCTCCGTCAACCACTATTCCTTATATTGACACAGAAGTCATTCCTCCAGAAAGTCCTTCCATTGATGTAGAAGTCATTCCTCCAGAAAGTCCTGAAGCTTCTCATGACCACTCTATGGACAATCCTGACATTGTGTCTCAAGAAAGGGATCTTGTGCCTGAAGTTGATGCATTACCACCACGCATCCGTCGACTACCATCCAGGTTATCAGATTATCACTGCTCTTTATCATCTATTTTATGTATGCATGAACCAAAATCATACAGGGAAGCATCGTTAATTCCGGACTGTCAAACATCAATGAGAGAAGAACTAATAGCCCACAAGGACGCTGGTACATGGGATATGGTTGAATTACCACCAGGAAAATCTGTCGTTGGAAGCAGATGGGTGTACAAAATCAAAACAAATTCAGAAGGAAAGATAGATCGTTACAAATCTCGCCTAGTTGCTCAAGGGTATACACAAGACTATGGTATAGACTATGAAGAAACATATGCTCCTGTTGCTCGTATGACTATTGTACGTACTCTCCTTGCTGTTGCTGCTACTCGTAATTAGAGCCTTCATCAAATGGATGTCAAAAACGCCTTCCTCAATGGAGAACTTCAAGAAGAAGTATATATGAGACCACCACCTGGAATGCCTCACTCTCCAAATCAAGTATGTAAGCTTCGAAAAGCCTTATATGGACTCAAACAAGCACCAAGATCTTGGTTTGACAAGTTCTCCAATGTTATTCTTCAGTACGGATTCAATCAAAGTGCTTATGACTCAGCAATGTTCACTAGATCAACTACAAAGGGTATGGTTATTCTTCTTTTATATGTTGATGATATGGTTATCACAGGTGACGATTTTAGAAGGAATTACTGCTCTTAAACTCTATCTCAATTCGTGTTTTGAAATGAAAGACTTAGATCTTTTAAGGTATTTTCTTGGCATAGAGGTCGATCAATCATCTGATGGTTATTTCATCTCACAAGTAAAGTATGCTTCAGACATTCTTCAACGTGATGGGTTAACAGATAGCAAAACTGCAGATACACCTCTTGAACTGAATGTAAAGCTCAATCCTTTTGATGGCAACCTTTTGTCCAATCCTACATTGTATCGTCAACTTGTGGGAAGTCTCAATTATCTGACTATCACAAGACCAGACATCAACCATGCAGTTCATGTAGTTAGTCAGTTTATGTCAGCTCCAAGATCCACACATTATGCTGCTGTACTTCGAATTTTACGTTATATCAAAGGTACCATGTGTCAAGGTGTGAAGTTTTCATCTACTTCTGATCTTTCTCTTCATGCATATTCAGATTCGGATTGGGCGGTGAAATCACAGATAGACGTTCAACCACAGGTTATTGTGTATTTTTAGGTGGCTCTTTGATCTCTTGGCGTAGTAAGAAACAAAGTGTCGTCTCTCTGGTCTAGTCTTTGAGGTGAGTATCGAGCTCTTGCTCATACAACTTACGAGATTGTTTGGTTAAGATGGCTTGTTGAAGACATGGGAGTTCATCTATCAGGTCCGACTCCATTGTGTTGTGATAATAAGGCTACTCCATTGTGTTGTGATAATAAGGCTACTATTCACATTGCTCATAATGATGTTCTTACTTTCCAAACTCAACATGTGTGTTGCACCATCTTGAGTTTGAGGGAGGGTGTTACAAGATATTGTCCTAAAATTGAGAGAAGAACCATGGAATGCGGCAATTTAGAGATATTGTCCTAAAATTTAGAGAAGAACCATGGAATTAGAGAAGAACCATGGAATGCGGCAATTTAGATGAGTCTGCTGAGTTTGTACACAGAAGCCAGCTAAGAGATGAAAAGAAATTGGTGCTGAGTTTGTACACAGAAGCCAGCTAAGAGATGAAAAGAAATTGGTTCTAGGAAAAGTGCAGGTTGTACATGAGATTGACGTCAATGATTTCTGTTCCTTACGAATTTTTTTCTGCAGATAAATCACATCCAACTCCGCCCGCATAATTTTTCAATCTTCTTTTGCTGATAGCTCAAGTAGAGCTATTGGGGTGGGCATACAATTCATAGCTGGTTGGCGATATTCACTGCAAATATAAATTTTTATATGCACAATTCCCGAGATGGTATTCTCCAATGTGGGACTTATCATTAACTGCAAATATAAGTTATATTTAGAAGTTAACAGGGATTGATTTTCAGCACAAATTTAATCCGGCAACCAGAACAAACAACTACATAACATACAACTAACGGACCCTGCTATGTCAAAGCAATAACTAACTAAATCCGTCAACGACAAAAAATTTCCGTGTAATCTCCGGCGGCTTGGACTTCTCGGTTGAATACAGTATTCTCTGGAAGCCTCAACATAACTTATTTTGCTGCTCATTAATCAAACTCTCTCTATGAGAAAAGCACGACTTTCTTCTGCTCACGGAGCTTAATTTGCGAGCCACATGTATTATCCAACTACTGGGTGCTATAGTCATTAGCTGACCACACACTATGTCAGCCAATATGGCAAATTCTATTTTTCTTCACTCCCTGACAGACTTTGGTAGTGTCTTAGCCTCAAGCATGGAAAAACCTCTTGCACCGAGCATACAGATATCGGGCCTGGAACAATCTTCCCATCTGTTCTGCTTAGCACGCCCCCATGTCTTTATTACTTATTCCTGGCATTGTGCTGAGCTGCACTTTGCTTTGCTTTTTGATGCATTTGATACCACGTAAAGAAAACTGAGTACTGATTCTTGTTCATTTAATACAATGAGAAAGGGTACTTGGTGAGCAGGTGATATATATTAAGTCACTTTAATATAAAATGTTTGAATCTGTACAGGTAGAATGGGAGTAAAGGCAATGAATCCAAAATTAAATAGATAGATACCTTAAAATGATATCTGAACCTACTCTTCCTTTTATTTTCTGTATTCAGGACTCCACCTTAAAAATTAAAATCTGATTAAGTGCATTCATGTGCTGGTCTGTACAGCTTTCATTCAAAACATTTGCACTTAAATTCCCAGTTACTATAACTAGATGGGATTCATTGTCACTAGAGCCGTAACATTTATAGCTTTCTTCCAATTTCTTGCAAAATCTATTTACTCTGCTCTCAATTTATTTATGTCTATATATCTTAGCACTGCTGCAGTAGTAGTAAGTTAAGAGCACCATTTACAACTAAATTCTGAATGTTGGAGAAGATGGAGAAAATGGGAAATCTAGCCTCCTCAAGCTCTAAACCACATTTTTTTCAACCCATCCATCCTGATTGTTCATCAGCAGATCAGCTTGTGAGTCTCCTTATCTATATAGATTTATCTTTCATATTCATAATTTTTTGTGTTTTATAATTTATTTATTTTTGGTTTGTAGGCAATACCAAAAGCATTTCAAGTAGACTACTTAGTTGGCAGAGAAGATAGTGAAGGGGTAGCAACTTTGAAGAGTCCACTGAAATCATGGAAAGTGAAGCTGAATGACTTTAAGTTCACAGATGGTTGGCCAGAATTTTACAAGGCTCATGAACTAAGTACTGGCTATTTTCTTGCGTTTCAATATCAAGGTCATGATTTGATTTTTTCGAGTTTGGGTTTTCGACTTGAGTTACTGTCAAGTTGAGTATCCAGTGATGCCTGAGGGTGAAGATGAGAATGAAAGCATAGGTACTAGTAAAGGCAAAGACGAAAGCAAAAGCAAAGGCCAAGGCCAAGGCAGGCAGGAAGAAACATCTTCTGAGGGTAATCTAAACACTGATTTTGTTTGTGCTAATAGATGCAATACTTAACTTGCTAATTAATCATGTTATTTTCCAATGTCTTGTGAAGTTGAAGAGGATAGAGAAGAAACTCTTAATGACGACGATGCAATCAGCGTTTCTAAGTATCCACATTTCGTAGCTACACTGAAGAGTTACAACATTGGAAGATCTTTCTTGGTGAGTTATTAGATACTACTAAATGTTTATATGTTGGTGTTACTTGTTTTCTATAATAATTTGTCGATTATGTCTTTCAGACGATCCCGCTGAAGTTTGCGCAATCAAACATTCCTGATGATGTAGGAGATATAGTTCTTATAGATGAAGAAGAAAAAAAATGGCCAATTAAACTAACTCGTCGCCGCGATGGCTATGGAGTCCATTTTGGATTTGGTTGGTATGATTTCCAGTCAGAAAAGGGATTAAAAGAAGGAGACATTTGTCTATTTGAACAAGAGAATGAAGATCAATTGAAGTTCACAGTTAACATCATTAGAATTTGAAAGTAATTGGTGTAGTGGTTAAGAGATGAAACTAGCTATATTATGTCTGTTCTACAAGTGGTTTGCAGTGTCGCATGGTTTGATAATAGCAGGCAATAACAAATTACCACTTGCAGATTACCCATAATTTTTTTTAGATGCTAGTCAGGCTTTATATGCACCAAACCTTACCAGACCTACTCCACCAAACCTGCCCTTGAGCACAGGCAGCTAGCTCATAACAACTGCAGCTACCAAACGCCAAAATAGCCGACTGATGAGAAATTGAAAAGAGGCATTTTTAGTATAATGCTTGAATTTATGTTGAAATGTCTTGTCATTTCATGTCTCTTTAGTGAATGCAAAAACGGATGGGGTCTCATTAATGGGGTTAGCTCAGCTCCTCAACCTTAATAAAGTACTATTTCTATGTTCTTGAATGGGTTATGTTCAATTTTTTGATTAGCTATATATGTGCATTGTTGTTTGCATTTATTTCATTTCATGATTTATAAAGGGGATACCAATCCTACTAGGAGTTGATACCATTTTATCGATTCAACGGTTAGGATCGCTTAATATCTTCTTGTCTTAAATGAAATGGTTGTTAGGACTTATGCCTTTATGAATCATGATTTATTTGGTGCAACCAATACCCATTGATTAAATACTTGGCTAAAGAGAAGTGGACAGGAACAGATGAAACGACACTAAGAAGTAACGGGAAATCTTGGGTTATGAAAGTTAAAAGTGTTCACAAGGCGGTCCTGAGTTATTTTAGTTTTGCCCCCATAATTTTTTTTTTTTGCATTGCACAGTTTTATGAACTCAATATATACCGGTTCGATTGCAAGAAGATATTTGAGCAATGATCTAAGTAGAATTGAGGGATTTCCTTTGCTGCAAATAATGGCCGCTTGTGTGCATATGTTGCGGTTAGCATTGCTGTCACAAGTCCACCAGTCTTGTCCCACTGATGATATCAAGATAGTCCAAAAGTTTTGAATCCAGACCATCTAGCTCCTACAAACGATGAGATCGAAATCGAGTATACAAATGGAGACACAAAATATGCAATAAAATCAATGGAAAGAGTAAAAAAATTACAAATTAGTCCTAAATCTTTCGACTCTGCATATAAGTGGGCCGACCGAGTAAATGGATGGAGGATCTTTATAGGTGCACCTTTTTGTAAATAGTAAGTGATCAATTGACACAAAAAGATCCGATTTGGTGTTCATGATTGGTCTTTTTCATTTGACACAATTATCCTTCTATTTTAGTCCAATCACTATAACTCCTTATGTATCCTATTTTTTAGGGGTATATTTGTAAAGCAAACTTTATTATAACATATATAAAAATCCTTGCCTTAGAATTTTACAAATTTTATCTAGTTGGAAAGGTAATAAAAAAGGTACGCAATGAGTACAAACAATATCAAATTTAGAGCTTTTACGAAAAATTCCGAGGTATTTATCCTCTTTTTACACCAAGAAACGAAGTAGTTTCTCAAAAAAAAAAAAGTAATTTTAAGAAATTCTTTTGTAATAAAATTCTTTCTGTTCGGAAAAAAGGGGGAATGTATATTTTGTTTGAAACGGTTCCCAAATACCTGTTTTACGTCTTTGAGCACGCATAGATCCGTTGATTATATCCCGACGAAAGTCATTTTAAGCACAATTTTAAAAAATTTAATGTATATCAATTATACAAACCACTACAAAGGATACATAAAAATGTATGTAACCATATTTTGGTTTATGCATCAAGTAATTTTCCGTTCCAGCTAATAAAACGATATATTCCCTCCGTTTCAAGAAAAGTAATACTTTCATTTTAGTCACAATTATCGAAAATTGAATGCATAACCACCGCAAAGGATGCATAACACATCATCCAACCATATTTTGGTTTCTGGATCGACTAATTTTTTATTTCAGAAAAAGTGATACTTTCAGGGTCATCCAATGATAACCTCAGGCTTGTATAGGAGAACGTGCTAGTTTACAAGCCTGGCATGCTAGAATGGGTCATCCAATGATGCGCACAGTTCGCAAAGTTATTTCTCAGTTTTCTCTTCCAGTTTCAAACCAAACTATTAGTTTTTGTTCTTTTTGTCATGAGCATAGGAGTCATAAATTACCTTTTCAATCCAATACAACAGTTTATTTGAATCCATTAGATTTAATTCTCTCCGATGTATGGGGACCCTCTCACATTTTATCTAATGAAGGATATAAATATCATGTCATATTTATTGATGCGTATAGTCGTTTTACTTGGATGTTTCCTATGTCTCAAAAGTCTGATGTTTTCTCTATATTCTTTTTGTTCCAAAAACATGTTGAAAATCTTTTAATCGAAAGATAAAAATATTTCAATGCGATAATCTCGCTCGAGTATCGCAAACTCACTCCACACCTCCAAGAACTTGGAATTTTTCATCGTTTTTCATGTCCACATACTTCTGAACAAAATGGTTTGGTTGAACGTCGTCATCGTCATATTCGTGAAACTGGTCTTACTATTCTCAATATGGCTTCTGTGCCGTCTTCATATTGGTATGATTCTTTTACACCGCTTGTTATTTGATGAATCGTGTCCCTTCGACTTCCGTTAATAATTCTTCTCCATATGAAGCTCTTTTTGGTACTCCGCCTGATTACACTTCTCTTCGTGTATTTGGTTGTCTATGCTATCCTCACTTGCGCCCGTATAGGTCGCATAAAATGGATGCTTTGTCTTCTCCTTATGTTTTTATTGGCTATAATCCATCCCATAAGGGTTATAAGTGTCTTCATATTCCTACGGGTCGAATATACATCAGTCGACATGTTGTTTTTGATGAGACTACCTTTCCCTTTGCATCCGCTTCATCACCTTTGCCGGAGTCGACTTCTTCACAGGTAACTCCTTCCTTGTATGTTTTTCATAATGTTGCGCCGCCATCAGCTTTGGTTGATCATCAGCCGACGACACCTGCTGTTATTTTCCAGCCGCCAGCACCTGTTTCTCCTCAGCCGACAACATCTATTCATTGCCAATCATTGCCGACAGATTCTGCTGTTGTCCCTCTTCCGCCGTCATCAATCTCTGCTAATCATCAGCTACAGCCGCCGACAGCACCTGATGCTGCTAATTTGATGCCACCTGTCCATGATTCCTCTAATTGTCAGCTACAGTTGCCAACATCTTCTCTGGTCTCTGCACCAGACATAGTTACGACGTCTACCTCTGCGTCCGTACCTCCAACAGTACCTTCTTCTACCACACACCCAATGATTACAAGGGCTAGAGATGGTATTTTTAAAACAAATTCAAGATATGCTCTCATATGTGATTTAACTCTTGAACCTACTTGTATTTCTCAAGCTCATAAGGATCCTCAATGGCGTATATCATCTGGTGACGAGATCAATGCATTACTCCGAAATGGTACTTGGTCATTAGTTCCATATCATCCTTCTATGAATGTTATTGGTTGTAAGTGGGTTTTTCGAATCAAACGTAATCCTGATGGTACAATTGCACGTCGTAAATCTCGCCTGGTTGCCAAAGGATACAATCAACAAGAGGGGGTTGATTACTCTGAAACGTTTAGTCCGGTTGTCAAACCGTGTACTATACGCATTATTCTTACACTGGCTTTGTCTTCCAATTGGCCTATTCATCAACTTGATGTGCAGAATGCTTTTTTACATGGAGAACTTCAAGAAGAAGTGTACATGAAACAACCTCCAGGTTATGTTGATTCTCATTTTCCTACACATGTTTGCAAGTTACATCGTTCTCTTTATGGACTTAAACAGGATCCTCGTGCATGGTACCACAGACTTGGCAACTTTTTGTTACAAGTTGGGTTTGTTACTTCCAAGTGTGATTCGTCCTTGTTTCTTTATAATGGGACTCATGGTGTTATCTATTTGTTGGTCTATGTGGATGATATCATCGTCACTGGCTCTAGTACTACAGGTATTGCTTCTATTCTCACTCGTTTACAACAAGAATTTGCAATTAAAGATCTTGGCCAATTATCTTATTTTCTTGGAATTGGGGCAATTCGTACTTCTTCGAGGTTATTTCTTTCTCAGCAACGTTATGCTCATGACCTTCTTATTCGAGCCAAAATGGATGGAGTCAAACCAATTACTACTCCGCTGAGCACTTCTGGTGATATTTCTTATGATCATAGTACTTTATTAACGGATGCTACTGAATATCGTAGTATTGTTGGAGCTTTGCAATATTTGACATTTACTCGTCCAGACCTTGCATTTGTTGTCAATAAAGTTTGTCAATTTATGCATGCTCCTACATAATTTCACTGGGGGTTAGTCAATCGTATTCTTCGTTATCTCAAGGATACGAGTACGTTTGGTATACTCCTTAAGCCATCTCCTTCTTTACAACTATCTTTCAGTGCATATACTGATTCTGATTGGGTTGGTTCTCTTGATGATCGTCGTTCTACAAGTGGATATTGTGTCTATTTAGGTGGTAACATTATTTCTTGGAGTGCTCGTAAACAAAAAACAGTTTCTCGTTCTAGTATTGAAGTTGAGTATCGGGGACTTGCCATTGCTACTGCCGAAATTATGTGGATTCAGTCACTTATTTCCGAGCTTCGTATTTCTACACGCTCTCCTCCAATATTATGGTGTGATAATCTTGGTGTCACATATCTCACAGTTAATCCTATATTTCATGCTCGTAAGAAGCATATATAAATTGATTATCACTTTGTTCTTGATCAAGTAGCTTCCAAGCTTCTTGATGTCCGTTTTATATCCTCTAAAGATCAAATTGCGGATATTTTTACTAAACCACTCTCTAAAGATCGGTTTTCTCTTTTAAGGTTCAAGCTAACGGTTCAGGATAACCCGTTACGCTTGCGGGAGGGTGTTAACTCAAGATATGATACGTGTGTAAAATAACACACGATATCCTATTTCTTAAGTACTTGTAATTTAGGAAATCAATCTTAGTTAGGAAACATACCTTCCTTGCTGTTCAAGAAAGTTTGTATATATAAACCTCTTGTATCTCGTTAAGTTAAGCGTACAATTCAATTAATAAAACACGTTCAGTTTCTTCTAGTTCTTCTTCTGTTAAACCAAAACCCTAAACAGTTTTATCTACTACGTTATGGTAATTTCTTATTGCGATAAAATAAATATTCATGCTTATGTTGTTAACGATAATTTTGTTGTAGGTTTGGCTCTAATAATTATTAGATATTTTAAAGGCACACTAGTGGGGGGGAAATTCCAGCCGTGAGATCAAAAGTTGTAGAACAGGATGAAGCTTTGGTCATGCTTAAAGTTGTTTAATTGGCAGATCATCTTCACCTGCAACAAGTAATTATAGAAAGTGATAATCTGGTTGTAGTTCAAGGTGTTAAAGGTAATGAAGCGGCTGTTATGCGGGAAAATCAAGGTATTATTAAGGAAATTAAGGATAAAATTAGCGGGTGTAGACGTCTATTTTAGAACTAGGAGTGCAAACAAAGCTTCTAGGTATGCTTGCTAAGTTTTCTAGAATAAAAAGACAAAGTAGGAATTTGGGTTTGGATCTTCTTATGTACATTAAAACCCAAATCCAATGTGATTGTGTCTATCCGTCTGTTTGCAGCCTTTTGGATTTTTTTTTTTTTTGAAGCATGATATTTATTGATCTACTAAGGATCTATTACAAGAAGGTATTCAATACCCGAAGATTGAAATACATAAATTACGATAACATGCCTGAGAAACAAAATGTGATAATCATTCTTCGGCTTATAAATGCATCGGGGATAGATGATGATCATTCTTCGCTTTTTGGATTTATTGGTACTTTAATAAAATCTCACTTTTCTTTCAAAATAAGTAAATAAATAAAAAACACCTCTAAAAAAATTCAAATTCGGGAAAAAGTTTGCTCGCTCGAGAGTTTGATGTTCGAACCATGTGTGCTCTATGAGGTTGCCTAAACCTTAACTTACGAGTTCATATGACTCAACTTACCCGTGCGAGTCTGACTTAGGATTATTATGCCTGAATTTGACTCTTTACATCTGACTAAAATGTTATAAAATACTAGAGTTATCTTAATTATTATGATTCTAGTTAGACATATGCTATCGAGTCAGGTACGAAATGATACTTGACTCGAATTATTGAGTTAAACCTTGAATAAACGTCAGAAGGTACGAAAACAAAAGATCAGGCATTTCAATTGTTCCAAGTCAGACGCCGAGTCAGATATCCAATAAAGTGTTTTCGGTCATTTGCTAAAAACCTACTACCATAGAATTGTAAAAAAAAAAAAACATAGTCTAAAGTATGTTTCAAACTCAACCATAAAAATCTTTGAGAAGTCTTTCTTTGCCTCCCTAGGATACTGATTCCATGGAGTATATTTTGCACATAATGTTTCCTTTCTTTGTTATCAGACACAACCCTACAGAAATGCAAACTTGGAAAAAAAGTTGAACCATGTTTGCGCGCCATAAGCTTGACTAAAACTTTAACTTACGGTGTTTTTTTTTTTTTTTTTAACTGATTCGTTTGATTCTGACTCCTCTGAGTATGGCTTTTTACGCCTGAATCTATTTTTTTTACATGTAACTCAAAAATTATAAAATGACAGAAGTATAAATCGTTTTTGATTCCAGTCAGATTTGTGCTCAGTGAGTCGGGTACAAAATAATACCTGACTCAAATAGTTCCGAGTTAGACTGAGTCAGACGTAGAAAATAAGAAATCTCTTGTGAAAGAGAAGACAGAGAACAAAAGACACAAAGTAGAGGGGAAGAAGGAGAGAGAAATCTTATTCATATGTGTAGAATTACAATGGGTTAAGCCTCTTTTTATATAGATAGAAGACTTGGTTCCCAAGATATGTAAACCCTAATCTTAGACACGAAGGGCATCTTAGTAAATAGATATTTGGTTTATAACACTCCCCCCTGATGACCACTGTGGCTAAGTCATTACAAAAATACCAGGAAAACTCAAAAGAGAAAAACCTGAAATTGCATGAGCATGTAAAGACTCTGACAGTGTTGGACACGCATATGTTGCCTCGTTAAAACCTTGACAAGGAAAACCCAGTGGGACAAAACCTTGACGAAGGGAAAAGAGTACAACTCGATAAGTCCAGTAAATGCACCTTTGATGATGGCGCCGCTCCCCTTGATGAGTACTTCAGTTAAATCTTGGCTTGCAAATCTCTGAGTCGTGACTTCCCAATTTGATGAACAGATTTCTTGAATGCAGAAGATTCTTCTTGTTTCGTCAACAAAATTGCTACTTGACGAAGTCTTCTTTTGTGTTAGTCTTCTAGTAGTAGTTTTCTCGAGTCTCTATGCTTCTTTAAAAACATTGACGACTTGTGTCTTGGGTTGCTATATTCTCAGAGATGATTTGCAGAAATAGTTGATGTAGTTTCTTCAATAAAGTGCCAAGATACCTTATCATACGGGAACAAAAATCGTATTTGTGAGAAGGAAATCCAAATTCTTAGGAGATGATTAAGTTGATTTGGTTTAATCAAATGTGGGCATCCACTAAACAACCAAAATTGATACGACTCCCCCTTGGATGACCATCATGTTGAATTAAATTGCCTCACTAAAACCTTGCCAATAAAACCCAATAGGGAAAAATTTGGACGAAGGAAAAAGAGCACAATATCAACATTTTAAATGAAAATCAAATGTCAACAAGAAGTTGCCTCGTTAAAACCTTGTCAAGAAAACCACATGGGACAAAACTTGAACGAAGGAAAAAGAGTACAACTTTTGACGTAAATATTGATGCTAACCCAACTATATGAGTTTTGCAGAAGACAAACATCAAAAAAATAACTCTAGTCCATCTTGAATAAGAGTTTAAGCTAGCATAATTCTAACTGCAGATTTAAGGGGAAAAAATAGAATATATGCAGCTAAAGCGTGGATTTTTTGTGTTTTTATGGACTCCTCAAGAGACCTATATATAAAGCTGATATCATCAACTAATTAATCCGGATTGTCAGTTTGGTACCAAACTTCTAAAAACACATACAGGATTGTTAAACCTGACATAATCGAGTCAAGTGGCTGCCTGAATATAATTTGAATCCTCCAAATAATACAAATTTGAATATGTTCTTCAAGAAAATCACTTGTGTGAATGCAATACGAGTCCTTGAAGACTACCACGCAAAATGCATCATATAGGAAGAACGATATATTATTGAACCAATCCTCGGGTTTGAACTTATAACCCTCAATCGCTCTTAAAACGACTTATTTCTCTTAATACGCAATACGACTACACCAACCTTTAATTAATAGGCTTGGCAATTTAAATTGTTAAGTCTTGGATCCAAAATCACGTTAATCAAGAAATTAATCCAATCTAATTTGGAATGTATGCCAACCAATCACATTGTCGATATTCCTCTGCAAAGGGGTTAACAACCACAATCTTTATTATTTTAGTAGCTACTGTAATATTCGACAAAAAATTAGCTTACTACGAGCTCACACAATTCCCAAATGTATGCATACTTTGAAAATTTCAAAATTTACTGGTACCAGCACCCGCGGGCATTATAATCTCCTCGTTTTCATGTGAGAAGTTATTATTATATTTGAGAATGTGATTTTGGTACACTCAATTGGAGCACTACCTGTAGCCTTTATAGAACGCTACTTATTTGCTAGATGTGACTAGATTTCCTCTTAAGAGGCAAAGCTTATATAAAAGCAAAATGAGAAAAATTTCACACCAATTATATAATGACAGCCTTAATCGATTTGAGTGATGGGAGAGAAATTAATATAACTTTTAAGTTAATGAACACAAACCTCCGGTAGTGTATGGTCTCCCCCTGGTTGTGGCGGAAATACTTTCATCTCATATACGAAAATAAGTTTCATAAAGTATTATCCGATTAATTCGAGACATATACTTATTATACAATATATCTTTCGACATAAAAAATGTAGTCTTAATAGACATACATATTTAACATCAACCATGTGTTATGTTTGGAACCAAAATTAATTGGTGTAAAAGCATATAAAATATGCGTACTCCCCAAAAAAATGTACTCCCCAAAAAATAAAATGAGAATAAAATTATGGACACTTATGTTAGAAAAAGAAATTTATAGAAAGATCAATTAAGTCGCTCAAGGACTAATGATATTGGCTAACAAGCCGGGTGCGCACCCTTTGATCTTTTGTGTCCTTTCGTGTTCCAACTACAAGTGGAACAGTCCAAAATTTCGGAGATTATTAGTAGGAAGAAAAATTAAATTTTCCCAATATCCCAAGGATATTACAATTTTTTTATTCGCTGGTATTTGCAATTGGACCATAATAACGATACTTTATCCCTCTAAAATCAATAGGGAAAACCAAATCTAGTTGGTTATAGATTTCAATTTAAGAAAAATAAAGAAATCACATCATTTGAAGAGAAATATCCACTTAATGGTTGATGGAACAATTTCCTTTGAAGGAATAAAAATTAGTGGTTTATTATGAGATAAAACCATATTCGTCGATAAAGGTTTTTTTATAAACCTATGTTTTGCGTCGTTATTTTAGAATCGATGAAACATATCAAATTGGTTAAGAGAAAAATTAATTTGGAAATGCCAATTTTACTCACATAATTGAGATACCAAACCTATACCAAACGGTTAAACGATGTGCCAAATTCGTTTAACGATAGGGAAAAGAAAATCGTTTAGTCATCACATATGGAAAATCCATTTTATGGTCACGGATAGTTTCTTGTAAACGAATAGAAACAATTTATAAAAAATCACATGATCTTCCTCCAATGAAAGAAGATACCAAACTTAATTGGCCGTAGGTTTTGCAACCATGCACGTGATTAATTACCGTAAAGGTATTTCAATTGCGATAACATCGGATTTTGGTGATTAAAGTTTCATTAAAAAAATAGAAACCGCAAACCATCTTTCGATGATTCTTTTTTTTTTTTCTTCTTTCTCAATGAAAAATAGAGAAGAAAAGAAATCAAATTTATTCGAAGAAATAATAAATAAATTTGATAACCCGTACTAAATGCAGACCGTGTTTTTGGGTGGGTTTTAGTTACACGAAAGGAAAAAACTTAAGAAGCCATATTGGTATGGTTGGTGTAACAAAAATATGAAATCCACATTAGCTATTAAACTTCAAACGTATTTGTGGATTCATTGACTGAATGCTGTTATTTCGTCGACAAGACAAAACAGTAAGATGTATGACAGTATATGGAATCAATGGTCCACTGTATAATCCATATACTCACTAAAAGATAATTCGTTGACAAATTAATATGCCATAAAGAATTGGATAACAAAAGCATTAGCAAATTAAATAAACCACTATTCACCTCGGATTAGTTAAGAAACATCATAAACGGTGTTTACTTACTGTATTCTCCCGTGAGCATGCAGACAGACACTTTGATCAGATTTGTATCAACCAATCAAAAATTAGTACATGCAAATTACACAAACAAAGAGATTAGTACATAGTTGAAAACCTATAAAAGTATAACTGTGTTCATGATATGATCTGATGAGATAAGCGTGGAAATAATAATATAATAATAATTAGAGAGAAAAAAAAAGATAGTGTAATAATCGATTCCATTCTCGATCTCTAGTAATAATAATTAGAGAGAAAAAAGGAAAATGCCCCCAGAGCAACGTGCATGATAACGTGCATGAAAAAAAGACACGTCTTGTGAAAGAGAAGATGGGCTAGAGAACAAAAGACACAAAGTAGAGGGGAAGAAGGAGAGAGAAATCTTATTCATATGTGTAGAATTACAATGGGTTAAGCCTCTTTTTATATAGATAGAAGACTTGGTTCCCAAGATATGTAAACCCTAATCTTAGACACGAAGGGCATCTTAGTAAATAGATATTTGGTTTATAACAAAATCAATGCTTCAAAAAAATAAAAATAAATAAGCCCGAGTTGGATGGCGATTCAGATTCAAATCGGATTCGAGTTGGTGTTAAGAAAGAGAATAAAATGCAACAAAAGCGAGCCAAACGCGCACGAGTGTGGGATTTTTGTTGTAATAAAAGGGGACTGGACTAGTGTAGTAGTGTGCAGCATCTCTTTTATTACGAAATCAAATCAGAGATACAAACCCTAAATTCCCAAACTCATAATCCATTCCCAAACAAAAATTAGGATATCAAAAACAAACAAATAAAGGGTTCGGGAATTTTATTAATGAATTCATAATCAAATTCCCAAACTCCATTTGATTTCATCATCCATTCAAAGATTTCATCATCCATTCAATTTTGGGAATTTTTTCAATCGATCAATGGATGTAAATAGTGAGGGAAATCCTAATCCGAATTCTCTGACTGAAGATTTGTTGATTGAAATTCTATTATGGCTGCCAGTAGCATCTCTTTTACGATTCAAATCTGTCTGCAAATACTGGCGATCGATCATTGAAAGCTCAGATTTCATCCATCGACATGCCACTTTGGAGAACTCCACAAGTAAGTTGGGTAATTTTATCTTCCAATATCGTCTTAAACATATTCGTAATTCGGATTTCAGACCATATTTTTTCGTGTTATCGTCGAGTCGTGGTAGTGGTGATGGCGGAAAAGAAGATTATGGGCAATGGAGTTACAAAAATTTAGGTATGGCACCACATTTAAGTGATGAGGATGAGGATGAAAGGTATGCTTATTATACTCCTCAAGCAAATATGGTGGGTTCTTGCCATGGCATCATTTGTAACATGATCCTCATGTTAAGGATATTATCCTTTGGAACCCTGCAACTAAGAAATTTAGATGTCTGCCTAAATCATTACCTCTCTTAGAAAAATTTGACGTATTTCTGGTAAAATTTGTTTTGTTTGGTTTCGACTGCCAAACACATGATTATAAGGTCTTAAAGATCACTTACTTCAAAAATGAAGTTGACATCGCTTCCAAAAACAAGGTTCAAATATACAGCTTACGCTCGGATTCTTGGAGGTGGTGTATGGATGCCAATTTACGTAGTCATGCTAGTAAACACGATTGTGAAAATCAAGGTCGGTATCTTAATGGTAGTTATCATTTCGTAGGACACAATTTTCACACAAATGAAGCGAGGGATGCTTTCTGGAGTTCAAAAGTGGGTCTCTCCTTCAATTTCAGCAAAGAGAGTTTCAAGATGATACCTGTTCCAGACAACACGTCTAGGTTGGAAGTCATAGAAGGTGATCAGGGAAAAATTGTTTACATTACTTTTGTAACAAACAGTACTCCTACATGTACTAGGGAAGCATATGAAGTGTATGCTTTGAATGATTATGATTACAAATGTGGAGAATAACGTGTACTCATGGAGCAAACTGCATACGTTCAGTATAAATCATCGTTATGGTGGCTATGGTCCTAAGGCAATTACCAAAAATGGAATGTTTGGTTTTCTACGTGGTTTCCATGGCGGCCTGGTGTTTATCAACTCTCTTACAAAAGAAATCAAGGATATTGAAATTATTGATGCGTCTTTGGAAGGTTTAGTTGAAGTGTTTAGAGGTGATGTTTACAAGGAAAGCTTAGTCTCAATTGATAGTGCCCAGCAATAGCATCAGTTAATAGAAATGAAATCGGTTTTGAAACCATTGGCAACTTTGGCATGCATATATACTGTGGTTTGGCATCATTATATCAGTTTTAACAATGCAAAGCAGCTGCTTAATGTTATTATCTTTCCATTTGTTCAAATGAATAGTTTCCATTCAATGTCGACAACATATAGTCTTAAATTTTAAGTTGTTGCTGATTCAAGTTCGTAAATTTCATAGAACATCAAGTTAGATGTCTCACCTACTACTTATGTTGCACATGTTGAAAGAACTCGTGCATGGTTCACAGGTGTTAAGAAATTGGAGTATGATAAGGATACCTTAGTAATTAGACCTGTGCAAAATGAAAAAAAAAAAAAAAATGAAAAAGAAAAAACAAACGCTAGTAATAACAAAATTAACCTCCATCCTTCTGACTCTACGTTTTTTCCTCGAAACAAAAACTCTTTGTTCTTTCTTCCCAAATCCTTTATGTTCAGTCTCATCAAGATGCCGGCCATGATCTTTCACTTTTATATCAGTTTCATAACTTCCTTCTGTATTTTTAACTCTCTACCACACAAAAATCGGTTTTTTTATTCATTGGACGCAGTCAATAGGATTTTGAATCGTGGGTTATGGGAGAATGATCAGATCTGCGTTGACGACTGACCGAAAGGAAGTTTGTTTTTGTGTATTTAAGTTCTTGCATGGAAGATTTTTTTTCTTTTTTTTTTTTTTTTTTATGGTCAAATAATTAGCCTTGCATTTTTAGGGGACCCGAAAGAATTAGGGGCGACACTAAAAGACAAAAAAGGTCACCCAAACGTAAATCTAAGCTACCCTTTATCTTCGATTTTTCGAAATGGCCGATATGCCCTTATATAATCGGTAACCAACACCATAATCGGTAGGTAAACATACAATCGGTAGGTTAAAATGAAACTATACCTACAGATTATTGTGTAGATACTTCGGCTAATAATCCCTTTTATAATCGGTAGCTTATCCAACTCGTAAGACTACAGATTATAAGAAGCCCCGTATTCAACCATGGCCAAATTCCATAGGTTTTGAGGGGTGCAGGGCCAACCATAACCGCTTGGCTTGAGCTGTGGATGTAGCCATAATCGTAAGCCAAATAGGTTCCACAACCTACCGATTATAGGTTGCCCCAAAATGAGTTTTTTCAAAAATCCTTCAGGTGATGAATTTTGAAATCTGCCATAATCGGTAGGGTATATAATTATATAACCCACCGATTATAACGAGCCCCAGATCCAACCTTTGCCATATTTCATAGGATGTGAGGGTACACAGCCAGCCGTAACCACTTGGTTCGCGCTTTGGATGCAGCGTTAATCGGAGTTAAATATATTACCCAACCATCCGATTATGGGTCGCCCCAAAATGAGTTTTTTCTAAAATCCTTCATGTGATGAATTTTGAAATATACCATAATCGGTAGTCTATCCAACTCAACAACCTACCGATTATAAGGAGCCCCGGATCGAACCCTTGCCAAATTCCATTGGTTCCGAGGGCTTGGGGCCATGCATAACCATGTGGTTCGTGATTTGGATGTAGCCATAATCGTAAGCCAAATAGGTTCCACAACCTACGATTATAGGTTGCCCCAAATTTAGTTTTTTCTAAAATCCTTCATTTGATGAATTTTGAAATCTACTATAATCGGTAGTCTACTCAACTTAATAACCTACCGATTGTAAGGAGCCCCAGATCGAGCCCTTGCCAAATTCCATAGGTTTTGAGTGCACATAGCCAGGCATGACCATGTGGTTCGTGATTTGGATGCAGCCATAATCGGAAGTATAATAGGTTACCAAACCTACCGATTATTAGTTGCCCCAAAATGAGTTTTTTCAAAAATCATTTTTTTTTGAAAATTTTGAAAGCTACCGTAATCGGGAGATATACTAACTTACATACCTACCGATTATTGGTTTTCCAAGATATCAGCTACGTCAAATTAGCCGTTGTAGTTTAAACCAACTTTAAGAAATAGCCGTTGTAGTTTTTGGGAAAAAGAAAAAGAGTCGTTGGACCCTAAACCTATATAAAGAAACTCATATCTATCAACCAAATTGCACCAAACTCTTTCCTCTCTTGAGTTCTAATTTTGAAAACCAAAAACATGGATATTGCTTTTGCCGAAGAAGAAGATTGTGCTATTTATAGAGCGTGGCTCATGATCGTGTTCACAAGCTCCATAAACGGGAATCCCAAGAGCAGTTATGGAACCGTATTCTAATGGTATTTGAGGCTTTAGATGGTAATCGAATTCGAAGATCGTCCAATGACATTAAGATGAGAAAGGATGCGGTCGACAAGGAGATTGACAAACTTGAAGATGAAGAACAATTTGTTAGGGACGCTTTTTCTTGGTGGACGTATGAAAAACGAGTAAGTATCTTTATAACTCCGACTCACATTAACATAAGTTAGTACTAACTTGTTACTCATTCGTAATTTCAGAGAAATCTTGCTGATCGTCGGTATATGGACCTCTACGGGAAACGATTTGAACATGAAGGATGTTACAAGATCAAGAGGGACAATTTGTGGTGTTTGGACGTTATGATCTTTTTAATACTTTTATGGTCAATTAGGAATATGGATTTAGGTGCTTTTGACGAAATTGTAAGGTTAAGGTCGTTTGAACTTTATGTAATGGATGTAATCGGAGGGTTATTAATACAAATTCTTTCCGATTATACATAAACGAAAGCTTATTTTGTTAAACAAACTATCGATTAACGTATTCGGTTATATTATGTGTCAACTTTCGTTCCGATTATGGTGTTATTTGGTTCCAGGAAACATTGGTTATTTCACACAAAATAATCGAACACCAACAAAAACTAAACCTACCGATTAACTATATTCGGACGTCAAGGTGAAAAGTTAACTTCCGATTACGGTGTTGTTTGGTTACAGAAACCATAGTTGTTTTTTGGTAGAATAATCGGAAATTAGCAAAACCACAAACCTCCGATTAAAAATATTCGGTGGTCAAGGTGCTCAATTAATTTCCGATTATGGTGTTGTTTGGTTACAGAGAACAAAGTTTTTTTACATATAACAGTCGGAAGGAACATTACAAATAAATCTACCGATTATTGTTATTCGGAAGTGAAGGTGCACATTTTCCTTCCGATTGTGGTGTTGTTTGGATACAGAAGACAAGTTTTCTTTACACATGATAATCGGAGAGAAAAGTATATTAGCAATCCTCCGATTCTGAGCAAATATTTTGCAAAATCCCCAGAATCGGTAGGTTAATAACGTATAACCCTACCGATTCTGACTAAAAAATGGAACATCCCCAGAACCGGTAGGTTAATATATAAACTTATCTTCCGATTGTGTTCCAAAATTCAACACTTTCATGTCTCTTCATGTGATTCGCTTGCGAGTCATTGTTAAATGCATAAAATGTGTAAAATAACTATTCTTAATCCATAAACATAACGTAACAACTAATATTCCGACACAAACTTTGAAAACGACATAATCCAACATAAACAAAGTTATCCATAAAGTTTACGAAAAACATCGATAGTTTACAACATCGAAAGTTTACTTGTTCCTTTTTGCTTTGATTTTGCGACCTTTACCAGCTCTACGACTTGGACCAGCATCATCATGGGTTTCATCAACTTGAGTGCTTGATGAAGCCCGAGTTCTTTTGGTTGTAGGTTTCTTTTGCAATTTTCCCCGAACTGAGATGCATACTCCTCATTGTCAACGTTATCAATCAACTGTTGGTGCTTTTTATCTTCTCAATTGAAACAAGGCTCTCCGGACTTTATACAATCGGTGCACCATTTCGACAAACGCTTGAACTGTTTTTTTGTTTTAAAACATAGCATACCATCAAACGGTTATTACTCTATTTTGACCCATAATATTAAACTAAATTAACAAAACAATACGTACCAATCTATCAAAACCCGCAGGCTTCTCTTTGAGGATACTCTTGTACGAAGGTGGCTTTGCTTTAAGATCACGGATTACACGAATATGAGAAACATTGCGGTACCAATCCATATAGTTGGGAGCATTTTCAAAACCTTGGTTGGCTGCCCTTCCTTGGTTGATCAAGTAATGCGCCCTTCTATCCCAGTGGAATTTACAGGATGGTGGACCCTTGTGAACCACCGTGATAGAATCTTTATCAGACTCGCATTGCCCCATATCCAAAGTAAAATTGCCATGGATTTCCTCCTTTGGTATAACTTGTACAAATCCGTGTTGTCGCATCACCCTTGAGGCATTGTACATCACATATCCCGTGGGGTGCCACAACGGTCCAAAATAAAGTGCCAAATCGGACCGACCCGCGATATGTCCAGAGCTCGGTATTCCTTGTATGGATCAAAGCATACGTCTTGGGCATTAAGTGAGTCCAAAATCTCCCTCAAACGAATCGCTGATGCTCCTTCGTCCTAGAATGGTTGTCATCGAAGATGTACTTTCTTCCTATAGGGTCACCTTTCTCCCACGCCGGGTTTTCAATGGCCAAGGCCAATATAGGGAAGTGGTCGTAGATCCAAGTCTATAATGTCATTTTTGCAAGTATTAGGAAATTGATTCTTTAATAGTATAAAAAAAATAAAAAAATAACCAAGTATGTGGAGTTAATAAACAATACCTGTAGAGACTCACGTTCCGGCCACTTGGCTAATTCCAAGCCTCGACACTTTTCTCAACTCTTCCATCAACCACGCAAGGCATGCCGTGCCCCAAGAGTACTCATGCACTTTATCGAGAGGATCCAGAAGTTGTAAAAGGTTGGCGTCGACCCGATTGCCACTGGTATTGGGGAAAATGACACATCCCAATACACATAGGAGATATCCGGTGGCCGCGTGGTTGACTTGCTCGTCCGTTAAAGTTCCTTTCTCTTCTTTATCCTTGGTGCCCTTGAACATATCCATCAGAGTACCCATGTTGAACTGTCTAGTTCTATACTTCATGCATCTTTTGAACTCAGTTGTTGATGTTTCTTCATCCCAACCCAAACACTTCTTAGTCAGATCATAAAGATTCCTCCATTCCAACTGCTTAGTGAACTCGGCCCTAACACCCTTGCCATGGACGGGGAGTTTAAGAATCTGCTCAACATCATCCTGGGGTTATCGTCATCTCCCCAAACGGCATATGGAAGGTGTCGGTCTCAGGATAAAGTCTCTCCACAAACGCCGATATAGCCACCCGGTCATGTTCCAACATTGAGTTCTCCGCAGCATTGGCCAACCGTGAATTCACAATAATGGTCTTGAACCTATCACATTCATCCTCCAAAGGCCAATCTAGCATTTTTGTTGGTGCGGCGGTCGCTTTGAGTAAACGAACCGCATCGGAATGATACTATTAAACACATGACAAGTTAAAAAATAAAATTAGAATAACCTAAAACTACAACCCTTAAAAGTATTACGGAGAAAAACATAATAAGTTAATAAAATGGATACGATCATTACCTCAGTTTCATATATTTCTACGCCCGGGATTCTTTGTATCCAAATAACAATTGTCCTCCATCCTCCGGCAGCCCAAGGATTACACCTTACGGAATATCCTTCACCTTCCGGTTCATCTCGGACAAGGTGTTTCGCTTTCTTTCGAGGAGGATTTCTCTTTTCGGCTTGTCCTACTTCTTCGGGTGCTTCTAGTTCAATTTCTGGTTGTGATGGTGGAGCACTTGGTTGAACACCTTCTTGGATTGGTTGTGATTGAGAGGCACTTGGTTGAACACCTTCTTGGATTGGTTGTGATTGAGAGGCACTTGGTTGAACACCTTCTTGGATTGGTTGTGATTGAGAGGCACTTGGTTGAACACACTGATTGAACAGGTTCGATTGAGGGCACTAGGTTGAACAGCTTCTTGGCTTGCTTGTTGAGTTCCAACTTGAGCACTTGAAGCGGCGTTAACAGTCCTACCTCTCCTTGCACTAGCTGTCGAGTTCGACGCCTATCCTTCCTTGCACTAGCCGAGACAATTGCATCTTGGATGTTTTTACCTCGCCTATCACTAAAAAAAAAAAAAAAAAAAGTACAAATACAAAGGTTATGAAACTAAATATTCGGTTGGTTGATTTAACAAATTGCCTCCGATTACTCTCAATCGTAAGTATCAGTTCACCTAAAGCTACCGAATACGTATAATCGGAAACAAAATAAAATTTTTGGTGTTCGAATATGTTTATCTACACACAATAATCGGAAGCTAAAGTTCAACATAACCCTCCGAATAAAAATAGTCGAAAGGCATAAAAAAGTCCACCTACCGAATGCCACACAATTGGAAGCCTCACAAAACTAATGTCTACCGAATATGCGTCACTTTGTGTCCAGAAAATAATCAAGTTGGTAGCCTAAACAATCGGAAAGAAATTACAGAATATATCACCCGATTATTGCGTCTCTAATACTTGTTCTTCCCTAGTATATTCGGAAGGAAAAATCACAATTAGCTTCCGATTATGATCGATTTAGGCCTCAGTAATGAAAAACGTTATATAATCGGTAGGATACCTAAATTTTTACCACCCGAATATGACAAATTTTCTCGTGAAATGAAGAGTTCGACCACAATCGGAAGTTTATAACAATATCTAACCTACCGATTCTGGGTAATAACCGAAAACCCTAAAATAAATAAACATGGATTCGTCCAATTGAAGCAATATAAACCAAATTAATGGTAGAATCTTACCTAATCGGCGCCATTTGAAGTTGCCTGAGAGTTTGGCTATCAGTATCGCCTACTTCATCGTCTTCGTGTTCTTCGGGTTCGTGAGTTAAAATCTCTTTATTACGGGCATGCAATCCAATATTTGGATCCTCACCGCGCACTACGTTTTTGGTTCGAGCTTTCTTACATTCCGTTTCTTTCATCTTTATAGAGAATAATCGACGATGATTCGATTCGACGATGAACGATGTATAGCGAGGAGAGGGGGAGAGTTTTCCTCTCTGCAATCGGAAGGAAAGAGGAGAAGTGGAGTTGAAGTTGAAGTTGAAAAGAAAATGAAATGAATTTGAATTTAGGTCGACTTTGGTTTTATCTGTCAAACGGTTGTTAATCGGTAGGTAATACCACCTAATTATCTACCGATTATTGGAAGCCCCAAATTGAGCATTGGCCAAATTCCCTAGGTTACGAGGGTGCGATCCGACCATAACCATGTGGTTCGTGATTTGGATTTAGCCATAATCGGAAGCCAAATAGGTTACCCAACCTCCGATTATAGGTTGCCCCAAAATGAGTTTTTTTCGAAAATCCTTCATTGTATGAAATTTGAAATCTACCATAATCGGTAGGCATTGTTACTTTTACAATCCGATTATGGGAATCCCTAAATCGGTAGCTTAGACATTTTTTTATTCGTCCGATTATATAGGAGCCCCAAATTTCACCAATGCAAAATTCAAAAGATTTCTTATTTCTATACTTTAACAATCGGTAGTCTCGTGAGGTTATTTCCCTTCCGATTGTTATAGAAGCCGGATGCGAGTTTGGCACAAAATCGATAATAATCGGTAGTATAATATAGTTACTAAGCTTCCGATTTCGGTATAACAATCGGGCACAAAATAGCTTCCGATTGTGTAAGGGCATTAACGTATTCTCCGCGTTTTTGGACATCCCTTAACGGTGTATATGGGTTGGGAATAAAAAAGTCGCCCCTAATTCTTTCGGGGTCGCCCCTAAAAGTGCGAGGATAATTAGAGTATTATCTTTTTTTTTTTTGATGGTCAAATAATTAGAGTATTATCTTTGAGAGGTTAACGAAGAATCAAGTGTTTTACTTCTTGACTTCTTGCTCTTCAAAAAATTTAAAAGGGACTCCCTCCCTACTGGCCCGCTTGCTCTTCAAAAAATTTAATTGGGCCGACCGACCGGAGGGCCCGAAGGGCCCGTAGGGAGGGAGTCCCTTTTATGGCCACTTTTTTGTCAAATGAGACCTAACACAAAATTGCAATTTCATAAAAAAGTTTGATTTTGGTGGTAGTTTTTGGGACATGAAAAGTCTAAAATATCCCTCCTTTTAGTCTAATTATTATGACTCCTTATACATCATATTTTTTCAGGGGTATAATTGGAAACCAAACTTTTATATAACATATCTAAAAATCCGTGCTTTAGAATTTTACAAATTTTATATCATTGGAAAGGATTTTAAAAAATCTACCCAACGAGTACAAACAATAATATAAAATTTAGTGTTTTTACGAAAAATTCGATAGTGACTTTTAAAATATATTGCATAGCCATTATGCAAAACACCACAAAGGATGCATAATACATGGGGATATTGGTGCAAACCACCATAAAGGAAATATAGCATATGGGATAAATTGATGCAAACCATCACAAAAGATGCATTAAAAAATGGAGGAAATTTATCTAAACTACCATAAATTGAATGCATATCAATTTTAGCCCTATAACACCATTACGCAAATTGGAGTTTCGATTTTCTTCGGTCGGCCCTCCCCACCGTGGCAGCGGTGATCTAGTTTAATTTTGTCTATTTTTTTTCTTTTTTTTGATTTGATTTTAAACTAATATTACTCACTGTTTTTTTCATCCTATCTCTACTTATCTAAGGCAAGAATTCTGGGCTTATTAATCGGGTCCGTTTGGACCCGACCAGGATCATCATCTCCTACGCCCGCGATTAACCCGGGACGTGACCGAAATCTCTGTATTTTACTGTATACCTTTGTTTCTTCCAAGATTTGATTTTTTTTTTTTCGTTTTGTTATTTCCTTAAATTTGATAGATGTATAAATTGTTGTAATTGATCATTTTTTAATTAATTCTATGATTATGAGATCTGTAATTGGTAACGGTTGTGGTCTGGTGCTGCCCTGGTACTGCCGTTGGTCATGGCAGCTAGTGGTGGTAGGGATTATGGTGGTGGTGGCAGTGTTGGTATGTGGTGGTGATGATGATCTTGGTGGGTGATGGTGTGGTGGAGAATTAAAGAATGAGTGCTTTAAATTTAGGGTGGTGCTGGTAATGGTGGCGGCGGCGGAGGAGGTGGTGGTTGTTGTGTTCTGGCCTTTGTTTGTGATGTTGTTTATGGTGGTTGTGATGGTGGAGCGCCGGTGGTAGTAATCGTGTTCTTTAATGTATGTGGTGGTGGTGGCTGGTGATGGAGTGGTGGTTATGGGACGGCGGTGGTAATGGTGTTCTTGCTGGTGATGGAGTGGTGGTTATCGGGCGGCGGTGTGTTCTTTAACCTAGGAGTGAACAGTCTAATTCAATCTTTAGGGGTGGAAGGGTATAATGTCAACGGTGTTCAGAAATTTTGGGCGGAAAAAATAGAGACGAGACAGTAAAGGGAGTAGTTTCTAAGTGTAAGGGTACTTTGGGTTTTTTTAAGTCCCAAAGACTACCATCAAAATCAATTTTTTTATTAAATTGAAAATTTTCGTTAGGTTTCAATTGACAAAAAAATGGCCATAAAAGGGACTCCCTTTCTTCGCCCCCGGTCGGTCGGCCCAATTATATCAAAAAACCACTTTTGTTAAGTCACCATACCAAAACTTTTCTTAGATCACCAATTTGCCTCCAAACTTAATGAGAATGAAATCAATCCTTTTTACAGCATTATATTAGATATATATATATACTAAGATAAGAACTCAATTAATGATAAGAAAAAAGAGACCCCGTGAAAAGATTTTATAAGGAAAGAAAAGAATTTGATACCTCAAATAAATTGAAAGCTTTCCCTGAGGTAGGGGTGTACATCCTTGATAGTGGTCGGGCACAAGGTCGGCACTATGAAACCAAATTATCAAGCACCCGATTGTAACGAAACTTAAGGGAGTTGGTGAGTGTTGGTATGGATGGAAGAGAGTTTTGTGATCTTGATTTGGTTTTGATTGCTTCTTTCTCTAACCCATTTTATTTTCTTAACTTTTTCATAACCATACAAAATCGGGTACCTAAATAGCTATCGCACACCTCCAGACGGGCTTTAATCATCATCAATATAATATACGGATTTATTACTCATTAAGTTTGGCTAGCTTAGGCTGATTTCTAGGCCGGGTATCAATGATGCCTATAAGTAGAGGTTAGTTTAGTACTTGATCATCAATAACTATAATCATATAGTATAGAAAGTAAAATTTAGTGTCCATGGCCCGCCAACCTCTTCTTTCATACCTAATGTTGATATTTTTGAAACAATACGATTTCATTAGTAATCTAATTAATTATCATGAATATCCGGGGATGGCCGAGGTCGAAGTAGTATCCAAGTGATAAAGTGGACAATTTGGCCAGTTGTTAAAGAATAAAAAGGATAGAGTTAAAGAATAAGAAGGATAGAGTTTTGTGATTCGGGCCTATATTAAGGAAACAAAGAAATAATTCAAAAACTAAAAAAGAATATAATTTTTTTTTATTTAGCTTGATGACTGATGATACATCTCTAACTCGTTCAAATGGTAGTTCAAGCAATTCATATTCATTACTATGAAATGTAAGTCAAAATTTTCTTCAACTTCAATAATTTTCCAACTTGAAATTTAATTCCTTAGTGAAATCCATCACACTATTAGAAAACTTTATTTCATGTTATCGGACAGTCAGGCAGGGAAAATAAACAGGCTACCTGGCAGGCAAACAGGCTGGGCTCCAATTTTTTAACAAATACTCGGGTCCGCCCATTTAAAATTACTGAGCAGGTCGGGTAAGCCCATGACAGGCCATCGGGCGCCCATGGGCTCCTTCGGACCCGGGCGGTACACAGCAGGCCGCAGGCTTCCGGTCATTTTGTACATCCCTACCCTGAGGTTTGCTTAACCCCACACCAATCATTCTCCCACAACCCATGAATGCTAGGCAGATCTTGCTTCCATTTGAATCTTGTTATAGAGGTGGCAAGTTCTAGTAGAGGGGCGACAAGTGTGATAGTCCCTCTAATTGGTTAGGGGTGTCTTATCGTGTTGGATTTAAGTTAATTTTGTATCAATAATTAGGGTTTTGTATGAAAATTGAAATTGAAATTTCTGGTTGCATGTGAGTTACGGTTGGTAATAACTCAAATACGAACCGTAACTGTAGATTAGGTTGATGTTACGGTTGGTTTAAACTCAAATACCAATCGTAAGTTCTTAATTTTGAGAAATATGTTCAGTTACGGTTTTTATTTGCATCATATTTATCAACCGTAATTGAGTTACGATTTGTTACTCAAACAACCATACCAACCGTAAATAATCCTGTGTCTTAAGAATTTATCAATAATGATTTACGGTTCAAAAGTTAAGTTGACACACCAACCGTAGAGTAGTTACAGTTGGTCTCGATCTATTAGTTATTGTTGATGGTGGTTTTCAGCTTAAGGGTAAAATCGTAAAACCCTAGTCAGACAATGACGTCACAGAACTTGAGTAATAATGTCCAAACCAAGCGCATTTATTGAACCCTTTAATTTGTCTGCGAGAAAATTATCAAGGTACCTTTTTTTTAATGCTAATTAGGGTTTCGACAGTCGAAAACCCTAATTCTCAAACCGCATGTGCCAATGGCAAACCATGCCTGCCACACCTACCGCGCCAAGGCATGCCAACTATGCTAGCCGCACCCCAGTGCCAATGGCAACCCATGCCAGCCACACCTACCGCGCCAAGGCATGCCAACCATGCTAGCCGCACCCCAGTGCCAATGGCAAACCATGCCATCCACACCTACCACACCAAGGCATGCCAACCATGCTAGCCGCACCCCTGTGCCAATGGCAAACCACGCCAGCCACACCTACCGTGCCATGCCAAACGCACCTAGCCATGTCCCCATGCCAACCTAGCCACGCCACCTTGCTGGCCTTCCCTACGTGGCTACCAAAATGATGGCATGCGACAATCAACAGTCGCCCCTCAATCCCAGGAGCAAATCCTAGCCGTCCGAGGTTACCAAACGACCTTTTGCCAAAAACCCTAGCTTGGTCACGAACCTAGCTTGGTCACGCCAACCCTTGGCCCCACATGCCAAGCCAAACCGCACCTAGCCAAGCTAGCCACGCCATGCGCCCATGGCAAAGCCTTGGCTCCACATGCCAAGCCAAACCGCACCTAGCCAAGCTAGCCACACCATGCGCCCATGGCAAACCCTTGGCCCCACATGCCAAGCCAAACCGCACCTAGCCAAGCTAGCCACGCCATATTCCCATGGCAAACCCTTGGCCCCACATGCCAAGCCAAACCGCAGCTAGCGAAGCTATCCACGCCATGTGCCCATGGCAAACCCTTGGCCCCGCCATGCCAAGCCAAACACGCCATGCCTTGGCCCTAGCCAAGCTAGCCGCACCAGGTGCGCATAACAAACCCTTGGTCCCGCCATGCCAAGCCAATCACGCCTTGCCTTGGCCCTAGCCAAGCTAGCCGCACCATGTGCCTATGGCAAACCCTTGGCCCCGCCATGCCAAGCCAAACCACACCCTGCCTTGGCCCTAACCAACATAGCCGCGCCACCATGCTGGACATCCCTACACGGCTGACCAAGCAAAGGAGTGCAATAATCAACAGTTGCCCTTCAATCCCAGGAGTAAATCCTAGCCATCCAAGGTTACCTGACAACGCATGGTAACCTTTGGCCCGATATTCTAAGTTTGGCCACGCCAAACCAACGACATAACAACGACATGCCAACATAACCGTGCCACCATGCTGGCCTTCCCTACACGGCTAACCAAGCAAAGGCGTACAACAATCAATGGTTGCCCTTTAATCCCAAGAGGAAATCCTAGCCATCTAAGTTTACCAGACAACGCATGGTAACCTTTCGCCCGAAAACCTAAGTTTGGCCACGCCAAAACATGTCATGCCAAAGGCATGCCAACCTAGCCGCGTCACCATGCTGACCTTCCCTACACGGCTACCAAAACGAAAGCGTGCAACGATCAATGACTATCTTTCCTCTTGAGATGCAAAATCTCGACCGTCGAAGGTCACCAAGCTAGCAAGTCTCCCAAGTACGACTTGCCGGGCAAGAACAACATGCTACATGTTCGAGACATCAACACATATCACAAACTGGGGGATCCTCTTTGGGTATTGGTTTGGCGGTTTACAGCGTGCGGCGTACACTACGCCCGTCATAAGGAAGTGTCATAAGGGTGAGGCCGTTAGTAAATAAAGGGAGTTAATGGTGAAACGCTTTTTACATCAATTCCATGCGTTAACGGTTTTATGGAACATCAATTCCATGCGTTACCACCTCCTCCCATTTACTTACCCATTTTTCCATTCCTTAATGAGACCAGAGTACGTTTCACTTCGACTTGTATAAAAAGGTCTTACCTATTTCCACCGAACAACAAGTTCATTCGGGAATACACAACACTTAGAAAATACTTGCTAGCTTACCATTTGTTAGCCTTCCCACTTTTCTGATACAAGTTGTAGTAACACAACTACTCTTCCAGAATCAACTATTCTGGTCTCATCACTTTCCTTGCTTCCCTCCCAAAACCAACCCATTCTCCTTCACTTTGTGACCGAAGCAAGTCTGGAACGGCCATTTCTTAGTTTAGGCCGGACTTGTACAGATTGATCTCTCGAATCTAAAGTAATCCCTAGTAGTACATTTTTTAGGGTTTAAATTGTTTCTCACCTGTACACCCAAAATTACTGAAATCAGCAGAAACCATTTTCACCTACAAACAATTGGCAACCACAGTGGGAGATTGATCTTTCGGTTACAATGTCAATTTTCGACCATCGATCTCATGCTTGTACCTAGACATCAGGATGGTGAAAGCAGGCGATCCGCTCAGGGATCCACGACTCAGTTACCAGACGACCCGATTATTAGTCATGACACGATAAGGGATGACTGGGGACTTCCAAAGGGTTAGAAGCAAACGATCCGCCTGGGAATCGTTGACTTGGTTATCAGGTAACTCAGTAACGAATGGGGACTTTCCACAATCACTGCGGTGCTTCCCATAAAACTCAGTATTACACCCGGAAGGTCTCCTTTTCATCACGAGACCTAAGAAACCAAAAATCCAGGAGATCAAAACCACAAACTAGGCATTTCTTCTGCTCTTCAAATAAAAAAAAAGGAACAAAGAAAGAAGGAAGAAGAAGAACATGGAGAAAACCCACTGATTCTCTTCGAGACCGACTAGGGGAAGACTCAGAACCGCTACCCTCCGTCTCGAGAAGGGATGTTTCCTGATTACTAGCAAGCTTGGTAAAGGCGTTCACGCTGCCGAGACCCTGGACGAGATGCTAAAGCGGATACTCACAAACGGTATGACCAGTCACGTTGCACATGACGTCAATCGAAGACAAAGCTTCCTCCACCCGCTTACCATACGCGCTTGCCGGACGCGCATGCCAGACGTGCTTGCCAGACGCGCATGCCAGACGCGCATGCCAGACACGCTTACCAGACGCGCATGCCAGACGCGCTTACCAGACGCGCATGCCAGGCACACATGCCACACCCTGCGCTAACGGCTTGCATCCTTCCAGCGCTAACATTTTGCGCCCTTCCAGCACCATCTTCTCCGCTCCACAACCAGCCAAAGAAGCGCCATCCTCACCCTTCGAAATAGTGTCATGGCTCCAGCACTCCGTGATCAAAAATGTGCCATCTCTGCGCGATACACTATGATCACCAGAACCAGAGCCGCTTCCGCCACCCCAACGTTTCTTCAAGCATGATAGCTCCAACCGTCACCAGAGACGCTACTCCACCATTAGAGCAAGGTACTGGAAGAGCCATAAGAAGTCGACCTCCTTTTACCACTGTTGATTTGATGAAAAGACAAAAGGCACTTCAGCAGGACGTGCGTTTATAGATGAAGAGGCTCGCGTTGCTCTTGAATGCCCAATAGAAAGGAATCAGCAATCCAATTTCATTACACGTAAAGATCAGGAACGACTTCTCCAAAATCAAGGCAAAGTTATGTGAGATTCTATATTTCTCCAAGGCGTAGCGTCAAGGAATATTTGCATCCCTCAACCGCACTGCATCAGGAAAGCAGCCTTTTCCAGTCAGGGAACCCGTTCCCAAACCTCAACCTCTCCTGGAAAGCACGATCGATAGATGGAACTGGGGACTCCTAACCAATATATTATGACCGTCAAGGCTGTGAGAGTTTCAAGGCGCCGTTTTGACGTTCTCTCCAGTGGCTCCACTTCAACGTTCTCCAGCAGCGGCTCCGCTTCAACATTCGCCAAGACCGCCGCTTCGTTCAACCCGGCGCAAGAGTCGCTCCGCTTCGGCGTTATCTCCATAAGCTGTAGCATTTGGCTCCTTAAGTTTCAACGTCCTCTCCAAGAGCCAAAGCCGCTTCAACACCACTCCTTCTTGCAAAGGGTCGTGCCACCACGCTCCCTATATCAAGTTTCATGATCGCAGCCGGCTAATCTTCGTAGTCATAGCCACCTTTTGGTCCATCCCGCCAAAACTCGTGACCATTGACAGTTTGCTGGCTTACGCATCCATCCAACCCTTTTACTTCCATGGATGCCCATACGATTCTAGCCAACCTACTTTGTTCCCACGAAAATGTAGTCTCTTCTGATTACATCTTCTACCAAGAACTGTTGCCGCTCATTTTTTGATACCAGCCAGAGCTTCACCGCAGCAGCAATCACTACGAAGGGAACCCGTACTCCTCCATATTTTAGTTTCACAGGAAGAAGTAACAAAATCACCAGTACGAATGCAAAGCCAAAACGTACAGGAAGTTCCTTATTCAATTACTTAGGAGCTCTGAAGGGAACCAAGATCGAACAACATATTCTAATGGAAGATTGAAGTCTTTCAAATAAGAAGTTTTATTCAAAGATGTGAAACAGCAAGTGGGATATTAATTGGCGAAACCCTAACTTCGCCATGAATACCAAGACGATAACAATAAGTCTGCAAAAGCACCAAGACGTCTATAAAAGAAAGAAAAAACAGCAAAAAGGGGAAACTGGTCATAGAAAGCGGATGCGCGAGTTGCCAACACCTCTGTCAGAGCTTCTTCAAGCACTTTCCCCAGCAATCTCTCGAGTAGCAAAGTTTCCATCCGAAAGCATAACACTCTCAGAATTTGGATAAGGAAAGGATTTCCTATTCTGGATAAGTAAGAAAGGCTATCGGTCCCGCGAAGGCAAGCCACCACCGTGTAAACAATCCGCACCTTTGCTTTGCCAATACCATGCTTGGGCAATGCTTTATCAAGCAGCCCACGCCCATGCCAAGCCAAATCAGTGTTAATGGGTCCCTTTCATGCCAATTCTATGCTAGCAGCTCCGCCTCGCGTTCCAAAAGCCTAACCCTGAAGACGCATAACCATACCAGGATTTACGCAAAGCTGCAAGGCGCAAGGATCGCGGATTCTACTTATCTCTCAGAAATTAAAAGGAGGTACGATCGTTGCTAGGAGATTCCATCACAATACCAAACCAGGAAGAGGAACAAGCTTTACCCTACCTTCACCAACGAACAACTGGAAAGAGGAAGATGATACAATTTCACCAGTAATATATGTATTGCACAAACCCTAAAAAGGGGAAGGGAGAAGTAACGCTCTCTTATGGGTGTAACGCTTCCAGATTTTTGAATAAGGATAGGATTCACTGTAAAAGCCGCGCGTGAAGAAAGGCAATCGGCCCCCAAGAGCAAGCCTTGCAACTCCCAAGACATCCACGCTTTCCTTGCCAGTGCCAGTCTTTCCAGCGCTTCACGTTCAGTTTTTGCAACAATCCGCGCCTTTCATGCTAATGCGCCAACACCAATAACTTGCCGAGTCAGCGTCATGATGTTCCCTAACCCAGCCAAGATGATGCATAGCCAAACTAAGCCGACGATCTTCATCTCACCGCTTCACGGTCTACACCACAAATAAAATCTATGCAAGACTTCCAAACACAAGGATCATGAACTCTCCTTACCTCTCGAAAAAGTCATCACCTTCCCACGGAACTGAAGCAAGTTGTTGTCTTCCCGAAGCCAACGCTCACGTCATGCCAGGACAACGGATCAGCGCCCGCGCCAAATTTACGCTAGCGGCTCCCATTAGAAGATGATCCAGTGCTAACGGCTCCTCTACAAGCCGCAAGATACCTGCATCTCCCATTCCAAGTCGATATAGTGCTAACGGCTCCAAGTCCAAGCCGACTAGTGCTAGCGCGGCTTCCCTTCACACCAAATCTACACTAGTGGCTCTGTTCCAACCTGACCTGCAGTACCACGAGCACAAGGGACTTTCTTAAGATCGCTCGTTTTCTTCTGCTCTGCTCCATTTTTCGCGGCCCCACCACGCCTAGCCGTCCGTGTACGCCTAGCCTTGCCATGGCCGCACCATGCCAGGCCGCCCGCTCCATTATCGCGGCCCTATCATGCCAAGTCATCCACGCACGCTTTGCCTCTCCAAGCTGTCTGTACCGTGAACCTGCCAATACCAACAAATTTTCCTAAGACCACGCCACCTCTTGGCCCCACATGCCAAGTCGTCCGATATGCTTTGCTTTCCAAGACCGTGCTCGCTTTTCGTCGGTGATGTACGGCCAGACCAAACCGGCAACTTTCGTCTCACCACTCCACGGTCTGCATCCCAAGTATAACTTATGCAGGGACGCCAACACGGGAAGCAAAAACTCTCACCCCTCAAAAAGGTTAGTCGGATTTTCCTGACCATCTTTGCAATGATTTACATCTTGATTCCATCCTTGTCTGTCACCATCATATGTTTACCTCGCAACAAGGCACCTGTTCCGAGCTAAGCAGGGGTCTTAATGTTGATGGTGGTTTTCAGCTTAAGGGTAAAATTGTAAAACCCTAGTCAGACAATGACGTCACAGAACTTGAGTAATAATGTCCAAACCAAGCACATTTATTGAACCCTTTAATTTGTCTGCGAGAAAATTACTAGGGTACCTTTTTTAATGCTAATTAGGGTTTTGAATTCTCACACCGCATGTGCCAATAGAAAACCATGCCAGCCACACCTACCGTGCAAAGGCATGCCAACCATGCTAGCCGCATCCCTGTGCGAATGGTAAACCATGCCAGCCACGCCTACCGCGCCAAGGCATGCCAACCATGCTAGCCATACCCAAAGTGCCAATGGCAAACCATGCCAGCCACACCTACCGCGCCAAGGAATGCCAACCATGCTAGCCGCACCCAGTGCCAATGGCAAACCATGCCAGCCACACCTACCACTCCAAGGTATGCCAACCATGCTAGCCACACCCGAGTGCCAATGGCAAACCATGCCAGCCACACCTACCGCGCAAAGGCATGCCAACCATGCTAGCCACACCCTAGTGCCAATGGCAAACCATGTCAGCCACACCTACCGTGCCAAGGCATGCCAACCATGCTAGCCGTACCCCAGTGCCAATGGAAAACCATGCCATCCACACCTACCGTGCCAAGGCATGCCAACCATGCTAGCCGCACCCCTATGCCAATGGAAAACCACGCCAGCCATACCTACCGCGCCATGCCAAACGCACCTTGCCATGGCCCCATGCCAACTTAGCCGCGCCACCTTGCTGGCCTTCCCTACGCGGCTACCAAAACGAAGGCATGCGACAATCAACGGTCTCCCCTCAATCCCAGGAGCAAATCCTAGCCGTCCGAGGTTACCAAACGACCTTTTGCCCAAAACCCTAGCTTGGTCACGAACCTAGCTTGGTCACGCCAACCCTTGGCCCCACATGCCAAGCCAAACCGCACTTATCCAAGCTAGCCACGCCATGCGCCCATGGCAAACCCTTGGTCCCACATGCCAAGCCAAACCGCACCTAGCCAAGCTAGCCACACTATGCACCCATGGAAAACCCTTGGCCCCACTGATAGGTGTCTAAAACACCTAATTTACTATCTAGTAGTTACGCTTTCTTTGCTATTTTTCTTGTGAATTATGTTCTTTACGCGTGTTTTTGAGTTGTTAGGTACTCTGGAGTCGCACGGAGGAAAAGAAGCGGAAATCATTCAAATTGAGCAAAAAGGGCTAAATTGTCATTTCAAAGCAACAGCGAACACTATCTGGAACTGATCCACGGTTAAGGGGCATCTCTATGTGCAAAAACATCATTTCAAGGGCGAATGCTGCGCGGAGTCAACCCAAGGAATTAGGGGATGCCATTTTAGTGGCCTATATCAACTTATGGGGTGCCTAGAATCATTCTGGTTGACCCTTATCTAGCTCACACAGGTGGCTATATCCACTTCTATTCTCCTACGGTAAGACCTAAAATTCATATTAACATTTATTGCATTTGTTCCTCTTTATCTGAAACTGAGAAAATAGCCATGGAGGCTTCACTATTCTGAGAGGGAGAAATGGGTTGTTGCGGCTGCTGTGAGAGTTCAATGGAGAAAGAAAAAAAACCGCAGATTGTTTAATTTCTCTGTTAACGTTCAGGGAAGATTTAAGTGGTTTCAGTTCAGATGATTAAAGGGTTTTGAAGTTGTTGGATGAGATTTGCTAGGTTTTGTTCAAGAGAAAAGGGGATCTGTTGTTGTGGATTTCTAACGGAGGAGAAATTGGGATCGAACTCGAAGAGAAACAATGGAGAATTTGAGTGTTGTTGCTCAGTTGAAGACAAAAAAATGATGGGTTAAACTCGATCTGAGTTTGGGTAGTCACTGTTGTGATGAGAGAGATGATGATCGATTGAGATTTTACTTGAATTTGAGAAATTGCAGATTCATAAATGGCTCGAGTTACTGGCCGGAGAACTGAGGTGTTGATGCTTGCCTGGTTTATTAATTGAAAGCTGGTGGTTGAGATGGTCAAATGAATGACGATTTTTGGGTTCTCAGCAATATGATTCAATTGAGTTTGTGGCTCTAAGAAACTACAGCTGTGCTGATGGGCTCGATGTGTTCAAAGGAGTTTATGCAGGCATGAGCTGAGCTGCTGTTGACATGGGTGAATTGTGGTTCTGGATGGAGGATTGAGAGTTGTTATGTATTAATGCAGTGTGATTGAGTTATTAGAGTTGGATTTGCATGTGCTGTATATGAATTTAGCTGAGTCATTGGATCTGAGGCTCGAGTTCAACAGAGAAGAGAATGGAGTTGAAGCTGCAACAGCTTACAGATGATGCAAATGGACTGAGCTGCAGAACTGTGGAGGCTGCAATGAAATAAAGGGACTGAGAACGAGTTGTCTAAGTAAGAACTACCGATGGTGTTATTGGCATTGTAGGTGCAGGCAATGGCATTGGTGGTGCTAAGCTTGAGCAGATGAGGATGATGCAGATTCAAATATGGGTTCATAGTGGTGGACTGGCTGTGCTGCAGAAAATGGGAGTGATGTGAACTAGAATGGTAGTCAAGAGTAGAAGGGAAGGCTGGAAAAAAATGAATCGTGATGCTACAGTGAGATGGATTGGGGCTGAACCTGCAGTTGTGCGTTTGCAGAAGGCTAGAGTGAACTGGTAGTTTACAGCTTAAGCTTTTGATGGAGCAGCAATATGAGCTAAAAGGGTGGTGTGCTTGTGGAGATAGAGTTGCAACTGGAGATGGAGTTGCAGGTCATAGACAGATTTTTGGAGATGCAATTGGTGTTGGTGGATTGCGAATGGTTGCAGTCTCAGGGGGTATGGTAAATTGCAGGTGGGTCGATGGCTTGTGTTGTGTATGGAGTAGCAGCTGGAGTTGGAGCCGCAAGTTGAAAGGCAGTGCAATTGCAGGGAAATGGTGCGGATAGAATAACAGGAATTAGTATTGCAAATTGAATGAATTGCAACCTGGAATTGCAGCTGTATGTGGTGCCATAAATAGTTCCGTGTGTGTGTGTTGGCTTGAGCTTTGAATTGGGTGGAATTGCAAATTTGTTGGAGTTGGGACTCGGTTGCCCATTGGTGGAGATTCAGTTGAGTACAAGGGTTGATGGTTTCTGGTATGCAACTGAAGTTACAGGAGCAGCAAGAGAGCTGGTGAAAGTGCAGTTGTGCTTGAATGAATGGATTGCAGTTCATGGTTTTGAACTGATATTGCAGGTTATGAGAGTTTGTGCTGATGCTGCTAGAGGATTCCAGGGAGATAGAGTTGCAAATGGTGCTGAGTTGTGAGCTCAGTCTTGCATTGAGTTTATGTAGCATGGAAGCTGAGATGGACTGAAACTAAAACTGGTAGGGGTTGTGCAGTGGAGTAGAGCTGGATGCAATGGGCTGCTGGTTTTGAAATGATGTGCTAAGATGGAGTTGATGCTATTGATAGAAGTGTGCAAGGGAAGTAAAGAGTCTAGCCATTATGGCTGGATGTGCGTTGGTGAAGCACAATCTTGGTCCAACACAGCTTAGGCCTGTGCAATGGCCTAGAAGGCTGGAACCAAGTCAGCCCAGTTAGCTCTCATGCACAGCTGACTCGGGTCTGACTCATGATCCGGACTCACCTGATGACCCGGTTTGACTCAGTGAGCTAGCTCAGTTGACCAGACCGAGTTGACTCGTTGACCGGTGACCAAGGGGACTTTGCACGTCACCCGAGATACTTTCCCGTCCGGAATCCGGCCAATTTCCGCCATAATCCCAGCTTTTCCGGCGACCTCTTTGGGACATATTTTCACATGGGTATTCCTCACATATGGGCTTGGTGGACCAGTTGGACTTTGCGCTTTGAAGACCTAATTTTGGAATGGGAGAGGCATATAAATAGAAAATCTTTCTCTAAACCTAGGGGTATCTCCATTAGGGAGAACCCATGGAGAACCCTTGGCCCCACATGCCCAGCCTAACCGCACCTAGCCAAGCTAGCCACGCCATGCGCCCATGGCAAACCCTTGGCCCCACATGCCAAGCCAAACCGCAACTAGCCAAGCTAGCCACGCCATGCGCCCATGGCGAACCCTTGGCCCCACATGCCAATCCAAACCGCACATAGCCAAGCTAGCCACGCCATGCGCCCATGGAAAACCGTTGGCCCCGACATGCCAAGCCTTGCCTTGGCCCTAGCCAAGCTAGCCGCACCATGTGCCCATAGCAAACCCTTGGCCCCACATGCCAAGCCAAACCACACCTAGCCAAGCTAGCCACGCCATGCGCCCATGGCAAACCCTTGGCCCCGCCATGCCAAGCCAAACACGCCTTGCCTTGGCCCTAGCCAAGCTAGCCGCACCATGTGCCCATGGCAAACCCTTGGCCCCGCCATGACAAGCCAAACACGCCTTGCCTTGGCCCTAGACAAGCTATCCGCACCATGTGCCAATGGCAAACCCTTGGCCCCGTCATGCCAAGCCAAACCACACCCTGCCTTGGCCCTATCCAGCATAGACGCGCCACCATGCTGGCCATCCCTACACGGCTACCCAAGCGAAGGCGTGAAATAATCAACGGTTGCCCTTCAATCCTGTGAGTAACCTAGCCATCCAAGGTCATTTCGACAACGCATGGTAACCTTTGGCCCGAAATCCTAAGTTTGTCCACGCCAAACCATGCCATGCCAACGGCATGCGAACATAACTACGCCACCATTCTGGCCTTCCCTACCTGGATAACCAAGCAAAGGAGTGCCACAATCAACGGTTGCCCTTCAATCCCAGGAGCAAATCCTAGCCATCCAAGGTTACCAGACAACGCATGGTAACCTTTGGCCCGAAAACCTAAGTTTGGCCACGTCAAACCATGCCATGCAAACGGCATACTAACCTAGCCGTGCCACCATGCTGGCCTTCCCTACACGGCTACCAAAACGAAAGCGTGCAACGATCAACGACTATCTTTCCTCTTGAGATGTAAAATCTCGACCGTCGAATGTCACCAAGCTAGCAAGTCTCCTAAGTACGACTTTCCATGCAAGAACAACATGCTACATGTTCGAGACATCAACACATGTCACAAACTGGGGGATCCTCTTTGGGTATTGGTTTGGCGTTTTACAGCGTGCGGCGTACACTACGCCCATCATAAGGAAGTGTCATAAGGGTGAGGCGGTTAGTAAATACAGGGAGTTAATGGTGAAACGCTTTTTACATCAATTCCATGCGTTAACGGTTTTATGGAACATCAATTCCATGCGTTAACGGTTTTATGGAACATCAATTCCATGCGTTACCACCTCCTCCCATTTACTTACCCATTTTTCCATTCCTTAATGAGACCAGAGTACGTTTCACTTCTACATGTATAAATAGGTCTTACCTATTTCCATTAGAACAACAAGTTCATTCTAGGAATACACAACACTTTAAAATACTTGCTAGCTTAATATTTTGTTAGCCTTCCCACTTTTCCGATACAAGTCGTAGTAACACAACTACTCTTCCAGAAATCAACTATTCTGGTCTCATCACTTTCCTTGCTTCCTCCCAAAACCAACCCATTCTCCTTCACTTTGGCCAAAGCAAGTCTCTGGAACTGCCATTTCTTGGTTTAGGACGGACTTGTGCTGATTGATCTCTCGAATCTAAAGTACCCACTTGCAGTACATTGTTTAGGGTTTAAATTGTTTCTCACCCGTACACCCAAAATTACCGAAATCAGCGGAAACCATTTTCACCTACAAACAGTTACCAACCGTAATTAGTTACGGTTGTTGTCCAAATTTAATAACCAATCGTAACTGGTTTTACCATTGGATTTTCCCCAAATTTAACTAGTTACGGTTGGTATTCGATAACTTAATAACCGTAAACTAAGAGTTACGGTTGGTCACGGGCAAAATTGCAACCATAAGTTCTTCTAAAAATTCAAAAGTTTTGATTTTGTTATGTACTTTAGATAATTTTGAGCGAAAAAAGCTAATGGGAACTAATTTAGAAGTATACCGGGTCACTGGAATCACTCATTTTGGTTGAGTGAATCAAAATCTAGGGTTTCACAAATATCACAAAAGTTTTTTCTTTCTTCTCCTCTAAACTTTTTTTTTTAACTCTAAAAATCTGATTTTAGAGTTATTATAAGTAAAAATTAATTATCAACACTAATCTTGATTATCAACAATAAGGGTTATTAATTAGTCATTTCCCGATTTTTTTTATAAGGGGCACTTGAATTACCTTGTAATGACCCTTTTTGTCTTATTAGTTTGCCGCCCCTCTACTAGAACTTGCTGCCCCTATAACAAGATTATTCCATTTAGGATCACATGGATTGAAAAGCGGAGTACCTTGACAGTTGCATAAAGACCTAGTAAATTGAACTGCTAATATATAAGAGTTGAACGATCCTGCTTGAGAGTTGCAAATTGAAATGCTATTAGAGAAGATAAGGAGGAGAAGCAGAACAAGAACTGATGAAAATGACTTCATCTTTTTTGTTTAAAGAAACTTTGGTGTGTAAACTGATGAGAAAGAATGGTGGTATTTTATAGCTTAGTTTGATTTGACTAGGTTATTCAACTTTATGATAAATGATCGTGTTACCATATTATCTTTACAGTAAAAATCTTTTAATGAACAAACAAATGACTAATTACGAGTCTTGAGAGAAAGGTAGGAAGTTTTTGTTATGCATCACCATCTGCTTTTAACACTTGTCCATTGCTAGTCATCAGTATCCTCCTCTCCTTCTCTCAATTAATTGATTTCTATTTCTGTAGGGGTTAAATACCGCACAACTGATAAATCACGCGAAGAAACTAAATTAGAAAGGAGCGAAGGAGAGCCGCACGTAGCATATCTCAAATGACGGGATCAGTGACGTCACAAAGTCATCAGTAAAGTGTGAGGGTTGTGCGAAGACTAAGAGCACGCGCGAAAAAGCACAATGCAAACGCCCGAAGGCATCGCGCGGTAGATCCGAAAATAGGGGCTTTATTAGCTGTCCTCCACTATGTAAAATCCCTATATAGGACCAGCCACCCTTGTAGTGAGGGAGAGATCTTTTTAAGAGTGGAGATAGTACTTTAGGAGAAAGAAAGATATTTGCTTCCCAGGTTAGGGTTTTATCTTCTTTGTATTGATTTCTATACTTAATAAAAATCTCTTTAAGTGTTCTTCACAATGATTTCATAATTTACTATACAGATTGTTTAAGGGGTGTAGTAGTAGGATTTTCTACTACTACATTTTGGTGCTAGAATACAGCTCGGGAACGGGATCACACCTGTTTGTGAAAATTTTAAGTTGAGTTTCTTTTTCAAAAAATTCTTTTAAGAAGGGTTTCTTATTGTTCTAGTTTTTGAAAGATTTTAATCGTTTTTGTGAAAATAAAACATGTGGGATCACCCATTAAAACCACAGTTTTCAATTAGGAAAGAAGTTCTATAGAATAAATACCCTTTTGAAAAGCAAAGTTTACAGACCTGAAAAGATTTCCATAGAGATAGTGAGAGAAGTTACCCATGTATTTCAAGTTGAGGTACTCTGCACATAAAAGAAAGAAGAACGAGGTTGATGCGAAGAGAAGAAAGACTGAAAGCAAGTATGCATACAATACACGGAGCGAGTAGATCCACAGGAATAGTAAAGAATATCGGAGCAAAAGAAGGGAGTAAACGTATACAGTGCAATATGATAACAAAGTCAGGTATAGATATTATGGGTTTAAGTGCAGGACTCACAGGATAAATCCACAAGCGTGGTTATAAAGGAAGGAAGATCTCGATGGTCGAAAAGATATCGCTCTTGCGCGAATGGCAAAAACATAAGATCATGTTTGAAGCAGTTGACATACCACATAGAAGCTGGGGGCGAACGGATCCATTGGTAGTAACTGTACCTGCGCGAAGAATGATGAAGGACGAAGGTGCAAAAAACTCAGAAGAATGGGAGATCGAAAAAACTTTGATAGATACTTAGGAGCTCAGTCGACATCTTGTTCTATCACACGTTCAAGGAGATGGGACACAACGACACGGATTTACTACCAACTATATACAACATACATGGTTTCAACAAAGCTATAACAAAACCAAAAGGGGAGGTAATTATAAGTACGCCGCCAGGAGAAATAGAGGTGAAGGTAACACTATGTGTGGTGGATGTGGAATCACCGTATAATATGATATTGGGAAGACCATGGATACACGGCATAAAAGGAGTGGCATCAACCTTGCACCGATGTCTACGCTTCCCGATGCCGAGCGGAATATGAGAGATTGTAGACGACTCAGAAAGATCCAGTGCCTGCAATCAGCTAGATGTGAGGAATTATGAAGGCAGAGCTAAAAAGAGAAAATATAACTGGAGAAAGGCGAAGCAATCAAGAAAGGAGGAAGAATTCAGGGTGTATATGATACGAGCAAAAGAAGGAAGAGGCATACCGAGCGAAGTCCCAGACAAGGAAGGTGCACCAGCGAGAGAAATAAAAGAAGCATCCTCGTTAAGAGAACCTAAGGCAAACTTTGTTGCAGCAGAGCCAACCAAAGAAGTAAATATAGGAACTGAAGATGAGCTCAAAATGATAAGGATTGGGACAGGGATGGATGCAGAAGAAGAAGAGCAAATAATAAAACTTCTGCGAAAATACAATAATGTCTTCGCATGGGACATGAATGAAATGCCAGGTATGGATCCTGATATCGCATGTCACAAGTTAGATATTAGGAAAGACGTCGACCATTTAAGCAAAGAATAAGGAAAATAGCAACCACATACCATCCACAAATGAAAACGGAGTTACAAAAAATGCTAGACGCAGGAATAATTCGACAAGCAAAATACC
>JAJJWW010014084.1:0-49922 GCA_023531295.1 Papaver armeniacum
TGCATTAAATTTGGCTTCTCTTAAATATAGCCCACACTTTATTAATTATAGCCCAAAAATTTTAAGTTAAAATGAAAAGTCAAAAGTTAAAATAGAAAACCAAACAAATTTTAATTTTCTACTAACAATTGAAGTTGAACTTAAATTTCCTTTTTACTCAAAATCAAAATAAACCCTTTTTTTTTTCTTCTTCTTAATCATACTTAAAATTAAATAATTATTTTTTTGATATTCTCACAAATTAAACAGGTATATATAAACCCTAAATCTTACTTTTCCCCAAAACAAAATAAATTCTAATTCTTAATTTTCTCTAAAATAATGTTTTGTTAATCATGATTACACTAAAATTGATAGGGGTGTATATTTTAATTGTTCTCTCAAAAAAACTTCACAACATCACCAATCGAAATGGAATAAACTAAGATTTTGTTCTTTTCCTATGACCATTCTCCTAGAACTCCATAAACATAATCCATAAATCCCTAAATCAACATCAACAACAACAAAAAAAGAAGCTAATTATCTAGTTAAATTTATGTAAGATATTTGACATAATTAATGTTTTTGAAGAATAATCAATACCCTCAATCAATCTTAATTACCTTAGAGATTTTTTTTTTGATGATAAGACTTTGGGCTATAAATAAAAATTACATATAATTTTGTGGGCTATATAGAATGATTTTAAAGGTCCGTTTGTTTAGATTAAGCACTTATTTAGATGGCCTATGGTTAATAAACTTGGGGGCTATATTTAAGAGAAGCCTTAAATTTACACGGAAGTCATGGGGTGGTGGTGGAATCCCGGTTTTATCTTTCAAGTTTTTGATGCAGCCGCTGGAGTTGTCTACGAGATTTTACACTGTGTATCGAGAATTATTGTTTTGCTAGCTAGACGGCGGCTACAGTCGTCTTGTATGTTTTGAGGCGTTGAAATTCCAAAATGATAGAAACACCTTACGGAAATGTATTTTCAATTGTTCTTTTTTTCGGGTAAATTAAAATTTAGTCAGATGGGTTTCCCGTTGAATGTAATCAGATGGGTTTCCCGTTGAATGAAGATTAAGATGTCTATGCAGAGAAATGCACTCTATCACAAATCTTTAAAAATGTTTGGATTTAGATTTTGTCAGACTTCGATATCATTATTAGCAAATAGCAAACTACCAAACAGTGCTTTTCGTACCCTTTTTTCGTCATTTTTTATTTTAATTCGGGTAAACATCTCTGATCTCTTCACCCTTACTATGGGCATTATCCTACGCGACTTATTCTCAATTATAATTTTAAGCAACAAAAAGAATAATCATGAACAGCTTGCGGAAGGAGTTGCATACATGGAAATTCAAATTGGATGAAGATAAAAATAAAAATAAAAATAAAAATAAAAATAAAAATAAAAATAAAAATAAATAAATATATGTCTAGGGTTGAAAACATAAATAAATATAACCACACTGAAATTCATTCAAAAAGTTGTAGAGAAATTGTATATACGTTCTAGCAGTTAAAAAAGAAAATAAGAATCTTAAAAATGGATAAAGGATAAAACCACGGAGAATTGGTGATGACTGCTAGTAGTTCCCATATCCATCTCTATTTTTTAATCTAAATTACGGGGTTGTAAAAATGGATATTTGTTTTTTCTATTTCTTTAATGCAGAAACCTAGGATTTAAAAACATAAACTTTTAGATTACTCCAAAATCTCAACTATTTTGGCTAATAGATCTTAAAAACATGCGCTCATGATCTAAATACAAAAAATTATGTATAGGTACTTGTGGTGTGGGAATTCAAAAATAAATAAATACTAACAGTGATAAGTAAGAACTCAGCAAGATACAAAATATAATAACCACCAATCTAGCACCATGCCACCATCTTTGAGCTATAGCCATGTCGAAATTAAGAACTAAAAACTTACTTAAAAGAACAATGTCCTGATCATGAACAAGTTATGTAACACGCGACCTAAGTGATCAAGAAATGAGACCTCTTCATGATTAGTGCATTCTTTTATTTTTGAAATGATTAATGCATTTCACTAGTTAGACGGTAGATGCGTGTTCAATGGTGTTCGGATAAGTTCGGTTGTAGAAATTGCCCAACTCATTAGCTAAACTATCCATACGGTAGATATATGCGTGTCCAATGTTGTCTAATATTTTTTATTTGGTGAATGGAATCATTTTTTTTTTTTGCTCAATGGAAATTTCATCACTGCTATAGGGGTTACCCGTTTACTCGGAGGTTTACCAATTCAATGTTTTTTTTTTGTTTTTTTTTTTTAAATAAAAAAAAAAAATCTTATATGGACTATTGCAATTTTGAAAATTTTGTTTGAACACTTATAGGTCACCCATTATCAGCTTTTTCTTTGTTTCTCATTTGGCGAATGAAAGATTCTTCTTAGGATTAATTAGGGACATAAGGTGATACGCAACTTAAAACTTAAAAGTGTTATGTATATTTTTATGATTTTCCCGCATTCAGCTTGCCGGACTTCCCGATTAGAAAGTGATCAAAGTGTCCATGTGGATGTGTGTATAGGCATGCACCAAAAACTACATGCTTATCACGACTATATGCCATATGTGCATGAAATGTCTGCGTTTGATTATTAGCAAACTACCAAACACTATCTCTCATCACTTGTTTCGACCATTCGGGTAAACACTTCTCCACTTCAATTGTGGAGTTTTTATTTGCAACTCTTGTTCAGAGTTCAATTCCTGTCAAGAAAAAAAGAAAAATGGTGTCGAAGAATGTAAATGGACCACCATGCGAAAGTGTTACCATTTCAAGGATATTTAAAATTGATGGAGAGAGCATCATTTAAGAAAAGATTTTTTTTTTATATTAAGATTTATTCTTCAAATATTCACAATACTTCCCCAATTCCCGCTCACTTTTAACGGTGCTAAATTGCTAATAAGTAGTTAAAAGATGAACAATGTCCTGATCCTGAACTAAGGCTTCTATCATGTTCACCTCTTCAACACATGTGTCATCTAGCTCATAAGGTAGCTTCTCGACATTAAAAATGTCCATCTCCATAGTCATATTACCAAAAGATAAATTCATCACACCATTTCGACGAGTTAATGATCGCATTAGACGTAGCTAAAAATGGGCGACCTAACATCACAGTATCTCCGGTCTCTGGGTCGGGGACAAGGTTGGGTATCTAGGACCATGAAATCCTTTGGATAAATAAACTTGTCGACCTCAATAAGAACATCCTCAATAACACCTTGAGGAATTTTAACAGCACCTATCGCCTAACTGCAATGTCATCCGAGTAGGTTTCATTTCACCAAGTCCTAGTTGTAAGTACACATGGTACTAGTAAGTTCACACTGGCTCCTAAGTCAAGTAAAGCTTTTTCTACCCGGTGTTTACCTATTGTACAAGCAATGGTAGGGGAACCTGGGTTTTTGTACTTTGAAGTTGTGGTGTTCTGAATGATTGAACTTACGTGACTAGCTAAAAAGGCTTTCTTATGGACGTTAAGTTTTCGCTTTCGCGTACACATATCCTTAAGGAACTTGGCATAAGCGAGAATTTGCCTAATTGCATCTAATAAAGGAAGGTTTATGGTAACTTGCTTAAAAACCTCCAATATGTCATTAAAGTTCGATTCCTTCTTTGTTGGTACTAATAGTTGGGGAAACGGGGCTCTAGGCAAAGAATCAGACCTCTCAGGAACCGAATTGGCATCATCAGAAATTTTATCAGTCCCCTCAGCTAGTGGTGGTCATGAGGGGTTAGATCCTGAGGTGTGAACTACATTATGTTCACTATCGGGCATGGTTACCTGATTGGCTACTACTCTACCACTCCTAAGGGTTCTAATAGCATTCAACTGATTCGATGTTTTGCACCTACTTCATGAACTCCTCTAGGATTGGGATTAGTCGACTAGGGAACCTTCCATTATCTCTCTCACTTAAGGTCTTAGCTATTTGGCCCACTTGAAGTTCTAACTTAGCAAGGCTCGAGCATTAGTTTGAAAGTTCGCTTGGTTTCTGTTGAAAACTAACATGGCTCTATGCTAACATTTCCGAGTTTTTGCTAACATCTTAATAGATTCCTCTAAGCTAGTCGTTTTATTTTCTGGGCACGAAGAATTCTTAGTGTAACCAAAAACGGGGGAGCATTAGAATTACTAAACTGACCTTGACTCGGCCCTTAGACCACGAAAAGTTCGGATGGTTTCTCCAACCAGGATTATAGGTTTTCGAATATGGGTCAAACTTTTGACGGTTATCAAATCTAGTGTTATTATAGAGAGCATTGGCTTGCTCTTCATTATTCTGGCCTTAAAAAGGCTCCAATCTACCACTAGTGTGACCCACTTCTAAAGCTTCTAACCTTTTCGCTATTGCCGCAATTTTGGCATCTGATTCAAAGCCTCCTTCTACCCTATTAACATTTCTTCTTCCTAGAAGAATTGTTTTCTGGGGTTCCCTATTATTTTCCCATTGTTGGGTCTTTTCGGCGATTTCATGCAAATATGTCATCGTCTCATCAACTGTTTGGTTTTCAAACCCACCTGTACACATAGATTCTACTGTGGTCGTAGTGGAATAATCTAAACCCTCATAAAGGATCTGAACTAACCTAACCTTTTCTAGACCATGATGAGGACATTGGGTTAATAGATCATTGAACCTTTACAAATACCTATACAAAGATTCTCCCTCCTGTTGAGAAAACGTGCAGATTTGCGTCCTAATAGACGATGTTTTGTGCCTAGGGAAAAACTTGTTCAAAAAGGCAGATGTAAGTTGTTCATATGTTTCAATTGAACCGGAAGCCAAACTATATAGCCACGATTTGGCTTTATCTTTCAAGGAAAAGGGAATAACCTGAGTTTCAAAGCATCATCATCAAGGTTTCTAATCTTTAGGGTACTACAAATTTCCTCAAAGTCCCTAACATGGAAATAGGGGTTTTCATTTTCTTTCCCTAAGAAGATTGGGAGAAGCTGTAAGGTCCCAGGTTTAAGTTCATAATTTGCTTCCGATTTAGCTAACCTGATACACGAGGGACGAGTAGTCCTAGTCGGGTTCAACAAAGCTTTTAAAGTTGCCATTTCGGGCACTATCGGAATATTAGGGATTGTCTCCTCAGTAAAAGATGGATGTTCAAAACTAGACTTTCCAAAATCAGAGGTCTCTAGATTAAGGTAATCAAGATTCTTGTTTCCTAAAATATCACTTCTAGGTTTTTCACGCATAAACCGTCCTAGAGCGTCTCTTTTCGTTCCGGCATACACAAGAATTCAACAAAAATCTGTGCACATGCAAATGCTGGGCTCACTAATTTAGGTAATCTTGGGTTACCACAGCAAAATATACCCAAAGGTACGAGGATGTGGTTTGTGGACTTTCAGCTGGTAACTCCCAAAAGGCCCAAGGCACAGGTTCAGCTTACTAATCCACGAGTTTTCCTAAACTCGGTGATCTGACGAGGGATGCAATTGGTGTGTGCAGTTGTGTTTTTTTTTTTTTTTTATAATAAATAAAAATAAACAAGCAAGCAACAAAAATAATTACAAGTCCAAAAATAAATAAAAACTTCCAAAATAAATATAACCAAAAATAAAAAGCGTCTTGGATTTTCTGCACTTTCTATGGCAAGTCCAACTTTTCACCTCGTTCCAAGCAAAACCTGCACATCAAAAACAAAAATACCCAAAGTAAAATCAAAGAAAATAAAAATAAAAATAAAAATAAAAATAAAAATCTAAACCCTAAACCTAAAAAGAAAAATAAATCTAAAACCCTAAAAACAAGTCCGCGTCGGCGGCGCCAAAAATTGATGTGATTTTAAAGTTGTTTGTAAAGTGGTAAGAAAAGTGATTCGATTCTCGAACTTGTGAAGGATTTTTTTAGACTTAAATTCAAAACAAAAATAGAAAACTCACTAAAAATTATAGCAAACTCAGACAAAGATGTTATCAATATTAAAAGAACATTGAGGCTAAGATTCCACTATTTTCCAATTTCAAAGTGATTTAATCCAATATTTATATTCATGCAATTTTCTCATCCAAGTTGATTCTAAACTATTGCAACAAGTAGATTCTCAAAATAACAAGTGTAAATCCGAAGCATAGAACATCAAAAACCTAGGTCCAAGTATGCTATATCAAAAGAAATCACAATTGTTTAACAAAAATCATTCAAACAATTATCGATCAAGGCAAAATAATCATAAAAATAATTGCAATAAATAGATAAATAAGAATATACCACTTCTTGTTGGAAAAATAGCTTCCTCTATCGCCTCAGCAATGGGGTTTAGCTCCTCATATTAACCACTTGCTCAAAATACATGTTTGTTGCTCCAAAGTTGATTAAAAAGAAGAGAAGGTATAAAACAGCGTGTTTGTACTTGATTATAATTGTTATTCTGAGAACCATCGTTACAAAGAACCCTAACACAGAACTGTTGCGAACTCGTACTAATTGTTACAATAATTGTGACAAAGTGAATTGAATTTGAAAGCAAAGATCACGGAATAAACGATTGTCTTCTTCTGCTGTTTTGTGTTCTTCTTCTTCCTCTCGCCTGTGTCTCTGCAACTTGATTATTTATGCTCTGTAGTGTTCTAAAACCTCCCCAAAGTGTACGTACCCCTTCTTTGACTCGCAACCAACCTATATATAGCCAACAGTCCGATTATAACTCGATGAAAGTTCGGTTTAACCTAACTTCTTTCTTCGCTGCCACAGTACGGGATTTTCTCTTCTAAATTTTATTTATTCCTCCTACGAATCAAATCCAACGTCCCGGATACTCTCAAGAATATTATGGAATCAGAAGGCTACCATTCTTCCCTTATCTGTACGTAAATCCCATGTATGGAACCAAGAAAATTCCGATAACAATTCTTCCCTGTTTTATCCAAAGCCGGTGATATCCTCCTATTCTTTCGAATCTGACCGTCGTACACTCCATGTTATGAAGGAACAGACCTACACGAATCATTAACCATGAATATCTCTTACAAAATCTCACCCAAACCAGGATCTCAAGCAATCCCGTGAACTCCACACCTCTGTTTAATCAAACCCGATGATCCGGCCCGATTTGTCGAATCAAACAAGTGTATCGGGCCTCTGTCCGGCCTTAACGAGGCCCAAACCAATTAAAATCATGATCGAGTCTCTCCCAAACACGTCCATAAATCAAATCCAAATCTTCCAAGATCAGTAGGAAAAATTCCCGCCATAACTTGAATTTAAATTCTTGGAGATGACCTCCCCCTATCCAAACCGGGGTGCCTATAGCCGTGGGGTGGAAACAATGGCTCTGGGGTGCAAATAACGGTGGATGCCCCTTATCAATAGGGTACCCCTTATCCAATGTGAAAGGTCCGAATAGCAAGTGTCCTCCGGAGGTCCCTTTAGCAACTTTTCGAGCCGATTTCTCCAAAAACGTTTATTGCCCAAAAATAGAGGTGTAAAACGTGCCGGCCCGGCACAACCCGGCACACGAAGTCGCGTGCTTCACGTGCCATGTGTCGTGTTGTGCCGTGCCAACGATTTAAACGTGTTGTGCCGTGATGTGCTTTACTAGTCAAAAGCTAGGCACAGCACAGCCCATGGGCACATCACACGAATAAACGTGCCGTGCTGTGCCGTGCTGGCACACGTGCTATAAACAATTTGAAATCACTTAATGTATACATTAAGTCGGACATTATCACAAGAATTTAATTAGACAACATATCATTTGAAATTATTTCAAGTAAAATTAACAAGTTTATTCAATAAAAAGAAATAGCCCATCAAATATAAAATTGGATTATTGTCATGTAAATTAATGTTCTAGTTAAATGTAGGTGACGAAATTATAACAACGATATTGAAATATATTTTCCAAATATTAAGGTATTATATGAGTTTTGCACTAAAAATTATAGCAAACTCAGACAAAGATGTTATCAATATTAAAAGAACACTGAGGCTAAGACTCCACTATTTTCCAATTTCAAAGTGATTTAATCCAATATTTATATTCATGCAATTTTCTCATCCAAGTTGATTCTAAACTATTGCAACAAGTAGATTCTCAAAATAAAAAGTGTAAATCCGAAGCATAGAACATCAAAAACCTAGGTCCAAGTATGCTCTATCAAAAGAAATCACAATTGTTTAACAAAAATCATTCAAACAATTATCGATCAAGGCAAAATAATCATAAAAACAATTGCAATAAATAGATAAATAAGAATATACCACTTCTTGTTGGAAAAATAGCTTCCTCTATCGCCTCAAAGAATGGGGTTTAGCTCCTCATATTAACCACTTGCTCAAAATACATGTTTGTTGCTCCAAAGTTGATTAAAAAGAAGAGAAGGTATAAAACAGCGTGTTTGTACAGTTATAATTGTTACAGAACCACTGTTACAAAGAACCCTAACACAGAACTGTTGCGAACTCGTACTAATTGTTACAATAATTGTGACAAAGTGAATTGAATTTGAAAGCAAAGATCACGGAATAAACGACTGTCTTCTTCTATTGTTTCGTGTTCTTCTTCTTCCTCTCGCCTGTGTCTCTGCAACTTGATTATTTATGCTCTGTAGTGTTCTAAAACCTCCCCAAAGTGTACGTACCCCTTCTTTGACTCGCAACCAACCTATATATAGCCAACATTCCGATTATAACTCGATGAAAGTTCGGTTTAACCTGACTTCTTTCTTCGCTGCCACAGTACGGGATTTTCTCTTCTAAATTTTGTTTATTCCTCCTACGAATCAAATCCAACGTCCCAGATACTCTCAAGAATATTATGGAATCAGAAGGATACCATTCTTCCCTTATCTGTACGTAAATCCCATGTATGGAACCAAGAAAATTCCGATAACAATTCTTCCCTGTTTTATCCAAAGCCGGTGATATCCTCCTATTCTTTCGAATCTGACCATCGTACACTCCCTGTTATGAAGGAACAGACCTACACGAATCATTAACCATGAATATCTCTTACAAAATCTCACCCAAACCCGATCTCAGCAATCCCGTGAACTCCACACCTCTGTTTTATCAAACCCGATGATCTGGCCCTGATTTGTCGAATCAAACAAGTGTATCAGTCCTGTCCAGCCTTAACAGGCCCAAAGCAATTAAAATCTGTGACTGAGTCTCTCCCAAACACGTCCATAAATCAAATCCAAATCTGCCAGTACTGTAGGAAAAATTCCCGCCATAACTTGAATTTAAATTCTTGGAGATGACCTCCCCCTATCCAAACCGGGGTGCCTATAGCCGTGAGGTGGAAACAATGGCTCTGGGGTGCAAATAACGGTGGATGCCCCTTATCAATAGGGTACCCCTTATCCAATGTGAAAGGTCCGAATAGCAAGTGTCCTCCGGAGGTCCCTTTAGCGACTTTTCGAGCCGATTTCTCCAAAAACGTTTATTGCCCAAAAATACCTACACACATAAAATACCATAATAAGTACAAAATGAGCACTATCAAATTATAGAATCGAGACAAATTAGACACAAAAATGTGTCTATCACTCACCAACTAGTACCAGCGGTTCACCATGACTCCATTTCCATCACGACAAACATACCGTTTTGTGATTTGGAAAGACGAAGTTTTAGCTTACTCCAGTATCTCAAACTTTGCACATGATAAAAATCTTAAAGCCATAATTCTTTGGATTAAAACATAAACCATTTAGAGGACAGTGATGAACACTTTTAGTTAGCTAGCTACGTGTGAAATTACTTACAAATATAGTAAGCTACTTGATCACGATTCACGAACAAGTTATGTAGCACACGGTAGATGCATCTAATAACTAACACTCAAGTGGTTAAGAGAAGAGACCTCGTCATAGAATACGTATATGGCGAGCAAGAGATCACATATATAATATGGTAACTGGTTTTAAAAAAAATTCCCAACTCAACATAAGCTAACCAATTTCTAAAAACACAAGGGGGTAACGGCAACCCACTCTGTAGTGTACTGGTATTTTTGATTGATCCCTATGCTGGTAATTGACCATGGCTTTTGGTTAAAGTCCGACACAAACTTACTTGTGGTAATTGACCATGACTTTTGGGTCATTTTTTGTGTATTTTCATTCTTACATGAACGAAATTAAATCTCATACGGCTAAGAGTAATATTTTCACAAAATTGGTTAAAAAGACCAAAATCAAAATTTTCTGGGTGAAATGGACAGTCAGATTTAGATACTGTTTAAATGGACAAAAATTTAAAAATTGGCAGGATGTAACCAGTTTCATCTTGCCCATTTTTAAATATTTTTTCTTATTTTTATTTTACACACGTGATGCATCCGATTTTCATCCTCGTTTATTTTTTAAGTTTAAGCGGGGATGAATCCAGTTTCATCCTTGCTATTATTTTTTGTCCATTTCACCCATAAAATTTTTTACTCGTCCATTTGAACCATGGTTTAAATTTTTTTGGACAAATGACCCATTTTCCGTAATATTTTCAGGTCACCTTAGTAACTTGAACTATCTCGACTGTCGGAATAAATATGATTGAAGACAGGCCACTAAATAGCTACCAAAGCATATCTCATATCTTTTCAAAGCCCAGTTCAATATATAACAAGCTGCCCCACAGAAAAGCCCATTTCAGAAATTGGGGTAGATCGACACTAAAAGCAGTAGAGCACTACTACTGCTAGAGTAGGAAAAAATCTTTGCTAGGAGTTCCATTCATAATAATTGACCATTCACGTAAAAAAAGAAAAAGAAAAATTACTAGAAAAGATTATATCATCATATTTTATAAAATTACAGTAGGTTTTTTATTTTGCCAAACAAATTCTTTTTACTCCCTCTCACTCTAAATCCTGGCTCCGCTCCTTAACCTACCAACTTCAGCCGAATACTTTGCTTGTTTGGGTTCGGTACGGTCCCAGATAGATCACTTGTTTTTCTTATTTTTCAGATGTCTAATTTGAAATCTGTCTCGGTTCATACATCTAAATTGAAAGTAGTTAAGGACGGCACAATTTTTTACGCGGTTCATTGGGCACATATATGACTAGATTTAAAAATATTCTATAAGTACTAATTTAATAATTTCTGATCAGATTTAATGAGTCAAATTCAAACGAATTATGAGTTGCATTAAGAAAAAAAGCATGTAATTATGTTTTGCTTTATACATCAAAAATATGGCTCATAATGACCACACATGACTTCCGGTCAAGGATAATGAAATCTTTCCCTTCTCAAAAAGCTGTACGATCAGTGATGAACCTTCTTACAATCCGACAAAGGCATCAAAAATGCACACAAAAGGCTATAAAAAAACAACTCTACTCTAAAAACAGAGTTGCCTAAATTAGAACCTAAAATCACATGGGACTTGACGGTTGACATAGTCAATACTCAAAAAACCACCATAAAAAAAAATGTTTTAAGAAAAAGTTTCAAGCCTCCTTCTTAATTCTTGCCTTGTTTCTTTCAAATCCAATAAAAAGGTTCAAAAGAGAAAATGCAAAACCAGAGGCCACGGCAAAAGCTATACTTAACTTAATGAATAAGTCTAAAAAGTTATACTCTGAATTCTCCTTTCTTTCTGCTTTATCAAATGGCAATAGCTACATTATGGTTTGTTAATTAGCTCTAAATAATCCACAATGTCTAAAACAAATCTGTTTTGCATTATAATTCTTTTCTCATCACTTTTCACACCAAATGAATCTGCTCCGGTGATGGGTTCAGCATCTCCTCATGTTAATGGCAATGAGGTGGTGATGAGAATGGTTTACAATAGACCAAATCCTCTCCATGGTTTTAGACATTATAATGGAGGTTACAACATTACAAACAGAGATTACTGGGCTGTAAGTATCTAAGCTTCTTTTTCTTTTTATTTACTTCATTTTGATCAAAATTTCATTTATTTTTTTCCATTTCTTTTGTTGGTTATTGCAGTCTGTTGCATTTACAGGAGTTCATGGATATGCAATGGCTGGAATTTGGGTTCTTGGGGGACTAGGAATTGGTGTTTTCTTGATTTTCAAGAATTGTTGCATGAGAAGCAGATCTTCTTCAAATATTGCGGATCATTCAAATTATTATTACATCATACCATTTTTCCTGGTCTTACTCCTCACCTGTCTTGCCATGTGAGAGTTTTTCTGTTTTCAATATCCATTTTAAGCTCAAAAAATATTACTGGTGTAAGTGTGGTGTAAGTGCAAACATTGACAATTTCAAGGCTTGTGTAATTTTATAGAATTGCGTCTGGTTTCACTTTGGCTGCAAACAAGAATTTCTTTGGAAGAACAAAGAAGATGGAAGAATCAATATTAGGAGCCGCCGGGGATGCGCATCGGTCAATTAGAAAAGTGTCGAGAGCCATGAACGAAATGCAACGCCTTTTACGTCCATATAACGAATCGGCTTTTTCTCGATTGAATTGGACATCAAGGAAGCTTCAAAGGGAGTCGCATAACATTCAGCGTATAGTTGTCAAGAATCGGCACAAAATTGATCTTGCAACTCAAATTTTGTAAGAAAATTTTCTAACCGCTCGTCTTGTCCACCCCAGGATCCTGGTTATTTACTATTCAAAGCTTTCATTGCAGGCAGGGAGCAACAACCGGGGTCATAAGTATCAACATGGCACTTGTTGTTTTTGCATTAGGTGAGCGCATATATCATGCAATTTTACCATCCAGTTCCGCAAAACAAATGGTAGTCTTCATACTAAGCGGGTATCTTCTGTTTTGTGGCTGCAGTTCTATTGTTGCTGCATTGGTGCCCTGGTCTCATCATGTAAGTACAAGTAGTAGTAGTAATCAAATTTCTAATGTGAATTAAATTTTGTAATTTATTTTTATTTTTTCTCTGTATTTTCAGGATTCTTGTTCTTTGTTGGATTCTAACGGTCCTTTGTTGGGTTTTGACTGGATTTCATTTCTTCCTTCATACGTAGGTACTTCATTTCTATCTTCATTTCTGTTACGGTCCTGTTTACTTAAATATTTGATTTCCTATTAAGTCGTTCCCAGTTCCTTGTTTGTAGGCTTTTGTTAGAGTTTAGGATCAATAGAAGTTAGGGTTAACTTGTGCAGTTATGTTATTAGTGGTCAGTTATTAATGTTTATCTAGAAACGGTTCATGTAATCTCTATATATATTGTATGGGCAATCAATGGAGGGATCGTGTTGTGTTTTGTCTAAAAGAATCGCACTTGTGTAATTTGAGGGTTAGGCTCCTCTGTTAGCCTTTGCTTTGAGGGAGGGTTCCTCTGTAAACCCATAATCTGTCTTTCACAATTATCATCTCATCTTTTCTCCATTAAACCTGCTGCGATCGTACCAATTTCCATTACTAATTCTCAATTCTATATGTGCTACGCATTGCCATATCTTTATATGTCTTTCGAGTTTTGCAACTGATATGATTCTGGCTTTTGCCAATGCAACATATCAAATATGCAGTTTCGTGGAGGATACTTGTTCAGCTTTCAAGGAATTTGAGCAAAACCCGAATAACAACAGTTTAAACTCCGTATTACCTTGCGTATCTCAGGCGTATGCGGATCACATCATGGTAGAAATTGGCTCTACAATCCACAAATTCATTAGCAAGGTAGTAGCCACAACCCATATATTTCTTAAAAGAAAGAAACATTACATTGACAATTTGCTCTTGCTGGTAATATGCAGCTGAACACAAAAGTGCAAGGCATGAGTCAAATTCTAGGATTAAGCGACAATGAAAGTGAATTACCTGGAGAAGTTCTGAAAGTATGCAACCCGTTTTCAGGTGCACCAAACTTCTTCTACGATCCAAATAGTTGTTCATCGAACGCCATTCCTATCGGGGACATACCAAATGTAAGAATTCAATCAGCAAACACTTCCAATTTTTCTTAATAAACACTTTGTTTCAAGGTTACTCAAATTTTTGTTCTTTGTTGTTGCAGGTCTTGGCAAAATTCACTTGCCATCAAAACCATAGCTCGAAAACCGGACCAGCGTCTTGTAAGGGCGATCCTACGAAATTCATCACCGAGGCATTATATGACATGGCATGGGCATATACACAAACTGTGCAAGGACTAATAAACGTTTTCCCCGATTTACGCAACTTAACAGAATGCACATTCGTGAAAGATACTTTCTCTGACGTAGTATTACACCAATGCAGATCCCTTAAGATGTCTATCAAATTGTTGTGGGTATCAACTCTATCAGTTTCGACCATTATGGTGGTTTTGTTATTAGTATGGGTAGTAAAAATGTTTCAAGACAGAGGAAGGAGTTTCTCTCGGTGCTCCTTAGTAGCAACTAGAACAACAGCAGTCAGTCAGTAGCTAGAAATACTTGTAGAAAATGTACATAGATATACAGATAGTCAGATTGTATATAGCAGGAGGGTTTATACAATAAAAAAAAAAAAAAAGAGTTGGAGTAATTCCATGATCTGTACAGCTTTTGATATGGTAAATAGTGAATCTGAGTGGTAAATATTCTGAAAGTTGGTTGAAAATGCGCAGCAGCAGCACAGGCAGTAGAAAACCGTAAAATTTGTAACTGTACGGCTGCAAAAACATAGAAAAGCTAACATTTGTAGGATTATCCGTTAAACTGCATGTCTGAAATGTTGGTCGGATTTCGGCAACCCCAAGACTAGTCTGACATGAAGCAGGTTGTGTGGTGGAACCGACAGTAACACGTTTTCACGTGAATCATCTCAGACTCTTTAATCAAAATCTCCCCACATGTACGGTTAAGATTAATCCACACTAACCTCATAATTAAAGTCTTTTGAGTAACTAGACAAAAACAAGGGTATGATTGTCATTGTACACTAACTAATCTCAATTAAGACTTGAAGGCTATTATTGGGGCGTCACACTCTATTAGAGGGGCTTCACTTGGATATTTGGTGACCAAGAATCTGGTTAAGGGATACCTTTGATCAATAGCAATTTGTCCAAATTACCCTTCAATTAAAATTAAAACAAAAACAGAATAAATACCTAATCTAATCTTCACACTTTCAACCTCTCTTTTGACTCCTCGCTCTTCTTCTTCTCTTTCTCTTCTTCTTCACAAGTAAATTTTCAATTCAATTCATTTCATCGTCTTCGATTAATCGGCGATTCGAAAAATTGAACCTCGTAGGAAACTAATTGCGGTGAAAGATGAGGAAGAAACAACCGATTGCGGTGATGGTAATCTCAATCAACCCCCGACCAACAACTTCATCCTCAACGACCACCGATTGAAGCAACCGAATTTTCGGAAATTGGAACTCCTCAACAACAACCCATAGTGTATGCAAGGTATTAATCGACAAACCCATCTATTCTTACTCGTTTTGTCTTTGTTAGATTGAATCAAATCGAAGAAAATTAGGGTTTCTGTTTTTTTTTTGAAGCTGTTACGCCTAGGTTCGCCAAGCGTAAGTCTAGTGTTCGAAGAACTTACGCCTAGGTTTAGAGTAATTCAAACCGTAAATTGGTTTTGCATGTAGGTTTACGCCCAGTTAGCGAGACAATTTTTCCAATCGTAACTACTTACGCTTGGTTTTTCAGTAGACAAAACCCAGGCGTAAAAGTTTCTGGATGTTTTGAAGGAATTGCAATTTAGGTTTACGCCTAGGTTGGATGATTGAAGTTTCCAGGCGTATTTAGTGTACGCCTAGGTTGGGTTACATAATTTTCCAGACGTATAGTTTTACGCCTAGGTTGGATGATTGAAGTTTCCAGGCGTATTTATTGTACGCCTAGGTTGGGTTGCATAATTTTCCAGACGTATAGTCTTACGCCTAGGTTGGATGATTGAACTTTCCAAGCGTATTGTTTTACGTCTGTGTTCGATTCTATTTTTCTCTAGGATTACCTAGGCGTAATTAAGCCCTGAACATTTTTTTATTAATAGATATAGATTGGCTGTGTTACTAATTCATCAATACTGATTCTATTTCTTGTAACTTGCAGGAATCGTGATGGAGCAAAGCCTAAAAAGAATAGAGGAAATAACTTAACACCAAAAGATACTCCTACACCTCGCCATGGAGTTCATTGTGGGGTCGATTATAGAGGTTTCCGCAAGGGTGCTAACAAGAAGAAGGATATGATTCAAGGAAGTAGCTCAACATGTCCTGAAATTGAAGATAATGTTTTCCAAAATCTAGAAATTGAAGGGGAACAATTTCAACTACCGGTGATATCGGGAGGTACACTCGTGATTAGAGATACACCAAATCAACAAGAAGAAGAAGAAGTTGTTGTTCAAGGAAAAGGGAAACAAGTTGTTGTTGCTTCACCTGAAGCTACACCTAAACCTCAATTGAAGGAAAAGAAGCCGAGGAAGATACCTTCACCAAAAGGCAAGCATATTCCTAAAGGCAATGATTTGTTGCCTGCGAAGAAGAATGGTAGACTTTGGGGTGAGGCGCCCGATGAATCTACGGTCTTATTTAGTTATCCATATTCATGGGCTGCTAAGGTTTGCCAAACCAAGGTAAGAATCTCAAAATTTCACTTATTTTGCATGATTTTGTTCAAGTTGATATTATTGGGTATAATTTAGAAATTTAACAAATTTGTTGTTAATACATTCTTTGTAGGATCATAAAATTGCGATAAAGAAACTGAAACATAAAAAGGGTGGTTATTGGTCGTTAGGTGAAGAATGTAAAGAGGTTCGTGATCTTGTATTGGATACAGGGCTAGGTAATGGAATTCTCAACCATCAGCATGAGTTTGATTCTATTATTGCTTGTGCCTTTAGAGAGCGATATTGGTTAGAAACCGATACTTTTCATCTTCCATTCGGCGAGATGACAATAACGCCAGATGATGTGAAGCAAATCTTGAACTTAAATGTTGAAGGAAAATCTGTTTCTGAAGGTTTTGACAACAATATGAGTTGGGAAGACCTTTATGCCCTTGTTAAAGACACACTTGGATGGGAGCGAGCTGAGACGGAGAAACAATTTAAGTGGGCTGGTGGAGATAAACCAAATGAAGCAAGAGATGGTCCATCCATACCTGTCAAAAAGATATTGTTGAAGAATCTGAAAGATATGTTTGGAGGAACACAAAAGGCTGTAGTTGAACGTCATGAGGTGATAGATGAAACAAGAGCTCGTCAAATACAGCCACCGCATACCTATTGCATTCCCTTGGTACCATATTCTTTCCCGATAACTCGGGTAATCGAGTTAATGTCCACTATTTACAATGGTTAAAAGATTTCCGGAGACCAAAAAGTATGCTTGGGGCACCGCCACCCTCGCGTTTTTACTTGATAGTTTTCGAAAAGCTTCGAGGGTTGGAGCCACTGAACTTGCTGGGAATGTTGGTCTTTTTCAGGTAATCTATATAGTTTCGGTTTTGTTATATTTATCATTTTTTTTATTGGTTTTATGTATATAATTTTTATGGTTATATATAATTTGTTAGGCATGGGTATATGACCACTTTCCGACCATGAGACCTTCTACATCTTGGTCGATGATGAGATTGGTCGTCCTACGGGAAAAAGTTTGTATTCACCGGTACCCAAGTAAAGCACAAAGAAGAGAAGATAGTGAATTAAGGTTGAAAATGGATGCTCTCACTGTTGAAGATGTAATATTTGATCCTTACATAAATCTAAAGAAAGATAAGTTTGGAGAAGAGATTGATCATCGTGTTTTTTCAAGTTTGGAATCCTACAACGGGCCTTTGTTTCATCCTCATGGGTACGTAATGGCCAATCCACGTCGAGTTCTCCGCCAATATGGTTATGCGCAAGAAAAAGTCACTCAAGAATCTTTCAAATTGTTGGCTAATGCTTCTTCCGTAAAAAGTGTCAATGTCGTGCTCAACTATAGCCCAGAGCCAAGTATTGATGTTTGGAACAACCGCGATAATGCACAATACCAAGTCCATATGAAGGAGCTCATTCTCATTTCTAGGCACAAAGGAAGCCGAAGAAGATTATTTGGAATGGTATTACCATTTTGGTCATCCTCATGTGATCAATAATGATCGGAAGCGGCAGTACATATCCAAAAGGCTCAAGAAAAGAAGAAGCGTGAAAGTCGAAAAGAGAAGTGTATTTGATGCGGATTGGAAGGCACTATATTTCAACTTGGTAAGTAAAGTTGTTATTTTTCATGACGCCATTTCACATTTCTACAAGTATGTTTCATAACGTTATAATTGTTTGTACTTATATGTTTCATTTTGATATGTAAAATAGAAAAAGAAATGCCTTCACTTGGCACAAACAAAGTGAAAGATGAGGCCCTCACATGTGCACAAGTAAAGATTTTAAAACAAAGAAATCAAAGACTTGCCGAATCCAAATAAGAATGCTTCACTTGAGAACTTAGAGAGGGGGCACGAAGCGGAGTAGGCATTCGTCGACAGATGTGGGTACTAGTCAACGCCAGCCATCACCTAGTAGTTCGAATCTACGAAGAGGATATGCATGCTCGTGGTCGTGGTCGTGGTGGTCGAGGTCGTCGTGCGAGGTCCTCGTACTCGAGGTGGTAACAAAAGAGGTCGTGGTCGTACTCGTAATGAGTAGACATTGTAGAAGACTATTTAGTTTCTTTTGGTTGTTTCTTTGATTGTTATGAACAAGTTTCCTTTGGTGTAGAAGACTATTTAGTTTCTTTTGGTTGTTACGAACAAGTTTCCTTTGGTGTAGAAGACTATAAAGTGAAAATGCAAAATCAAAATTAGGTACTCAGGAACTTTTACGTCCAGGTTTGTGGTAGGCGAAACCCAGACGTAAGACTGAACACAACAAGTTTTAGGATTTTGGCGGTTTACGTCTAGGTTTTGGGTTCGGAAAACTCAGACGTCATTCTGATAGTAAGTATTTCTCAGAATTACGTCTAGGTTCGTGTTCTCTAAAACCTAGGCGTAAATAGCTTTTAAAATGAGTTTGTTTTTTTTTTGTCCCTATTTGGTTTGTTACACATCTTGGTTTTATATATAAGTTGAACATACATGCCCAACCATCTTATTTTTTCTTATTTATACATATAATATTGTCAACAAAATACTTCATTCAAAACTACCAAAATACAAAATACTTCATTCAAAACTACCAAAATACATTTGACCCAATTATCACTTCTAGACAAAATGTTTTATTCCTAGTAAGTCATTCGAAATATTTTCACCACCCTTCACGAACGTTTAGTCATCCTCATCATCGCTCATCAATGCAAATGAGACATTACTCCTTGACATTTGTAATGCCTTCCAAAATTCAAAACTTTCCTCGAATCTATTACACCAAGACTTTGACCATTCGTTACAATCGAATAATGGAGGTAATGGGCATCCTTCACTCATTTGGAGTCCAATTAAATGGTTTCCATGCACGTAACCAATCACCACTCTTTTTGTTTTATCCGATTCTTCGTCAAATGGTATCCTTGTCGGTGCAAATGTGAAACTCAATGCATTTGAGATATAATGGACAACGCAATTGAATGCATTGGCGAGTAGTTGTCCGTTTATTGGCATGGACATCCAATACTCACTTGTCAAACATTTATTGCCATGTAACCGCTTTTCCCATGCCAAAACCTTTCGTTTAACACCGTCTCGGACTCGTCTTTTTCACATCTCATCATTGGTATGTAATAATCTCGGTGCCCACGTAGTTCCATTAAACATTTTTGCCTTACATAGTCAACTTCTTCACAACCCCAATCTTTCGCGTCTTCAAAGGGTCCAAGTTGATCCACGAAGACGTGGTAACCACAATTCCCATCTCCATCTACCTCATCCGTGGCCTTAATATAATCACGAACAAAGTCGGGGAAAAAAAGAAGATAATTTTCATAAATGATATATAAATTCCGGGAATATCGACCCTTCTCATCTCTAGGGGGTGGTTTGTAAGTTGCGTTTGGAATACGAACCGTCCCATTCCTTTCACTTGACGGAAATATTCCAACCATTGGACTTTTTCCTATACTTCTTGCTAATTGTTTAACACCGTCTCTACCGCCAAGTTTTTTTCTTGTTTTTCCTTGGGAGGGAACTTCGCATGCTTTGGAACCTTTTCTTTTATCTCCCCCATCTTTTGTTCCACATTGTTTGGAACATTTTCCTTTTACAACTTCGCTTTTTTCTAGTTGTTTGGAACGAAAGACCGGACCTTTTCCTTTGAAATCAACTTTGCTTGTTGAACTTTCTTGAGAGGGAGGCTCAAGATCTTTTTCTTGTACATTTCGATGACTTGGTTCTCCTTCTTTTTCTTGTACATTTCGATGACTTGGTTCTCCTAAATCCATTTGACCTCTCCTTCGTTTGTTTCTACCTTGAACATCCTCCTCCATCTCATCCTCCGCCTCATAGGATTTTCGCAACAATTCAAATCCCGAAGGATCTCTTTTCTTTGATTCTTCCAACAATTCCCTTGCCGTTTTCCTTACTACACTCCTCTTTTGTTTCGTAGAAGGCCTCCCCTTTCTCTTCCTCTTAGGTGGTTCCTTCATATTGTTCCTAGTTTGTGGGAATACGAAGTTACTCAAGTTACTCAACCATATTTGCCTTTGCCCCCGTGTTAATGTATCATATTTCGCGGCTAGCGCTTTTCCGATGTCGGTATCGGCAAATGTTCCTCCAAAATCTTGATCGACTATTGTTTCATGGAATGATAATTGTTGCCAAAAGGGATCAACATCTTGTATTGGAATAAATTTGCCATTGTAATTGGCTATGACATGCCGACATGGGAGGCCCAAACTTGTCATGTTAGGACAAACACACTCTCTTTCGTCATAGTTACCCGACTCAAATTGCATCACTTCTTTCATGATTAAATCAATTGCACGATGCGACACTTTATGATTAATTTCATCAAGCCAAGCATTGTTTTTCCATTTAGTGTGTCTACTAGATCGGTTTTTTTTTCAAAATACTCCCTAACTCTATCAAGATCACGGAGGAAATAGGTGTGCATGGCTTGGAATACCGTAACAAATCCACCATCACCACTATGAAGCTTCTTCTTCAACCGGTTGTGAGACGATTCCACCATACTTGTAGCTTGGTTGCCGAAGTGTCTATATTGGTTTGTGAATGCGGCCACGAACTTCTCTTTGTGCGGATCCAACCAATTGTCCACCAAGTATTTCACCATAGTTGGATAACTTCTCAAACTAGCCAATAACATACGAGATCGTTGTTCATAGTCTTCCACAGTGAGAGAATATGCCATGGCTTCCCAATCCTTTTGGAAACTAGCCCATCTTAGTTCCGCCAACCCGTCATCCTTCTTAAATTTCTCTTTGGCTTCCTTTTGTTGATCAACCGGTAGTTTCTTTATTCTTTCCATTTGACTTTTCTTTGTTGGACGAATGATGGTCTTACATTTAGTCTCAATGTTATTCCATAGGTGGAAGGTGCAAAGAAGGTGATGAGCATCCGGGAAAACCCTCTCTATTGCATTCAACAATGCTTGTTCCTTGTCGGTGACAATCACCTTTGGAGTATATCCCTCCACGTAGAATAACTTCACTTGTTGTAGTGCCCACACATAACTCTCTTCAAGCTCATTTTCCAAGAAGCAAAAAGCGATACTAAACGGAGAGTTGGTGGAAGTTTGTCCAACAATGTTCAACACCGGCATCTCATACTTGTTGGTCTTGTACGTGCAATCCATTAAAAGTACTTGATTGGAGCACCGCGCTAATTGTATAAACTCGGGATGAGCCAATATGAGATTCTTTATTTGTTCATCCTCATCTTCATTATGGAAAACCGAATAATTATACTTCTCCCCCAAATGCCTTAATTGTTGCATTTGATTTCTATTTTCCCATTGTTGATTTTTCAATTTTGTTTTGGCGTTGTAGATGGTTGGCAAAGTAGAAACATTCTTTGGGTTGAGGACCTTTATATGACCAAGTATATCTAAGGGTTTCATACGGTTTTCCGTCATGGAACTTACAATGAGTTTTTCTTCATCATTAAGCCGCGCCGCATAAGGATGGGATAACAAAGTATCCAAGGTATGGGATGGTTATGACGACCGCATACAACTTTCTCCAAATACCAATACCACTCCTCGCTTTTCTTGTTGTGCTTGAATTGAAGCTTGAACGGGCATTTAGTCTTCTTAGTGAAAGTAGTATTCTTCCTATTCGTCTTTGGTTCATATACGGTACCCTTTTTCACATGACTTTTACTCTCTCCACTACACTCGCAAACCATTTGAAAGTGGCGGTCATTTGTTGATCCATTACAAACTATAACACACATAATTAACTTGCCACGTTCTCTAGCCCATTTCTTTGCATCTTCTTTATCTTTCCATCTCTACATGTTCCAAAAACTCAAAGTTAGTAAAAAAACAAAAACATAGTGAATGAGCAAAATATCTTTCCATTAGTTTCAAAAAGAAAAAAAACACTTACCAAGTCATTCAAATAGTGATGGGATGAATCTTCGGTTAGAATTTCGTTTGCATTAGGTTGAGAAGGCATTGGGCTAGGTGGAAGCACAATCTATCAACCAAAATATCACAATATTAGTCAAAAAAAAAAAAAAAAAAAAAAAAAAAACTAGAATTACGTCCTGGTTATAAGGTACACGGACCCAGACGTTTTAGGCATAGGAAATGTTATGGTTGAAAATTTCATCCTCTAACCTAGACGTTTTTAATTACGGTTGGAAACGATGAAAGTATAACCTAGACGTTTTAACTTACGGTTGGAAATAAAAATCATAACCAAGACGTAAAACAATTATTAAATACCCATGCAAAAACTATTTACGTTTGGTTTTTGGATGAATTTAACCTAGGCGTAATTGTCAAGTTTTGTCCTATTGGAAACCGATTACGTTTGGAATTCTTCTAAATCTGGGCGTAAAACAAACTTACGGTTGGGAACGAAGCAAAACCCTCTTCCAAACCAAGACGTAAAACTTAATTACGGTTGGAACGAAGCCCAACCCAATCGTAATTTGCCATGAAAGTCTAAAAAATATCAAATTTATTATCGTTCTTAAGCTAGTTTTCAACGAAATTGAACCCATGGGAGATAGTTTAGAGGTGTACTGTTGATTTTCAACCATTGGTTCTTCACTTTGTTGATTTATTTCTTCAATTGGTTGAGATTCATCGTCACTTTGTGTTAAACCCTCTCTACCATCTAACAAATCATCAATCTCTTGGTACGCAACATGAGCAATGCAAAACTTGTTTTCTCCATCGTACAAAGATTCACCCACCTCGAATTTGTAACTTGTTTCATCCATTTTTGTTGAGTGAATCAAACAATCTAGGTTTTGAAAAAAAAAAACTCCAATTTTTCTTTTTCCTCCTCTCTAGTTTTTTCCCACATAAACTTTGTCCCAGAATTTATAAATATATATATCAAAATTCATCTTCTTAATTTAATTAGATAATAATTAAATTTAATTAAAATTAACTAAATAAATAAGGGTTGTTTGGTCATTACACAATTATTTGAGATAAGGGATTTTTGAAATTACTTACGGGTGACCCGTTTTTGTCCTATTAGGTGACGCCCCTCTAATGGAATGTGACGCCCCAATAATAGCCTACTAAGACTTTGTGTTTTTAGTGTTGTTGTCTTCATCAATACAAAAAGTGTGGAGTGGTACAGTCCTAGATTAGATAGAGATTCTACCACAAAAGAGTGGTACAAATAGTGAGTCAAGTGCATCAAAGTTAAACCTAAAACTGCACTTGTATGGTAAGAGAGAAAGGACAATTTTGGTGTTGTCGTATAGATTTGATTTGGTGAAGAAATCTTTGGTTTTAAGTAAAACCTAAGTAAGATCTAACTGAAATTAGTACTCACTGACAACAACCAACAACTACTACTACTTCACTTTTGTGTAGTAGTAATAATTTAGGAAGAAGAAGAAGAAATTATTGAAAGACAGAAATGAGAGTTGAGAAGAAAGGGGTACTAGTAGTGAATTAGATAAATAATTTCTGGGCACTGGAATTTGATTGGATTACAAAGTCAATAAATGTTGCTAACAGCATTATCCTCAGTCATATTCATGTCTGGAAACTTTGATTGGCTCATGGTCAAGATCTTATCAGGCAAGTGTTGCTCAACTCCTTCCAGTTGTTTTAATCATTTTTTGGTGTTTATAATGATATTTTTGGTGCAATTGCTATTTAAATTGTTTTAGTTTTTAAGCATGTTCTTGTTTTTTTGTTCTGAGATTGGCTTCTCCTTGTTGTTAATGGTGTAGTAGTTGTATTTTTTTTTTTGTACTGAATCCCTAATTAGGTGCCCTTTTTTGTTTGGTTACCTCTATGTCGACCAAGAATAAATTTGTTTAGTTTTTGATTGCATCAGATTCTTTTCTTAATCATTGGGTGGTTGACAAAGAGAATCATTCCATTATAAAAAAAAAAAAAGAGAGAAAGGCAAGAGTGAGGGAATAGTTACAGTATTTCTATGTTGAGGATGGTTCACTAAAGAGGAAAAGGAGAAATTCACTCATGGGTGTAGTTTAGTTTCTACAATTCTATAAGCATTTTGATTTTCGGCTTTTTCGTGTTATTTATAGTTCTTATGAAAATTTTGGAAGTATTGGTCACTGGAAATGTAACTTAACTTTGATTTTTATCGGGTTGGATCTCGATAGGTTGCATTTTTTTAAATTGAGGAGATAAGGGGAACAAAAATGAGGGCGAGGAACAAACAAAGGAAACATAACAAATGGTCATTATCTGCAATAGTGTGGAGTCTTGTGGGATGCGTTCTAATTCTCCATCTTTACTCCCTTGTTCATCACAGGGATGGGGTGGGAGAAGACGGCAAGGTCCATTTCAGTCGATTCCCGATGATTCATGAACTTGAAGAGATAGAGGAGGAACTTTTTCCGATGCCGTCAGCAAGGAGCAAACGGAACCCACGTGCTGAAAAGCGGAGGCCAAAGCGACATACAACATTGATCGAGGAATTCCTTGATGAGAATTCACAAATACGACACTTATTTTTTCCGGATCAAAAATCTGTAATAGACCCAAGGATTGGAACAGGGAATGATAGCCTTTATTTCTATCCTGGGAGGATATGGTTGGACACTGATGGAAATCCTATTCAAGCTCATGGTGGAGGGATTTTGTACGTTGAGAGAACTAGAACATACTACTGGTACGGAGAAAATAAAGATGGTCCCACCTACCATGCTCATGATCAAGCACCTGCACGAGTAAGTTGACAACTGAACTCATGGTGTTAAAGATATTATATGTCATGCTAATCTTACTGTGCACACTTAATGCTCCTACTCATGTTTCCAGTAACTGAATTATCTAAGTTTCTGCGTGGATGAACTAGATCAAATTTACGATAGATTTACTTTTGATGGTTATAGAGAAGAATGAAATTCTACTCTAGACCAAAAGTAAAAGAATGAACTAGATCAAAAGTAAAAGAATGAAATTCTACTCTTGATCTTCTAACTGTCTTGCACTTCATCTATGAAGTCATTTCCACTGCAGAGTTTATGTCTAGAATATAGATTGAATTGAATAGAAGCACAAGATTTGGGTTGCTGATGCTAGACGAGTGGGACAAGGAACCGGCATGGGTGTAAAATCACAGCTTTTCTATTTGGTTACCAATAGTTTATTTTTCTTACTAGTTGTGGAAAAAACAACCCTTAACAGCTTCAATGCTTAAGATAAAAACTGAATAGGTTGTAGGGCCTCATAGGACAGGTATACATTTGATCCGGAAATGCTTTATACCCCCAAATATCTTGCCCCCAAATCCTCCCCCCACGACGTCTCATCACGTTAGTGGCCATTTCAATGATAATGGACCCCCCCTGTTTGCTCATGGGGAAGGGAGGTGATGCCATATCATGGGGGAAAGACTTGGGGGCAAGTTTTGGGGGGTATGTAGTTAATTATACTGAATGGTTTTGAATTGGTCCTGCAGAAAAAAGGTGTCCTCAAAGGAGCATGGTTTTGAATTTTCCAGAAAATTGAGTTGCTGTAATAAGATGAGCTTCTAGTGGTGTTATGTATACTGAATGGACCAGACCCAAAACAATTAGTGAACACTACATTTAAGATTTGGGCATCTCTGTAGCCTAAAAAGGGTATTCAGATAAGTTTGTGAATGATGATGCATGTACAAAACCTGTCTTCTGATAACATTAAGTGGAGAGTGGAAGTCGAATTCCTTAGTCATTTATTCGACACACAAGCTTGGGATATTTAGGTTGGTTAGAACAGTAACTTGTCAGTAATGTAGGTAGCTCTTTTAATGTTGATGCCGATGGAATGTTTGATCTTTCCACCTAGCACTACATTTCACTACACATCAAAGGAGTTCCAACAGTTTCCTGTTTTAAAACTTATTGCAAATTGATGGAAAATGTTAACTGGGATTTGTGCTGGGAACTTTTTTTCAGCTGCAATGTTAACTGAAATTTGTGCTGGAAGCTTTTATCACAATTGCGAACAAAAATCTATGGTTAAGAAGAAGGTTAAAGAGGGAGAGTCTTGCAAATTATAGGTGCAAGAAGAAAATAGTGTTTTGGCCTTTCCCAACCTGTATCGTCCGTCATTCCAGATATGGATGGTAGGCGAGAGGAAAATAGTGTTTTGGCCTTTTCCAACCTGTGTTGTCCGTCATTCCAGATATGGATGGTAGGCCCACTTAGGCAGTATTGCATTAGATTCGTTAGAAACTCATGATCCTAGCTCTTCTTGAAAACCGGTTTGCAAGGGAAGGATTGTCCAAGGTTTATTAACAGTAGACCCTAGATCATTCAGGCTATGCGAGACTACTCTAGCACCCTCTCAACGACTAGGGGAATGTTGACTGAGTGACACGAAAACTACGACACAAGATGGGTGATACTGAAACCATGACAAGACGGAATTGAGTGGGGTGCAAAGTTGGTTTTGATCGTGTGTCGTGGCTTCCATGCCTCTCTGTCTTTATTGTACTAGTCATTTAAGAGGGGTGTTAGAATAGTCCCACATCGCCTGGATGAGCTGGACTTCTGCTGTTAATAGACCTTGGATAATTCTTCTTTTGCAAGCTGGTTTTCAAGGAGAGTTTAGGTCCATGAATTTCTAACAACAAGATTTATTTACATTTTGTTTTACATGGAGTGATAGATCCAACAAGGTTTATTTATATTTCGTTTTACATGTAGTGTTAGATTCATGAGATGATAACTAACAAGATAGCAATATCTTGGTCTAGAATCTCAAAAGCTATCATGTGCAACATGTTTCTGCCTCTTGACTACTTTCCTCTGGCTGCATCCCAAGAGCTATTATCATGTGCAATATGTTTCGCTCTTGACTACTCTCCTCTGGCTGCATTTCAAGAGATATTGTCATGTGCAATATGTTTCTCCTCTGAGTACTCTCTGGCTGCAAAGCAGATCATCTTATTGACAGAAATTACTTATCATGTGGCTAAGAAGTTTGAAAATTTGTCAGCACATGAATAAGTAATAACCTGTTGGCACAAGGATTCCCAAGATTGGTTTATAAGTTAAAAAACTGCCTCTTGGTTCCTAGTGCAATAGGCATTTGCAAGAATAGATAATAGGCTTTCCAGATAAATATCACAAATGTTTTTCTTGAATGTCAGTCTAGACATGCATTTGTATAATGTGTTCCCCTTGTGTTATTCATTACATGCCGTGGAATGCCCAATCTGATATTCCATATCTTTGAACTTGGAAAATGTTCACATGTTTTTTTCCCCTCTATAACTACATCTTGAAATGTTAGTGTTATACGATTCAGTCTGGATTCTTTCACCGCTTTGATTAGTTTGAAGATCACTAACTGGGTTGGTACCACTGAATTAATAAACAACAGGACTGGTTGAGCTACCTGAATTGGATAAGTACATTGGTTACTGGTTAGAATCAGTTTTTGGCCCATTCATCTCTAGATTAGTTCCAGATCCACTGTGTAATTGCATTGTAATAGGTCTCCTGTCTTTTCAGGTTGACATAGTTGGAGTCAGTTGTTACTCTTCCAAGGACTTGTGGACATGGAAGAATGAGGGTATTGTGCTGGCGGGAGAAGAAACAGATCTGAACCATGATCTCCACAAACTCAACGTGCTCGAGAGACCCAAGGTGATATACAATGACTACACAAGAAAGTATGTAATGTGGATGCATGTTGATGATGCTAATTACACCAAAGCCTCCACTGGTATTGCAGTTAGCGACTACCCAACAGGCCCATTTGAGTACCTCTATAGTAAACGACCGCATGGCTTTGAAAGCAGAGATATGACAATCTTCAAAGATGACACTGGCGTTGCCTATATAATTTACTCTTCTGAAGATAACAGCGAACTTCACATTGGACCACTCACAGATGATTATTTAGATGTAACCCGGGTAATGAGAAGGATTCTTATAGGGCAACACAGGGAAGCTCCTGCATTGTTCAAATATCAAGGAACTTATTACATGATTACATCAGGTTGCACCGGATGGGCACCAAATGAAGCACTTGCACATGCAGCTGAGTCCATGATGGGTCCATGGGAAACCATGGGAAACCCTTGTTTAGGAGGGAACAAGATCTTCAGACAAACAACATTCTTTGCTCAGAGCACATATGTAGTTCCATTGGCAGGCTTTCCAGGTTCATATTTATTTATGGCTGACCGATGGAACCCAGCTAATCTAAGTAATTCAAGGTATATATGGCTACCCTTGATTGTTGGGGGAGCTGTCGATGAACCTCTCGAGTATAATTTTGGTTTCCCATTATGGGATAGAGTGTCAATATACTGGCATAAGCGATGGCGCCTTCCTGATCGTTGGTGGGCTGCTCAGTAATCTCTCGGAACCTTTTTGATTGGTTTCTTCTGTATTAATAGAATTCTTACCATTTGATTAATAACTTCACTAATAGTGGATTGTGATAATATGATTAAGATGGCGATCCTGTGCCACTGTAATCAATAAGCATATTCTTTCAAGCATGCTCTGTGTCTGTCTGCTAAACCAGAACTTAATAGTTATGGTGCACAGGGCTCTTGTTGGTCAAATAGTTCACAGCATGCTCCATAACTAGTAGTCAAACTCACGGTCATTCATTATCTCATGGTGTTGTGCAGACTGCACAAACCACAAGATTGATCTCTAATAAAACATGCGGTTGACATCCTTTATGCTGTGTAGATGGACACTACTTTTTCGAGTTTTCAATTTTGTTAGTCGGCTTTTCTTCAGGGTTTTGTAGGACCTTACTGCTCTGACTGTCTAGTTAGTGCATTAGTGCAGCAAGAAAGTGGAAAACATCTGATACTGACCTAACCTAACCTAACAAATGAGTCTAGCTTGAATGTGGGTTGAACCAATTCAAGTCCAAGCCAGGCAAGGTCCTACTGTACAGTTTTTCTCACTTTGCAAAAATTTCCTTACAATCTGAGCACTGTTAATATGTACGTATATACCTTTTCAATTGCAAAATCATATCATATCTAGAAAGTCTAGGTCGCAAATTGCAATGGAGTATGGACTTTTAAGTACTGATCCAAAAACATGAACACACAATGAAAAGAAGAAAAAAAAGATGGAGATGGGGATGGATTCTGATATCTGAACAGTGTTTAGTTCTTTTTCTGTTACTGTAATGAACTTATTTTGTTGGCTCAATAACGACTAAACATGATTTTTATGGTTACCTAAGCTACACCAAATTTGATACAGTATTTAGGTTTCAACATGAAATGAGTAAACACCATTACATGCCTGACTAAAAGTTGTGGAGGTAACTTTTAGCAAGAAAGCAAATCTGAGCAAGAAAGCAAATCTGAAACCAAGAAAGTGATAACTGTGTCGATATAGTGAACCAAAGTTGTATCATCTCCAAATGTTGATATCATGTGACCCAAAAGATGCATCCTGGCTCTAAATCTATCCTCGCCTATCCTTGTGATTCATAATTTGCTCAGTAACTCAAAATCTGCCTATCCTTGTGATTAATTGCTCAGTGGCTCAAAATCTACCTTGCGACCAATGTAGTCAATCTTAGATCTCGGTCATCTCAGTTGGGAGTGAGATACTAATACAACTTTGTACCGGGAAGATTATAATTGAAATCTGTGTGAAACTGATGCATAGTGGTGTTCCACTTATACCCTTGCTAACATCTTTCTCTCTTTTGCCCCCTCTCTTTGGCTTTATTTCTTGTTTATCCTTCACTTTTACTATATGTTTTGAAACCCTAGCTCTACTCCCCTCATGTTTTGTTTTAAGAGAGACTTGGTTAGAACCCTTGTTTTCCTTTTCCTTCAATCTTTCTCTTTGAGTTGAGTTGATGTGAGGAGATGCCTCAACAAACTTGTAGCTTCCAATTAATTTTGGGTAGAAGTTGTAAGTATTATAGAGAAGAACTTTGATTTTTGTTTCTTCCTTATTCTAAGGGTAGAAGAAACTCAAATTGAAAGGTTAGTAATTCTATTTCATGGTGTTTTTTTTACATTATTATTGCAAGTAGAAGTTTCACTTTACATTAGTTGGTATCAAGAGCTTTGGTTTCTTTTTTTTGGGGAAATTGTGGAGAAGATTTTATTTATTAGCTTGGGGGTTTGAATCTTTGTATGTGCTATTGTCAAATTGGGTTCATTCTCCTTGTGATTTCATTATGGCTCCAAGGAAAAGAGTTAATCAAGGTGAAATTTCTATGAAAGAAGAATTAGAGGTCTTTAAGCATGAAGTGTTTGATGAAATGCAACAAAGAATGGATACAAAATTTGAAGAATTTTTTTAAAGATTTGGTAACTTAAATATCCATCAAGATCAATATAGAACTCAACATCATCATTATGAAGAAGAAGTAACGGATGAGGAGACCACTTCTTTTGATAGTCATGTTCATCAACAAGGGAGACGCCAAATGTTTGAAGAAAGACCGAGATACCACAATGTTACTACCTCAAACCGATGGGAAGGTGGACTCAAAGTTGATATTCCGGAATTCCATGGGGGTTTAGCTCCGGAAGAATTTGTTGATTGGTTAGCAACGGTTGAAGAAATCTTGGATTTCAAGGAAGTGCCCGAAAATAAGAAAGTTGGGTTGGTTGCAACAAGACTTCGAGGAAGAGCCGGCGCTTGGTGGCAACAACTTAAACAAATGAGGTTGAGAAGAGGTCAAGCTAAAATTGAATCTTGGGAGAAGCTTAAGAACCATATGAGGCTTGCATTTCTACCCCATAATTATACAAGACTTATCTATCAACAACTTCAAAATCTTAGGCAAGGGTCCAAGTCGATTAATGACTACACTAAAGAGTTCTATCAATTGGTTGCTAGGAACAATATTAACAAAACGGAAGAACAACTTGTAGCAAGGTATATAGGAGGTTTGAGAATGCAATATCAAGACACTAACTTATTTGATATTTATTCGGTGTCGGAAGCATATCAAAGGGCATTATCTTTGGAGAAGCAATACGCAAGGAGAGTTTCACATACCAATTGGAGTACTCACACTCAAGGATGTGTTAAAAATACTACTTCTCCAATTCCAACTCATCGAGATCCAACTACTAACGTTCCATCAAAATCCAATACTTCTCAACAAGTCTTTCAAGGTAAATGTAACAAGTGTGGAGACGAAGGACATAAAGCATATGATTGTAGGAAGAGTGATCGCCCGGGAAAGAACTTACTTGTTCAAGGTGATGATGAAGGTGATGCATATTTGGATCTTATGGAGCCACCAATATTTGATAAAGAACCCAACGAAGAAGTGGAAGAGGAGTTTATCATCGGTGACCAAGGACCATGTTTGGTTGTGTTGCGTAACTATTTTACTGCAAAACTCGACGAAGGTGATCGATGGCTACGCCACAATATTTTTCAAACCACTTGCACAATTGGTGGGAAAGTTTGCAAGCTTGTGATTGATTCGGGGAGTTGTGAAAATATCGTTTCCGAAGAAGTGGTTCGCAAGTTGAAGTTAGAGACAAAAGAACACCCTTCTCCATATTCTTTATCATGGCTTAACCATGGAAGCGAGGTAAAAGTCACTAAACGTTGTCTCATTAATTTTTCTATTAGTAACAAATATGTAGACAAAGTTTGGTGTGATGTTGTTTTGATGGATGCATGTCATTTACTTCTTGGGCGGCCTTGGCAATATGATCGGTTTGTGAATCATGATGGGAGAACAAACAACTATTCGTTCATGTGGAGCAATAAGAAGTTGACTCTTGTACCTAATCGTGAGCTTATGCCTAAGCCACAAAATGGTGATGGTAAAAATCTACTTACTTATCACAAGTTCATAGAAGAGTTGGATGATTCGGAGGTTTTCTATATACTTCATGTTAAAGAATCTCCATCATATGATTTCGTGCCACCGCTAGTCAAGCCAATTATCGAAGAATTTCAAGATGTTTTTCCTACCGACTTACCGGATGCATTACCACCGTTAAGAGATGTGCAACACCAAATTGATCTACTACCCGGTTCAAGTCTTCCCAACAAAGCCCACTACCGGATGAGTCCCAAAGAACATTAAGAATTACGTCGCCAAGTTAAAGAGCTTCTATCCAAAGGTTTTATAAGACCAAGTCTTAGCCCTTGTGCGGTACCGGCCTTACTAGTACCAAAGAAAGATGGTTCATGGAGTATGTGTGTGGATAGTAGGGAAATCAATAGAATCACATTGAAGTACCGATTTCCAATTCCTCGTTTGGATGACTTACTTGATCAATTAAGTGGAGCATGTGTTTTTAGCAAACTTGATTTTAAAAATGGATATTATCAAATTCGTATCAAGGTGGGAGATGAATGGAAGACCGCTTTCAAGACTAGAGACGGTTTGTATGAATGGATGGTTATGCCATTTGGGCTCTCAAATGCTCCGAGCACATTTATGCGAGTAATGAATCAAGCACTTCGGCCGTTGATTGGGAAGTGTGTGGTTGTTTACTTTGATGACATACTTGTTTATAGTCCCAATATGGAATCTCATATACGTCACCTCCGTGAGGTTCTCATGATTTTGCGGACACAACAATTTTATGCTACCTTGAAGAAGTGTGCATTCATGACCGATAAAATTTTGTTTCTTGGTTATGTGGTTAGTAAGGATGGGATTTGGTAGATGAAGATAAAGTGGAATGCATAAGGAATTGGCCCAAGCAAAAACTTTGTTTGATATTCGAAGTTTTCATGGGTTAGCTTCTTTTTATCGTCGATTCATTGCAAACTTTAGCGGAATCATGGCTCCAATAACCGAATGCATGAAGGGTGGAAAGTATTCATGGACTCAAGAAGCGGACGAAGCCTTTGAATTGATGAAAATAAAGTTAAGTACATCTCCAATCTTAATATTACCAAATTTTGATAAACCATTTGAACTTCATTGTGATGCTTCTAAACTATGCATTGGGGCGGTTCTTAGTCAAGAAGGGAAACCGGTGGCATTCTATAGTGAAAAGTTAAATGGGGCAAGACTTGCATATAGCACTTACGATGTTGAGTTTTATGCTATTGTCCAAGCACTCAAACATTGGCGACACTATCTTATTCACAAGGAGTTCATCTTATTTTCGGACCACATGGCATTGAAGCATATCAATTCTCAAGACAAGCTTTCTACTAGGCATGGTAAATGGGCTTCTTATTTGCAACAATTCACTTTTTCCATCAAGCACAAGTCGGGTGTACAAAACAAGGTAGCGGATGCCTTGAGTCGACGTACTTCTCTTCTTACACAAATGCGGGCTCGTATTTTGGGATTCAATGACATCCGAGAGCTTTTAAAAGTTGATACTTATTTTGGTCCTCTTATGGTTGATGAAAGGTTACTACGTAATGGTGATTATGTTATTTTCGATGGGTACCTTTACCGTAAAAATTGTCTTTGCATTCCGGAATCAAGCTTAAGGTTGAAAATTATTAAGGAGCTTCATGATGAGGGGCATATGGGTACTAATCGTACTTGGAACTTGGTTTCAAGCTCATACTTTTGTAGGGGAATGTGGAAGGAGATTCATCGATATGTGAAGAGATGTCATATATGTCAAGTATCTAAAGGAACGGCCACTAATGCGGGATTTTACATGCCACTTCCTATTCCTTCTCGTCCATGGGAAGATTTGAGCATGGATTTCATCTTGGGATTACCGCGCACTCAAAGAGGTATGGATTCAATATTTGTAGTGGTAGATCGTTTTTCCAAAATGTCTCATTTCATTGCTTGTAAAAAGACAACGGATGCGGTCATGGTAGCTCAACTCTTTTTTAAAGAGATTTAAAGTTTACATGGTATTCCTTCTTCCATCGTCTCGGATAGAGATAGCCGTTTTGTGGGACACTTTTGGCGTACCTTATGGAAGTTGGTCAAGACCAATTTAAGTTTTAGCACCGCTTATCACCCTCAAACGGATGGACAAACCGAAGTGGTAAATCGCTCCCTAGGTAATCTTCTCTGTTGCTTGGTTGAGGAGAATTTGAAGACATGGGACCAAGTTTTATGTAAAGCGGAATTTGCTTACAACCATGCGGTGAACCGGAGTAGTGGGTATTCACCATTCATAGTAGTGTACGGGTTCAATCCACGAGTACCACTTGACTTGTCTTTAGTACCGAATTTGAAAAAGCCAAATGCTAAGGCGGAAGACTTTGTTTCCCAACTCCACCTTATACATGAAAGTACCCGAAAGCATTTAGAAGCTTCATCAAGAAAATACAATAACAAGGTTGATCAAAGGCGTCGTGTGGTTGAGTTTGAAGTAGGAGATCTTGTTTATGCGGTTCTTACTAAAGACCGTTTCCCCATAGGTGAATAAAACAAGCTCAAGGAAAGGAAGATTGGACCATTTCCAATTGAAGAAAAGATTAACGACAATGCCTATCGCCTCAACTTACCAAGCTCCATTCGCACACCCGACGTGTTTAACGTGAAGCATTTGGTTCCATATTGGGGTGACAATGCTATGGAAGCCGATATTGACAATTCAAGGGCGAATTTCTCTTATGTAGGGGAGGATGATGCATAGTGGTGTTCCACTTATACCCTTGCTAACATCTTTCTCTCTTTTGCCCCCTTTCTTTGGCTTTATTTCTTGTTTATCCTTCACTTTTACTATATGTTTTGAAACCCTAGCTCTACTCCCCTCATGTTTTGTTTTAAGAGAGACTTGGTTAGAACCCTTGTTTTCCTTTTCCTTCAATCTTTCTCTTTGAGTTGAGTTGAGTTGATGTGAGGAGATGCCTCAATAAACTTGTAGCTTCCAATTAATTTTGGGTAGAAGTTGTAAGTATTATAGAGAAGAACTTTGATTTTTGTTTCTTCCTTATTCTAAGGGTAGAAGAAACTCAAATTGAAAGGTTAGTAATTCTATTTCATGGTGTTTTTGATTCAATTTTACATTATTATTGAAAGTAGAAGTTTCACTTTACATTAGTAACCTCGGTTCCAAATTTTATACGTGTAATTTCTATATCAAACGTTTGCACCTGTTAAGATATAAGAAAATACCACCAATTTTTTTTAAAAAAGAAGCTAGTATTCATTCAAAATATAAGAAAACTCAAGATCCGTCCGAAGTTCAATCTGAGAGTGAGAGAAAGGTCATGTTACGGCTGTTTAGGGATTGATCTGATACAGAGAACAAGAGGCAATAGATGAGGGTTGATTTTTAGGGCTTTAATCATTTCCTTTTGCTAAATTTTCTTGATTATCCTCATACTTTAGGCAATATTTCGTTACCACCCTCATCAATTTTCTAAACTACCCTCGTACTTTAGGTAAATTTTCGTTATCACCCTCATCTCGACCATCTCGATCATTTCGTCTCGGGTCATCTTGGCCGAGATTTCCGGTCATCAAATATCGTATCGCTGATATAGGGCATATTTTCTCGCTTGAGGGCTGAAACCGGTAATCTCTGCGAGATCTTGGCCATCTCGGCCTATATCGACTACATTACTTGCGACCGATAATATGTATAGAGGGAGGATCCATGGACACTCTTAGATGGACATGGTCGGACAAGATTTGCGTCATTTTCTCCGCAAAACCCAAACGATAATGAATTTATGTCTAATATTTTGAGGATATAGTCTTCTTATAAGACTCTACATTCCTACAAAAAATGAGCACAATTCGAGATGTATAAAACCACCATCTACCCCTTTGAATATCAGCCGTTCAAAATTAACGGTTGAAATTAAGATCAGTAGATGGTCAGGTTTGCTATCTCGAACAACATTCATTTTTGGTAGGAATATAAAGTCTTATAATAGGAACATATTATTAAAATATTAGACTTAAATTCATTGTCGTTTGAGATTGCCCGAAAAAATGGCGCAAATCTTGTCCGACCTTGTCCATCTAAGAGTGTCCATGGATCCTTATATCCCAAAATATATGTCATTATTGAGAATAAAACAGTTTCCTATTCGAAAATCTGCATCACAACCCAAAATATGTCATCATGTTTAAAGTTTAATATGACTCAATATGACCCATGACCTATAATCAGCCACAAATAATGCTCTAGGAGAAGGAAAAAAATTGCTCTTCGAAGCATCCATTAAATTACTAAGTAACCCAAGTTTTTTTGTGGTTGTAAGCTTGGCAATTGGCCGACAACCTACACTCTATGCTCAGAAATTAGTAATTTTATTTTTATTTTTGTTGTAATTGACAAAGAATTGATGCTGATAAAAAGAATTAGTGTTGACGAGTTTCAAAATCAATTGTTATCATCACCTAATGATTTTACACTTATTATAGTGATATTGACGGAAATTTACTTTGAGACCCATAATCACCGTTGTTACCTACAAGCTGACATTGCATTATAAGGCAAATACCATGACGAAAATTTGTTCGTTCACCAAAACCTACCCCAATGACTTAAACATTGCTCCGTCACCTGAGTCCAGTGTACCAAAACAGACTTGCCTCCCAAAAATCGCCCCGAGACGCAATGTATATGTTGTGATTTAAAATATGTCATTGTGATCCAGAATCTACCTAATGACTAGATAAAAGTTTATTCCTCAGTCCTATATCTACCACCATCTTGCTAAGGAAAATACTCTGGAACCTAAAAGTTGTTGAAAAACCCAAAGCACTACCTCGTTTGTAAAAAATAAAAATATTAATATAAAATGTGATGGCTTGTAATTTGTGTAACCCGATTCCGTGGAGAATCCAAAGTTGATAACCGCATAGCAAAATGTATCTCGTGCCCTAAAAGTTTGAATTGTAACCTCATTCTCCACTTAAAATTTAACACGCGGTGACTCAGAATTTTCATGCAATTCAACATACGAGGTACCATCCAACATTCTCCTCGTTATCAGAATAATTTTAGTACGTGTTTATCCAAAATCTACAAATGTCTGCTTCATGGTGTCACAGTGTGACCAGTGAGGGCTGCCATATTGTCTGCTACTAGTACTTAGCTGAGTGTAATTAACAGTTCTGTTATTGGTTGATTATTGTCCGTTTGATCAAGGACACGTGTTGTCCATCTAGTGAGTAGAATTAGGGTTAATCATTGGTCATTTAATCTGTAAGAGAAACTCGTTTTCAGGTCATCTGAAAGTTAATGAAACAAATATCATTTGGCTGCACATATTGCACAGATCTCTGGCCTGAATCTTCGATTCAGGAGGTGTTTTTCACCAATTATCCCCTTCAATCCACTCATCTGCTTGTTTAGTTATTGTGTAACCACAACAATTGGCATCAGAGCCGTTCGAATCCATCAAATTTTTTTTAAAAATGACCTTAAAAGCAGTTGAAGAGGAGGTAATCCAATTAAAAGCACCACAATCCCAACTCCAATCTGATTTCAATACCTTATCATCTGAATTAACCACCAAGTTCGATTCTCTGGCCACCAATTTCAATAGCACTCTACAAGAAAACAATCAAAATCTTGTGAGATTTTTCAGTACACCCTACAAAAACCAGCACCATGCACATACTGAGGATGCCAATGGATCTAATGTACTCGATATGGATGATCAAGGTTTTGCTCATCCCCGTCAACCCAATTTCGCTCATCGAATTCCTAAACTTGATTTTCCCAGATTTGATGGCGATAAACCTCGTGGTTGGATTCACAAAGGTGAAATATACTTTCAACTACATGACATTGAAGACATAAAAAGGCTGATATTGCTGCAATCTACCTTGAGGGTAAGGCTGAAAAGTGGTTTTTAAATTTTCAAGTTAATAGGAATCGAATTAATTGGCTTGATTTAGCAAAAAACTTATGTGCTCGATTTGAAAATCCTGTGGAGGAAATTTTTTTGGGTAGTTTTAATAAGCTATTACAAACCTCAACTGTGGAGGATTATTATGAAGATTTTGAATCTCTCAAGGCATTAATGCTCAACATGAAACCTGAAAAAGCGGGGGTCTAACAACCACACCCAAAAATTCGATTAGCAATTCAGATGGACAAACTCCAATATACTTTCTAGAGAATCAACTAGACAGTCAGACTCAATCTAGATAAAAAGTATATCAACGAGTTTATATCTCAATCTCTCGATTTGATCTTTACTCAAGCAAATAGAAATCTGCGAGGCTTTATCAAAGAGAGATAACTTGGATGGTACAAAAGACCAATATCCAAGTGTCAATCAATTTAAATCAACAACCCAAAAGGTCGGATATTCTAATTGATTGAACAACGCACAACCTGTGATATTTCAATTATATAAATAAATATAATGCGGAATAGAAATAACACGAGATTAATTAATTTTGTTAACGAGGAAACCGCAAATGCGAAAAACCCCGGGACCTAGTCCAGATTGAACACACACCGTATTAAGCCGCTACAGACTCTAGCCTACTCCAAATTAACTTTCGGTCCTGGACTGTAGTTGAACCCCAATCAATCTCACACCGATTCAAGGTACAATTATGCTCCTACGCCTCGATCCAGGATGCTAAGTACTTGATTCCCTTAGTTGATCTCACCCACAACTAAGAGTTGCTACGACCCAAAGTCGAAGACTTTAATAAACAAATCTGTATCACACAGAAAAGTCTATAGAAACAGATAAATCCGTCTCCCACGAATAAACCTATGAGTTTTGTTCCGTCTTTTGATAAATCAAGGTGGACATGAACCAATCAATAACCCGGACTTATATTCCCGAAGAACAACCTAGTATTATTAATCACCTCACAATAATCTTAATCGACGAAAAAAGATATTGTGGAATCACAAACGATGAGACGAAGTGTTTTTGATTTCTTTTCTATCTTGCCTATCGGAGATATAAATCTCAAGCCAATTATTTCAATTGTACTCGTACGATAGAAACTGCAACATCAGATCACACAACTACAAGAAAAGTAGTATCGGTATGGCTTCACAATCCCAATGAAGTCTTTAAGTCGTTAACCTGGTTTTAGAAGAAGAAAACCAAAGGTTAAAGGAGAATCGACTCTAGCTTAGCAAACTATTATCACACGTAAAGTGTGGGGATTAGGTTTCCCAGTTGCTAGAGTTCTCCCTTATATAGTCTTTCAAATCAGGGTTTACAATCAATGTTAGCTTAGTAACAAACCATTCAATATTCACCGTTAGATGAAAACCTGATTAGATTCAATCTAATATTTCTCAACCATTGGATCGAAAACTTAGCTTGTTACACACAAACGAAATGTTCAATTTTGGGTTTATGAACCGTACCCAAACATTAACATTTGTTGGTTCAACAATACTCAACCAAATGGTTAGCCAAATGAACACTCTCATATAAACCATATTCTTCTTCACCATAACTAGTTCAAATGACTCAAATGAACTAGTTAGAGAGTTATTCAATTTCTTAGATCTTATGTAACTACACAAGACACAATCGATGCAAAAACGGTTTGATTCACTCGAATCGGTTCATGAACTTTATATCCACGGTTTGCAAAAGCATTCCTTAATTTATATAAATATTAGTTCAAGAACAACCGGTTTTAGATATAACCTACTCAAGTTCGCGGACTGGGTTCGCGAACTTAAGCTCATGGAAGGAGTACACAAACTCTAGCAAAAATTCTCGGGTGAGAACTTTCGCCAGTTCGCGGACTTGGCTTGCGCCACTTCCATTTCTCTTGATCAACAAAGTTCGCAAACTTTGGTTCAATGAATAAGGACTTATACATATATGTGTTTCCACAACAATGCTTATATCCTACCAATGGTTATGTAATCTAAACTCTCATTTCAATCATTGAAACATTCTCAGAGAACGTTATATAGCCGTTATTCACATACCATTTTTCGTCAGAGCAATTTCCAAAGTGATTGAAACATATCATGACTTTCGTCACTAGGTAAAGATGAATTCGGTTAAAGCGAAAGCTTACCAACACATATTTAGAGAAATAGATAGGCGAGTTAAACTCGGCTCGAAATAGCAAATGTGTATAATGAAAGTCTATACGTCTAAATGACTTTTGTCTCTAGAGTAGGAGATGGAGTAAATAGACTTTTGAGTGACAGATAAGTTCAAGTCTCCACATACCTTTTAGTCGATGAAGTTCCACCAGTTCCTCAAGTAGTCCCTCGTCTTGTATGATGATTGCTCAACTACACTTTCTATCCTAGTCCGAGACCTTTAGCTACATAGGCTAGAAATCAAGACTTATAGTTTTGATCACTAACATTGACAAACATGCTTGAGATATCAACGCATGCGAGTTCGACCGAGCAATGCTCTAACAATCTCCCCCTTTGTCAATTTTAGTGGCAAAACTATTAATACATATGGAATACAAAAAATAAATAAATTAACTTTTGTAGCTCGTATTCCACGTGTCTAATCTTCAACTTTACTCGAAATCTTCGTCACTTCCAAGTACTCCGATGATCCCAAAGGTTGTAAGTTTAGTATCATCGTAGTTGAAAATCCGTAGCTATAACAATAAGAAAACAAGAGTTCTCAATCTTTGTTATACAGTGTCATAGTATCATTACACAACGACAAAGTTCAATTGTATCACAACTTCAACAACAATACTATGGTGATATGTATCACTCCCCCTTAGTCAATACTCCATCTCAAATGGAAACCACTCCCCCTTACATAATGCTCCAAAAACCATATGTATTTGTAGTGTGATCTACATATTAATTCTCCCCCTTTTTGTCAATAAAATTGGCAAAGGTACAAGAACGGGATCCTAATGAAATTTCCGAAAGAGACATTTCATGACCAAAAGAAAGAAACACACATCATCTTATTTAGATGCAATCATAAAGCCGAAGCTAAATGCATTCATCAAGGAGTTTAAAGATACAAGATAACCCCTATAATATTCCACAAACCCGCACTCCCCACAAAGATATGGCAATTAAGCGCAAGTTCAAAAAGAACTCTCCCCCATAATATGTCATTCCCGAAAAAACAACAAGAGCGACCTTAATTTCAAAAGAAAAGAAGGATTTCTTTGGACATAACAAATCACATACAAGTATGAATTTGAATCCAAAATACTCAATTAAATTAACCACAAGAGAACCCATGATTAATTTAATCGAAATACACAATTAGACTAATCACAAAGAGTAATCAATTTAAATGGCCATACTCACATAAGAGAATCTATGGAGCAATGATGAAAATAACCAACCCAATCAAAAGTGCTCAAACATAAGAAAACTTATGGAGTCATAACTAAATAACCAAACAAGATGATTAATTTAGTTCATTATGTTCGTCATAAAGTACCTTATGGAACAACAACAAAGCTAACCATGAAAATAATCAACTTTGATTGTTTTAGTGCTTAACATAAGACACATTACGGAGCCTCACAAAGAATACACAAAAATATGGATCTGGGAAGATCAATTATCATGGAATACACAAGGATTCATTCTATTTTCCATCACAATTTGCACCATGGCTTACAATAGACATTATCCTTGAAAAACAAATGATTTTAACCTATCTTCCATCAATAATTGACAATATAGGCTTAACTTTTGTATATGTCAAAAGTCCATTCGTTCCTTTATCAATATAAGAATATCGACTTACGAAAGACTTTACTTTTGACAAGATATGGGACAATCATAGTTCACGGACGCAAACACACATATCCCATAAACAATTGAATATATAAAACCATAAAGATTAATACTGCAAACATCATCTTCCAAACAAGTTTAGAGTTTAAACCAATAAATCTAAAAACATGAAGATGAAAACATTGGACATAGCTATGTGTAATCACAATAATGGCTATTCCAATCTCTAGTTATTCTTCTAAAAACAAAAAAATAGAAGATTTACTAGATGTTAAGACCTTTGAAGAATTCTTTATCGTCCCCGAACTCCTTGTCGTCAACAGCCATAGGGACATAAGGTTCATTAAGGTAGGAGTTTATATCAATAAACCTTCTAGGCTTATGATGTCGAACCAGGGCCTTCTGAATCTCATGAGTCTTAAACACAAAAACCTTTATTTGTTGAATCTCATTTCCCATCTTTTTCAACACTTCAAGAACATCAGAAAACTTCTGAGAGTTTGAAGGAACGGCTCTTGGCTTCCTCACATTCCTTCTTTTTCTTTTCAATGTTGGAGCTAACGGAGATTTTTCGTTTTCCTTCATGATTGATGGCTTGACAAATCATATTAACATCCTTTCTATCGGAAGACGAGCACTTGGAGCATCCATAGGTGTATGGGTTTGTGAGAGGAAATCACAGACTCAACAAGTATTCTTGGGATCAAAAGGAGTTTCAAAGAAGGAAAAGGAATGTAGGGTTTCGAAACCTTTAACAGGTCCGTACATGACTACTCTCAACCCTATGAAGAGTAGAATTGTCGATAGTACCCTTTCTTTTTGTTTGACAGACACAAAATCAAAACTAAGAAAAAAAAAAGAGAAAAAAAAACTTTTTCCTAAAGCCCGTGAGGTACAAAATCATTGTCTCTTTGATCAGGCACATGAGACAAGATTTTCATCAAACAACACAATTAAATTGCGTTGCGGTGAACAACAATTTGTCAACCATTTTCCTCATAAGAGGAATCCTCAGACTTCTGTCTATCAAACCGACTCGACCATACTTTCTTCTCTAATGGTCTTGGTTTGTCCTTGGAAACTAACTTCTTAGATGAAGATAAAATCCTACATACCTCAGCGGTCTTCTGAGAAAGTTTAAGCTTCCTTGTTAAATGATTTTCTCTTCGTTGAAGTTTGTTGACGTGCATTAGTTGGTGTTTGTACTTTTAACACCTTGAAAGTTCATGACCCCTTTGAGAAAAATACGAACACGTCAATCTAGGATAAAAGTCAGGCTTTTGAGATGTGCACGCATCTAGGCACATAGTGGAACCTGAAACATTATAAACAGAGTTTCCAAAGTATGGATCAACTTTATCTTCCAGAATAGTTGGATTATCTTCTGAAAGAATATCAAGATTGATGTATGTATTGCTACAATTATCAAAATCAATACTTTCACCAAGAAGTGCAACACTTGATTTCTCGTCTTCATTAGAATCATAGTTGTCAGACATTTCATCAAGATTTGCAGCAAGACCTTTGTTCCCAGTATATTTTCTACGATTTGGGCACTCGTTTGCAAAATGACCAAATCCTTTACACTTAAAGTACTGAGGCATATCCTCATCATCAGTTTCATCAATATCCCTATTTTTAGGAGGAACACGATTATGAGGTTTGAGTGATGCCTTAGGCTTATCTCTGGAGAACCGTTTACTTCTCTTCAGCAGAAGATCCCTAAATTGTCTTGTGATCATCGAGATTGATTTGTCAAGGTCTTCATCTGATGAATCTGTCTCAGAGTGATCATCTTCAGAGATATACACTTTTTTACTTTTATCAAGTAACTTAGTGTTCTTTAGTGCTTTGAACGCAACATCATTAGTCTTGGATGAATGTTCATGATCAAAGATCTTAAGCTTCCCAACCAGCGTATTTCTGAAGAGATTATCAAGGTTATTTCCCTCAACGATGGCATGCTTCTTAGAATCGTATATGGATGGCAGCGATCTGAGAATTTTCATCACAATGTCCTTTTCGGGAATAGTCTTACCCAATGCAAAAGATGCATTAACAATTTCAGACACTTTGTGATTAAATTCATCAAACGTTTCTTCATCTGCCATCGTAGGTTTTCCCAATCGGAATTAAGGTTTTGAAGCCTAGCTTCCTTTTCACTGGTATACCTTCAAAAATGGTTTCTAAGATATCCCAAGCTTCTTGCGACTTAGTGCAGTTTGTCACATGGTGCTGAAGATTTGGGGTAATGGCATGTATGATGGCATTCAAACCGTCGGAATTTTGCTTTGCAGCAAGTACCTCAGCAGGGGTGTATTCACCAATATTCTTGGGAACGTTTACATCACCAACTGTCACGACGGGAGGATCATAGACATTAAAAACATATACCCATGATTGAAAATCACGCGCTTGAAGAAAAGCTCGCATAGAAATTTTCCACCATAAGTAATTAGAGCCATCGAAGACTGGTGGTACGTTTATAGAGATAGCACCCATGTCCATAGAGTCAGATCGCTACAAACACGGACTTATAAGGTCTTAAACGTGTTTGCCTGCTCTGATACCAATTGAAAAAGCGGGGGGTCTAACAACCACACCCAATAATTCGATTAGCAATCTGTATGGACAAACTCCAATATACTTTCTAGAGAATCAACTATACAGTCAGACTCAATCTAGATAGAGATAGCACCCCTGTCCATAGAGTCAGATCGCTACAAACACATACTTATAAGGTCTTAAACGTGTTTGCCTGCTCTGATACCAATTGAAAAAGCGGGGGGTCTAACAACCACACCCAATAATTCGATTAGCAATCTGTATGGACAAACTCCAATATACTTTCTAGAGAATCAACTAGACAGTCAGACTCAATCTAGATAAAAGGTATATCAACGATTTATATCTCAATCTCTCGATTTGATCTTTACTCAAGCAAATAGAAATTTGCGAGTCTTTATCAAAGAGAGATAACTTGGATGGTACCAAAGACCAATATCCAAGTGTCAATCAATTTAAATCAACAACCCAAAAGGTCGGATATTCTAATTGATTGAACAACGCACAACCTCGTGATATTTCAATTATATAAACAAATATAATGCGGAATAGAAATAACACAGAGATACCAAAATTTTGTTAACGAGGAAACCGCAAATGCAGAAAAACCCCAGGACCTAGTCCAGATTGAACACACATTGTATTAAGCCGCTACAGACTCTAGCCTACTCCAAATTAACTTAGGTCTAGACTGTAGTTGAACCCTAATCAATCTCACACTGATTCAAGGTATAGTTGCGCTCCTTACGTCTTTGATCCCAGCAGGATACTATGCACTTGATTCCCTTAGCTGATCTCACCCATAACTAAGAGTTGCTACGACCCAAAGTCGAAGACTTTAATAAACAAATCTGTATCACACAGAAAAGTCTATAGAAATAGATAAATCTGCCTCCCACGAATAAGCCTATGAGTTTTGTTAAAATCTTTTGATAAATCAAGGTGGACAGAACCAATCAATAACCCGGACTTATATTCCTGAAGAACAGACCTAGTATTATTGATCACCTCACAATAATCTTAATCGACTTGACAAAAAAAAAGATGATGTGGAATCACAAACGATGAGACGAAGTGTTTGTGATTTCTTTTCTATCTTGCCTATCGGAGATATAAATCTCAAGCCAATTATTTCAATTGTACTTGTACGATAGAAACTGCAAGATCAGATCACACGACTACAAGAAAAGTAGTATCGATCCGCTTCGTAATCCCAATAAAGTCTTTAAGTCGTTAACCTGGTTTTAGAAGAAGAAAACCAAAGGTTAAAGGAGAATCGACTCTATCTTATCAAACTAGCATCACACGTAAATTGTGGGGATTAGGTTTCCGATTGCTAGAGTTCTCCTTATATAGTCTTTCAAATCAAGGTTTGCAATCAATGTTAGCTTAGTAACAAAGCATTCAATATTCACCGTTAGATGAAAACTTGATTAGATTCAAGATAATATTTCTCAACCGTTGGATCGAAAACTTAGCTTGTTACACACAAACGAAATGTTCAATTTTGGGTTTATGAACCGTATCGAATTATTAACATTTGTTGGTTCAACAATAGTCAACCAAATAGTTAGCCATATGAACACTCTCATATCAACCATATTCTTCTTCACCATAACTAGTTCAAATGACTCAAATGAACTAGTTAGAGAGTTGTTCAATTGCTTAGATCTTATGTAACTACATAAGATACAATCGAAGCAAAAACGGTTTGATTCACTCAAATTGGTTCATGAACTTTATAGCCCACGGTTTGCAAAAGCATCCTTAGTTTATATAAACATTAGTTCAAGAACAACCGGTTTTAGATATAACCTACTCAAGTTCGCGGACTTAAGCTCATGGAAGGAGTACACAAATTCCAACAAAAATTCTCGGGTGAAAACTTCCGCCAGTTCGCGGACTTGGCTTGCGCCACTTCCATTTCTCTTGATCAACAAAGTTCACAAACTTTGGTTCAAGGAATAAGGACTTATACATATATGTGTTTCCACAACAATGCTTATATCCTACCAATGGTTATGTAATCTAAACTCTCATTTCAATCATTGAAACATTCTCAGAGAACGTTATATAGCCGTTATTCACAGACCATTTTTCGTCAGAGCAATTTCCAAAGTGATTGAAACATATCATGACTTTCGTCACTATGTAAAGAGGAATTCGGTTAAAGTTTTTAAAGCTTACCAACACATATTTCGAGAAATAGATAGGCGAGTTAAACTCTACTCGAAATAGCAAATGTGTATAATGAAATTCTATACGTCTAAACGACTTTTGTCTCAAGAGTAGGAGATAGAGTAAATAGACTTTTGAGTGATGATAAGTTCAAGTCTCCACATAACTTTTAGTCAATGAAGTTCCACCGGTTCCTCGAGTAGTCCTTCGTCTTGTATGATGATTTCCATGGAGTTCTTGAGCTCAACTACACTTTCTATCCTAGTCCGAGACCTTTAGCTACATAGGCTTGAAATCAAGACTTATAGTTTTGATCACTAACATCGACAAACATGCTTGAGATAGCAACGCATGTGATTTCGACCGAGCAATGCTCTAACAAACCCAACTCTTACTGAAACATATTTTGTTATGAGTTTTCTTAGTGGCCTGAAGGATGAGATAAGAAACTCTGTCTCCATGTTTCATCCACAAACATTAGCAGATGCTTTTTCTTTGGCTAGATTACAAGAACAGAAACTCCATCTAGCCACTCCAACCTCTAAACCATTTACTAAATCCTTCTCTACCACTTTCAACTCAAATAGACACTACTCTTTTGCCCCTTTGTCACCTAAGCCAATTCTAACTTCACCTAAGTCTATCCCTACCACTCCAAAATCTTTCTTCACACCTCCACAAAAGGCCGACCCCCCAACCCCAATAGTGAAAAGACTTTCTCAGGAGGATATGGACAAAATAAGAGCTCAAGGGTTGTGTTATAACTGTGATGTTGTGTATAGACCAGGCCACCTTTGTAAAGGGAAGCAAAATATATACATGCTTAACATGGAAACCACCGAGTCACAAGATACTGAAGAAGATGATGAAATTTTTGAGGAGGCAGTAGAATCCCCTATACAATCTGATATGGAGATCTCTTTACATGCTTTAACTGGTACTGCCACTGGTGATACAATTAGAATTCCTGGAGTTCTTCACAATCAACAAGTGTTTATTCTCATAGACAATGGCAGCATAACAAGTTTCATTGATAGTGCCTTAGCTACTTCTTTACAATGTTGCATTGAACCAACTAACCCTATGATGGTCACGGTTGCCAATGGTGAAAGGACAGTAAGCATTTGGAATCTCGCTCAAAACTCCAATAGAGCATACATGGCCACACTTTTGTAGAAGATTTGAGGATCTTGCCTCTAGGAGGTTGTGATTATGTACTTGGTGCAAACTGGCTCAAAAATATAGGTGAGGTACTTTTAAATTTTTCCAAGTTGAGTATCACCTATAACTACAAAAATAAAAAGATTACACTACAAGGTACTACTCCAAAGTCTTCTTTACTTCAAATAAGTGGTGCAGCACTCAAGAATTTTTTTTCTACCAATTCCCATGGCATGGTGGGTCAATTGTTCTCTATTAGTGCAACCTCTTCACCACCCACCACCCCTGAGGTACTCCTTCCATTGCTGCATGAATTTGAAGATATCTTTAAAGAACCTACTCAACTACCACCTAAAAGGATCTTGGATCATACAATTACCCTCCAACTTAATTCTCCACCTGTCAACCTCAGAGCTTACAAATGCCCTTACATTCAAAAAGCAGCAGTTGAAGAAATTGTTAAAGAAATGCTTCAGTCTGGCATCATTCAACCAAGTCACAGCCCTTTTGCATCTCCAATTATGTTGGTAAAGAAGAAGGATAATACTTGGAGGTTCTGTGTAGATTATAGGAAATTAAATAGTATCACCATAGAAGATAAATTTTCAATACCCATTGTGATGAACTACTAGATGAGTTATGTGGGTATGCCTTCTTCTCCAAAATTGATCTAAGAGCTGTTTATCACCAAATCAGAATTCATGACTTGGATATCTTCCAGACAACATTCAGAACTCATCAAGGTCATTATGAGTTTAAAGTAATGCCATTTGGTCTTACAAATGCTCTTGCTATATTTCAAGCATTAATGAATGACATTTTCCAGCCATTCTTGAGGAAGTTTGTCTTGGTTTTCTTTGATGATATCCTTATTTACAGCTCCACCATGACTGAACACTTGGAACATCTTAGAATTGTTTTTTCTTTACTCAGAAAACATCAATTATTTCCTAAGCTGTCTAAATGTAGTTTTGGCCAATCTTCATTGGAGTACCTTGGTCACAGCATAACATCTGAAGGGGTTAGTGTTGATCCTAACAAGATTGATTCATTCTCAATTGGCCACTTCCAAAGACTATTAAAGATCTGAGAGGATTTCTTGGCCTCACAGGATATTATAGAAAGTTTGTCAAAGGTTATGGCCCTATCAGCAAGCCTCTCACTGACCTTCTCAAGAAGAATTCTTTCCACTGGAGCTCAGCTGCTACTACTGCATTTGAAAATCTCAAGACTGCCATGAGCAATACTCCTGTGTTGGCCCTACCTGACTTTACCAAGCCATTTGTTCTTGAAAGTGATGCTAGTGATTCTTGCATTGAAGCAGTTTTAATTCAAGAAGTCAGGCCAATTTCTTACTACAGTAAACCATTGGGTCCAAGAGCAACAACACCCTCCACTTATGAAAAATAATTTTTAGCCATTGTTAATTTGTTATGGCTGTTCAAAGATGGAAACACTATTTGCAGGGCACCAGATTTACAATCAAGACTGACCATCAAAGCCTCAAGTACTTCTTTAAAAAAGAAACTCACTACAACCTTACAACAAAAGATGGCTAACCAAACTCTTAGGTTTTGATTATGACATTCAGTACAAGAAGGGAGATGAGAACATAGTTGTTGATGCTCTTTCAAGGAGACCCACTGATGCTGCTACTTGTAATGCCTTAGCACTCTCTACACCAAATTGGGTTAAAGAGGTTACAAGCAGCTATGTCAATGACTCCAAAGCCAGCCACCTTATCTCTAGTCCTCTTTTAAATCCTCTCAGTTGTATACAGTTTGAGATGATGGAGAAGACATGAGAGATTTCTCAGGAGAAACAAGACTTTGGACCAGCTTAGAGTGTTTCTGAACTGGTGATGCATTGTCAGAGGTATCATCGTCCATACTCTGATTACTACAAACACAGACTTATGAGGTCTTAAATTTGTTTTCCTGCTCTGATACCAATTGAAAAGAGGGGGTACAACAACCACACCCAAC
>JAJJWW010014085.1:0-64325 GCA_023531295.1 Papaver armeniacum
TCAATGCCACCAGCCATCTCCACCTGAAACTTTCACTGCATAACCAAATCAATACCAACATTGCACCTTCTCTGTAATGCAAGACTCCACTCCACCAATTCTGCAATTTCAGCTCCATTCCCTTCTCAATCTAATCACCCCAATTCACTTCCAGTTCCAGCTCAGTACCATCATATCCTGCTCATTCTCTATAACTCTGCAAACAATCCATCAAAACTCATTCTACAGCTTTAGTCTACTTTGCCTATCATTTATCACCACCAACTGAAATTCAGCCTCAGCTCCCCTTTGTAAGCAACCACCAAGAGCCGAAACACCACCTGCAATACCTTCACAGCCACCAGCCTGCTCCATTCTGTCGACAATCACCACTGCCATCATCAGCTGCACATTCACCAACACCACCAGTGCCTGCTTGACTCTCAATTCCATCTACACCTATAGCTCTGCCTCATACCACCAGTATCATACTCTGGCACAATACAACCTCAGGCCATCATTCCCTAACTTCACCAGCTATTGCATTGCAGCTATCTTCACCAGCTAGCACCTGCAATACCACAATACACACTCAAGACCACCCAGCCATTGCACTCCGCAACTCCGGTTATTTCTGTGACAATTCCTAACATACATCTAGTTTTGCAAATGACCAATCATTTCAAGCTTGGCTATAGTATCGGCATAGATAACCCAGTCTTCATACCAATTACACGAGACTCATTCATTTCTTTAAACCAAAGAAAAACCCAATTGATTCAAATGGCTCATTATCACGTTAGCTTCTGTCTTCTCCATTCACGGAACTATCAACAGCTCTGATTGCATTCAACAAAGCAACTTCTCTCTGTGTTCTTCAATCCACAGCCCCATAGCAAGCGAGGAACGAGCTCTTCTAAGATTCCAATCAAAACCCTTTTTCTTTCTCAAATCTTCTTATCTCGGTTCACCAAAGAACAATGACATCAACTAAACATCTCTTCTTCGATTCTCATTTCGCCTCAATCCCCATATGTATCGTGCTCACCCAACATCAGAGACCACCACCATCTCCTTCCTGTGCTGCAATTCATCACAGATCCAACCATTGTTTGCCAATTCGATTCACAAACCCATAAACAAATCGAACCCATCTCTAATCTCTCAATCTCGAATCAACCACCAATTTAGTATCACCTGTGTCTTCTTCTTCCCTCGTCAGCAGCGTCGACACTTCATACATAGCAAACCCATCTGTGTTCTCCATGAACTGCTCTCGATTCACAGTCAACTTCAGCTCCTCTCGATTTCAAACTCAAACTCAAATTCCTCCCTTTCCTGATACTCGATTCAATCAGCATCTTCTCATCCTTTTCCCTGCCATCAATCACTTCTTCTCTCGTCTAGAACAGCTGCTATACCTCACTCTTCCTCATCATCCATGAAATCACAGATCTGTTTGTTCTCATTTAATTCAGGTGGAAATGAAATGAGGACTTAATCGAGAGAGAAAACTCCCTTTTCTGGTTTCAGGTCGGATAGATAAGGGGCATAATATTGGTGTTCGGGCTTTTCCGATAAGGGTTAACTTGAGTTTCTAACCCCTTATCCTCAGCTGGTCTGTCTTTAGCATTCCTCCAAAAGAGAGCTACCCCTTAACCTTCGGTCGGCTCCAGATAGTATTCCTCCGAATAGAGTCGCCCCTTAACCTTGGCTCAGCTCCCACTAGCATGTGAAACAACAATTTCGCCCTTTTGCTCAAATTGGGTAATTTCTCCTTCTTTTCCTCCGTGCGACTCCAGAATACCTAATAACTCAAAAACACACATAAGATACATAATTCACAAGAAAAATAGCAAAGAAAGCGTAACTACTAGATAGTAAATACGGTGTATTCTACACCTATCATCAACCTTAGTGGAAAAAAACTAAGCATATACATGTCTTACAAAAGGTGTTTACCTAACAAACTAGGGTTTTACCTTTATAAAAAAAAATCAAAAACCGAAACTTACCGTGGAAAGACGGCGGCGAACTCCGGCGACAACAACTCTGGCAACGGCGGTCGGTGGGGCGGCAACAAGGTCACGGACGGGAGCTGCTTGACAATAAAAAAAAAAAAACTCGTGAGAAAAGAAAAGGGGTTGGTCTCTTTTTATAGACAAAAATTAGAAGAATCCCAATGGAACAAGGATACCTCTTTTGTTTGGATTCCTCTTTTGATTCAAATACCCAAAGAAGGAAACCGGTCCCACCAAAGGATTCCATACAAGCATAACGGCGTGGACGACTAGCGGTTGGCCAACACTCTTCCGGGTAAACTTCTTTCATCCTGTCTTTCTCACGTATATGTCACCATCTCATGCCTACCACACAATAGTGTAACCATTATGTGCTAGGCATGGGACTTAATGTTGATGGTGGATTTTCGTTCAAGGTTAAATTTGTAAAAAACCAGAAAAAATCATGCGCTGACATCTTGTAAAAGATAAAGCCATTTATAAGTGTTGGATACTCCCTCACTTAATTCACCAGGAATGGAGCATGTGGCAACAATCCCATTCTGTGAATACATGAAATTCCTCTTGGAGCATGTGGCAACAATCCCTTCCTGTGAATTTCATATCGACCTTTGTATTTCCAGTACTCATTATCGGTGTGGCATGACGATCGAGTGTTACTCTTACAGAGTAACACGAACCTCCAAGCACTATAATGAAACCATGTACGAAATACCCGTACAGCCGACTCTCGGTGTGTTATACTAGCCCGATTAAGCCCCTCTCGGTGTGTTATACTAGCCCGATTGAGCATCCGGGCCCGACCGTATCGGTCCGGATATGATTCGATCGCTTGATCATCCAACTCCATAAGCATGATTGGATGACCCCGGATCAATTCCATCACCCCCACCCAGGTATGGAATACCCACGGCCGACCCCGCATGGTCGGTCATTGGCCTAGCTTGCCAAGAAACCGTTCATACCAAGCATTATGGACGGAAAACCCTAAATTAGGGTTTGCGGCATATTACATGTGTTGCAAAGTAGTCTCAACCATCCATCTTCGCAGGTATAGATGGAGGTGTAGATGTAGATTCAAAGGGCCCGAGCATGTCAACACGATCACCGTGGGCCCGCCTACACACTTGACCAATCGGTCAAAACCAACCATGTTTGGTCGTGACAAAATTGTCGCCCCAAATGGCGCACGGCTTTGAAACCCAAAATTAGGGTTTTGAGCATCATGAGCGTCCATCTTCTCCTACACGAATGGAGGGTCCCAGATTAGATTAAACAGTCCGGTCATACCAAAGATGACCACTGTGGGCCCATCTACCTCCTCATGTGTTCGGCCAAGGCATATCATGCCTGGTTAATCCAAAACGTGCGCCCAAACTAGCGTGGCCACGCCTCCCAAACCACAACCGATCTCGACCACTCAACTTCGCCAGGACGCTTTGGGTGGCTCGGATCACGTTTTAATGGGATATTCGGTATAGGCGTGAACACCAACCTACCATCTTCACGTCAAACCAATTGGCCAAGACCGATCAAGTTAGGTCATCTTGGAATACGCGCCGGAAAAGAGCATGGTGCGCGGCCTTTTGCGGCATCAAATTCCTATTGCAAAATCGATCTCAACCACTCCTCTTTGCCGGTCAAATTGAGTGGCCTAGATCGCACCTTCATGGGACAATGAGACATGGACGTGTACACCGGCATGCTATCTACATGCACGCCCGGTCGGTCCTCTCCAAAATCCTTCCCATGCTTGGTTTCGACCAAGCTGAAGAGTGATGCTTGCGCGCCTCTTCAAAACCCTAATTTAATTAACGGTCGCAGATGAGTGTCTCAAAGATCATCTCATCCGTCCAACTTCACCATCCTGGTTATACAACCCTGGTCAGGAGTTAATTGGTCAGTGAGGCGTCATTACCCATCACTTTACCACACCATGATGCATACCTGCATAAAATACACACGATACTTCACAAGTATCGACTTCCTGAATAACGCAGTTATTCAATTCAGCATTACATGCTATCTTTCGTGGATCCACAATCCACACATTCCAGACATCAATCATGTCACAAACTGGGGGGATACATACTGGGGTATTGGTTACAGCGTGCAGCGTGCAACGCGCCATCATAAGAACGTGTTAGGAAGTCATGGACGGTTGGAGATGAACAGGAGAAGTGGGCAAGGCTGGTCGTGTATCATCAACGCACAACTCCACTACTCCATCACTCCACTTCCTCCACTTCCCACGAGAGACGTGAATAAGACTCAATGACTTGTATAAATAGGTTCTCCGCCCTATTTCCAAACAACGAAGAACAACGGGAGAAAAACAGAGAAAAACAACAAGAAAACACCAGAGCCTGCTTACACCAATCGTAAGCTTGTTCACTTTCCTGTTACAAGTCATAAGCAAGTCTACACCTTCACATTCTCAACACCTTCTTCGCTTCCCTCCCTAAGATCAACCCCATCTCCTTCACTTTGTGACCGAAACAAGTCTGGAACGGCCATTTCTTGGTTTGGGCCAGACTTGCACAGATTGATCTCTCGAATCTACAAGCACTCACCGCGTAGTGCATTTGTTTAAGGTTTAAATTCATTCCTCATCCACACCCCAAATTACCAAATTCTGCAGGAGTAGTTTTCACCCATAAACACTTCCCAACCAGAATATTTCTGGAAAGCGTTGCGAGATTATTTCCTTCAACGATGGAATGCTTCTTAGAGTCGTATCTAGATGGTAGCAATCTGAGAATTTTCATCACAATGTCCTTTTCAGGAATAGTCTTACCCAATGCAAAAGATGCACTAACAATTTCAGATACTTTGTGATTAAACTCATCAAACGTTTCTTCATCTGCCATACGAAGGTTTTCCCAATCAGAAATAAGGTTTTGAAGCCTAGCTTCTTTCTCATTGGTATTTCCTTCAAATACAGTTTCTAAGAAATCCCAGGCTTCCTTAGACTTTGTGCACATAGTCACATGGTGCTGAAGGTCTGGGGTAATGGCATGTATGATAGCATTTAAGCCGTCAGATTTTTCTTTGCAGCAAGAACTTCTTCTGGGCTATATCTACCAATATCCTTCGGTATAGATACATCGCCTTCTGTATTAACCGGAGGATCATAGCCATTAACAACACGTACCCTTGTTTGAAAATCACGAGCTTGAAGAAAAGCACGCATAACAATTTTCCACCATAGGTAGTTTGAGCCATCGAAGACTGGTGGTACGTTTATGGAGATACAATTCCTGTCCATAGAGTCAGATCGCTACAAACACAGACTTGTAAGGTCTTTAAACGTGTTTGCTTGCTCTGATACCAATTGCAAAAGCGGTGGTACAACAACCACACCCAATATTTCGCTTAGCAATCTGTATGGACTAACTCCAATATACTTTTAAGAGAATTAACCAGACTCAATCTTATTAAAAGTAAATCAAAGAGTTATTATCTCTCGATCCCTCGATTTAATTCTTACTCAAGCAAATAGAATCTGCGAGTCTAATTAAATACAAGAGAGATAACTTGGATGGTACCAAAGACCAATATCCAAGTGTCAATCAATGTAAATCAACAGCCAAAGGTTGGATATTCTAATGATTGAAAAGAAATAACACATACACCAGAAGTTTTGTTAACGAGGAAACCGCAAATGCAAAAAAACCCCGGGACCTAGTCCAGATTGAACACACACTGTATTAAGCCGCTACAGACACTAGCCTACTACAAACTAACTTCGGTCTGGACTGTAGTTGAACCCTAATCAATCTCACACTGATCCAAGGTAGAGTTGTGCTCCTTATGTCTCTGATCCCAACAGAATACTACGCACTTGATTCCTTTAGCTGATCTCACCCACAACTAAGAGTTGCTACAACCCAAAGTTGAAGACTTTAATAAACAGATCTGTATCACACAGAAAAGTCTACGGTAATAGATAAATATGTCTCCCACAGAAATACCTACGAGTTTTGTTCCGTATTTTGATAAATCAAGGTGAACAGGAACCAATTGATAACCCGGACTTATATTCCCGAAGAACATCCTAGTATTATCAATCACCTCACAATAATCTTAATCGACGTGGTGAAAGAAGATATTGTGGAATCACAAACGATGAGACGAAGATGTTTGTGATTACTTTTATATCTTTCCTATCGGAGATATCAATCTCAATCCAATCGTTACGATTGTACTCAATACGATAGAAACAGCAAGATCAGATCACACAACTACAAGAAAGTAGTATCGGTCTGGATTCACAATCCCAATGAAGTCTTCAAGTCATTAACCTACAGGGTCTCGGTAGAAACCTATGGTTAAAGGAGAATCGACTCTATCTTATACAACTAGTATCACACATGAGGTGTGGGGATTAGGTTTCCCAGTTTCTAGAGTTCTCCTTTATATAGTCTTTCAAATCAGGGTTTGCAATCAATGTTAGCTTAGTAACAAAGCATTCAATATTCACCGTTAGATGAAAAATTGATTAGATTCAAGCTAATATCTTTCAACCGTTAGATGGAAAACTTAGCTTGTTACACACAAATGAAATGCACGTTTTAAGTTTGTATAACCGTACCCAAACATGTACATTCGTTGGTTTAACAGTAGTTAACCAAATGGTTATCCATATGAGCACTTCCATATTAACCATATTCTTCTTTACCATAACTAGTTCAAATGACTCAAATGAACTAGTTAGAGAGTTGTTCAATTGCTTAGATCTTATAGAAGTATACAAGACACAATCGAAGCAAAAACGATTTGATTCACTCGAATCGATTCATGAACTTTATAGCCGCGGTTTGCAAACTTGCATTCCTTAGTTAATATAAGTATAAGTTCACGAATAATCGTTTTTAGAATATAACCAACCTAAGAACGCGGACTAGGTACGCGGACTTAAGTACCCGGAATAAGTTTGTAAATAATTCACAAACTCTAGCAGATTTTCTCGGGAAGAGAACCTCCGACAGTACGCGGACTGGGTTCGCGGACTCTGTTCCGGTTTTCTGAGCAGCAAAGTACGCATACTTTGGTTCAAGGAATAAAGACTTATACATGTATGTGTTACCACACAATGCTTATATCCAACAATGGTTATATAATCTAAACTCTCATTTCAATCATTGAAACATTCTTAGAGGACGTTATATAGTTGTTATTCACAAACCATTTTTCATCAAAGCCATTTTCAAGTGATTGAAGCATAACATGACTTTCGTCACTAGGTAAAGATGAACTTGGCCAAAGCGAAAGCTTACCAACACATATTTCGAGAAATAGATAAGCGAGATAAACTCGGCTCGAAATAGCAAATGTGTATAATCAAATTCTATATAGCAAAAAGACTTTTGTCTCAAGATAGGAGATAGAGTTGATAGAATTTTGAGTGATTGATAAGTTCAAGTATTCACATACCTTTTAGTCGATGAAGTTCCACCAGTTCCTTGAGTAGTTCTTCGTCTTGTATGATGATCGCCATGGAGTTCTTGAGCTCAACTACACTTTCTATCCTAGTCCGAGACTTAGCTATAGTAGACTAGAAATCAAGACTTATAGTTTTGATCACTAACATTGACAAACATGCTTGAGATAGCAACGCAAGCGAGTTCGAACGAGCAGTGCTCTAACAGTATGAATGTTATTGTGATTATGTGTATGGGTATGGGTGAACATTTCGTCCTAGGAAACAATGTTTACATTCGTTTAAAGGAAGTACATTCATGAACTTGTTTTGTGAATCGAAAGGGAAATCACTAGGCTTATTGGTATTGTTATTCATTGCATATCTTTGGATTACCGATATCTATGAGTTAGTAGAACCGATCATAACTTGTTATGTATCTTGGTAAAACTAGTCAAATTGCCTAACTTATGTATTGGTATGACTTTTATTAGTGTAACCGATCCTAAGTTATCACCTAAGATGGTATGATAGATATTTGTAATTGGTGTGACCAATCCTAGTAATTGGTGTGACCGATCCTAGTAATTGGTGTGACCGATCCTAGTAATTGGTGTGACCGATCACAAAAGAATGTGTAATCGATCCTTGTAATTGGTGTAACCGGTCCTGGTAATTGGTGTAACCGATCCTGGTAACTGGTGTGACCGATCACATGTAATACCATGAGAATATGGTAACCGGTCCTGGTAATTGACGTGACCAATTTGGTAACTGATGTAACCGGTACCAGTAACCATATTAAGGTAGAACTGGTCCTTGTGTTTGGTAGAACCGTAAGCCCATTATTAGTGAGTTGATTTTATCAATCACATAGTTCTTGGAAATCAGATAAACCAGTTCTAAACTTGTTTGGAAGTGTGGTATAATCGGTTCCAAGATTGTAAATATGAAAAAGGATTTACAAAGAAATAAGATGTCGACATACTTTGAACATATTCAATAACTCTTATCTTTTATTGTTCAAAGATATTCCTTAATAACTCAAGGAGATCCCGGACCGAAATAAGTTGAGAATCTTTTAATTAAGGTTGTTAATTTTATATGCTTTTAAATACCAGCAATTAAAATGCATATCTCTGGAAAATAAAAATTGGTAATGTGCATTTACTAATTGGAGATTTTCTAGTAGGATTTCAGTTAATATTGTATTGAGCATTTCTAGGAATTATGAAAACCGAATTTGGAAATATATTGCATATCTTGAGAATATTTTCGGTTTTGAAAATTCTTTGGTGTCCAAACTTCCTTGGTCTATAAATACCCAAGTTTGCATTTCGATAAAACTATCCTAAGAGCCAGCAAAACTACCTTGTTGTGTTGTTACTGGTGGGGCCGTCTATTCGGAGAGGAAAGTACCCTAATTAGGCGAAATCTCTTACGACCGCTCGTTTAAAGACTTATGTGGGTCAAGAAGCTCTATGAGTACTGTTGGTGGGAAACTAGATAATTGTAGTATTATTAGTTTTCGATTTGATTTGATTGACTAACGGTTGTTGAAATTTAATTGCACCTAGTTTGTTTATTCTTTAGAATCTTCTCTTCTGATATAAGATTCACTCAAACTAGATCGAATTGTCGACGGGATCTTTAGAACTATTTGTAGATCTAAAGACGTCTTGTGATAATCCATTGTGAACAGACTCCGTTATGTGCATGATTGATCACAAGAGATTCAAGTTGTGGTGTGCAGGTGTTTATTGAAGATTTAAGAAGATTTGAAGACGAAGAAGATTTCTGATTTGGGTTCATAATCTTTCGTGTGCACAAAACTTGATTGGTTGGGATCCAACTATAATCGGTTTATCTTTGATAGATTTGATTCATTAGTTGCGTAGATCGGCATCAGTATTTAGTATCTTGGTAGATCCTATTATTGATTGCATAATCTAAACTCTGCTACTTTGGTAGTTGTTAGATAGATTGGTCTAAACCCGACAAAGGAGTTTATTAGATTAAACAGAAGAGCCTTTGTCTAAATCATATCACTGAGATTGAATAGAGTTGTTACCGAACAGATTTGTTATTCCTCTACTGTTTGGAATACGAACCAAAGGAATTGTTCCAGTGCGTGTACTTATTGAATGTCGGAAGCGCATGGATACTGAAGAAACTAGGTGAACTATAGGTTTAGTTGCTTGGTCTCAACTATAAGAAGTTTGTTTGATTTTGTATAGCGGCTTAATTATGAGAGTATTTAATTCTGGACTAGGTCCCGGGGTTTTTCTGCATTTGCGGTTTCCTCGTTAACAAAATCTTGCTGTGTCATTTACTTTTGTTTTCCGCAATTATAATTGTTGTTATTATAATTTAAAGTAAATTACACAAACTTTAACTCTGAATTACTTGATAGTGATCATATAGAGTTTGGTTAGTCCGAACCTATTATCAAGTAATCACACTTTGATTGTTGTATTGTCTCGATCTCGTATCCATAGACGATCATACAAAGTGTGAATAATGATTCGTTGTATTGTCTCGACTCAGTCCATAGACAATCACTTTCGGTAAGAGGACTTATAGGTGGAAAAGTTTAAGATTGTGGTATATTTGGGTACCCTCGTCTTTTCAATTGGTATCATAGCAGGCAAACACGAAAAGATCTAACAATCTGTGTTTGGTGCGATCCAACCTATAAATCTATGTCTGATTCAGTTAACGTACCACCAAGATTTGACGGAACAAACTATCTATGGTGGAAATCTGTTATGAGATCTTTTCTTCAATCAAGAGACTTTAATACTTGGTTATTAGTTGTTGATGGTTATAATCACCCGAAAATCGAAAAATTCGAAAACTGAGTTTAAATGCTTATTAGATTATACTAACGAAGAAAAGGCTTTTGCAAAGCAAAATTCAGATGGTTTGAATGCTATTATACATGCTGTAAGTCGTGATCTACAACATCATGTATCAACATGCCAAACTTCAAAGGAAGCTTGGGATAATCTTCGGATCATATTTGAAGGAAATATATCAGAGAAAGAAGCTAGACTTTAAACTCTCACGTCTGATTGGGAGAACCTTCGAATGGATGACAACGATACTTTTGAAGAGTTTCATATTAAACTCTCTGAGATAGTTAATGCTTCTTTCTCACTTGGAAAGACTATTTCAGAAAAAGATATAGTATGCAAAATTCTCAGATCATTGCCATCTAGATACGAATCTAAGAAGCATGCAATCATTGAAGCTAACGATCTTTCCTCCTTATCAACAAGTTCTCTTGTTGGAAAACTGAAGATATTTAATCATGAGCATTTGTCTAAGCAAAAAGATAATTTGGCCTATAAAGCCATCAAAAATCCGTCGACTCAATGTCCGGAAGACTCCCAAGATCAGGAGGATTTATATTCTGAAGATGAAACTGAACTTAATCATCATTTGTCTCTAATCACTCAACGATTCAATAAATTATTGATACACCGAAAAAGAGAATCCCATGTGTCAAGAAGAAATCAGATCTCTACACCTAAAAGTGAAGACACTTGGGATGATGATGATAATGTTCCTCAATGCTGCAAATGTAGAGGCTTTGGTCATATTTCTCCAGACTATCCAACTAAGGATATTCAGTGGAAAAGAAATGCATATACTGCTGTTTATGGGTGAAAACTACTCCTGCAGAATTTGGTAATTTGGGGTGTGGATGAGGAATGAATTTAAACCTTAAACAAATGCACTGCGCGGTGAGTGCTTGTAGATTCGCGAGATCAATCTGTGCAAGTCCGGACTAAACCAAGAAATGGCCGTTCCAGACTTGTTTCGGTCACAAAGTGAAGGAGATGGGGTTGATCTTAGGGAGGGAAGCGAAGAAGGTGTTGATATTATGAAGGTGTTGGCTTGCTTATGACTTGTAATGTAAAGGTGAACAGGCTTGTGATTGATGCAAGCAAGTTCGGGTGTTTGAATACGTTTTTGTATTAACACTTGGTTTTTCTGTCTCGTCTGAACTTGTGTTGTTGTTTGAAATAGGGCGGAGAACCTATTTATACAAGTCATTGAGCCTCATTCACGTCTCTCGTGGGAAGTGGAGGAAGTGGAGTGATGGAGTAGTGGAGTTGTGCGTCGACCAGTCTTGCCCACTTCTCCTGTTCATCTCTAACCGTCCATGACTTCGACACGTTCTTGTGATGGCGCGTTGCACGCCGCACGCCGTAAACCGCCGAGACCAATACCCAGTATGTATCCCCGATTTGTGACATGATTGATGTCTGGAATGTGTGGATCGTGGATCCACGAAAGATAGCATGTAATGCTGAATTGAATAACTGTGTTATTCAGGAAGTCGATACTTGTGAAGTATCGTGTGTATTTTATACAGTCTTGCATTATGGTGTGGTAAAGTGATGGGTAATGACGCCTCACCGACCAAATAACTCCCGACCAGGGTTGTATAACCAAGTCTGGTGAAGTTGGACGGATGAGATGATCTTTGAGACACTCATCTCTGCGACCGTTAATGAATATTAGGGTTTTTTGAAGAGGTGCGCAAGCATCACTCTTGACTTGGTCGAAACCAAGCATGGAAAGGGATTTGGAGAGGGCCGACCGGGCATGTGTGTAGACGGCATGCCGGTGTGCACGCCCATACCTCACCGTCCCATGAAGGCGCGATCTAGGCCACTCAATTTGACCGGTAAAGTTGAGTGGTTGAGATCGGTTTGCGGCAGGAAATTGATGCCGCAAAAGGCCGCGCATCATGCTTTTCCGTCGCGCGTTCCAAGACGACCTAATTTGGTCGGTCTTGGTCGATGGGTTTGACGTGAAGATGGCAGGCTGGTGTTCATGCCTATACCTGAATATCCCATGAAAACGTGATCTAAGCCATTCAAATCATCCGGTGAAGTTGAGTGGTCGAGATCAGTTTGCAATTTGGGAAGTATAACCACGCATGTTTGGGCGGGCGTTTTGGATTAGCCGGGCATGATATGCCTTGGCCGATCACATGAGGAGGTAGATGGGCCCACAGTGGTCATGCTGGTATGACCGGCCCTTGTTTAATCTAATCTGTGACCCTCCATTTGTGCCGGAGAAGATGGACGCGCGTGATGGCTTGAAACCCTAATTTTGGCTTTCAAAGCCGTGCGCCATCTCTTGTTTGGGTGACGATTCTGTCACGGCCAAACATTGTTGGTCTTGACCGATTGGTCAAGTGTGCAGGCGGGCCCACGGTGATCGTATTGATATGCTCTGGGCCCTTTGAATCTACATCTACACCCTCCATCTATACCTGCGAAGATGGATGGTTGAGATTGTTTTGCGACACATGTAATATGCCGCAAACCATTATTTAGGGTTTTCCGTCCATAATGCTTGGTATGAACGTCTTTTGGCAAGCAAAGGCCAATGGCCGACCATGCGGGGTCGGCCGTGGGTATTCCATACCGCAGGGGTGATGGAATTGATGCGGGGTCATCCAATCATGCTTATGGAGTTGGATGATCTGCGATCGAGATCATATCCGGACCGATACGGTCAGTCCAGGATGCTCAATCGGGCTAGTATAACACACCGAGAGGGCTCAATCGGGCTAGTATAACACACCGAGAGGGGCTCGGGCTAGTATAACACACCGAGAATCAGCCTGTACGGGTATTTCATACATGGTTTCATTATAGTGCTTGGAGGTTCGTGTTATTATGTAAGAGTAACACTCAGTCGTCATGCCACACTGATAATGAGTACTTTGGAAATACAAGGCTGATATGAAATTCACGGGGAAGGGATTGTTGCCACATGCTCCAACCTGGAGGAATTTCATGTATTCACGAGAATGGGATTGTTGCTACATGCTCCATTCTTGGTGAATTAAGTGAGGGAGTATCCAACACTTATAAATGGCTTTATCTTTTACAAGATGTGCCGCATGATTTTTCTCGGTTTTTTACAAATTTAACCTTGAACGAAAATCCACCATCAACATTAAGTCCCCTGCCTAGCACATAATGGTTACACTATTGTGTGGTAGGCATGAGATGGTGACAGATTAAAGATAAAACTTATGAGGCAAAGTTAGATGTTACCGGGAGAGACGGGTTATCCCGTCCTTGGAGTATGTTACGTTTAAAAGGCATATAGGAGAGCGTTCCCCTAGTATGATGTCGGTCTTGCCTGCTTCGATCGACCTTTCTATGCCTGCTTCGGCCGAGGCCCGCTCCGTGCTTGCTCCGCTCGATCGTGGGGTTGTGCCTAATCGACGGACTGCTGTGCTCGCTTCGTTGGTGGGGCTCTGCGCTGCTTGATCGAACGTGGGCTTGAATTTCGTGAACATGATTCCCATGACATGAGAGAACCGTGTTGTGCAAATAAATGTGGTCCCGCCATATATGCTTGATTGAACGTGGGTCCCATATCGTGTATGCCTGACTGAATGTCAACTTTATACCAGCCTCATGCCCTTGACCAACACCGGTCTTGAAACTTAAGCAATACCGGACTTGACTTGATCAATACCAGACTTGAATATTAAGCAATACCAGACTTGAAACTTGAGTGATACCGGACTCGTCACTTGATCAATACCGGACTTGAAGCTTGAGCAATACCGGACTTGTAACTTGAGTGATACCGGACTTGAAACTTATACCGGACTTGAAACTTGTACCGGACTGAAACTTGCACCTGACTTGAAATCAATACGGTGAAACTTGCACTGACTTGAAATCAATGCAGTGAAACTTGCACCGACTTGAAATCAATACGGTGAAACTTGCACCGACTTGAAATCAATACCAGATGAAACTTGCAGGACTTGAAAACTAATACCGGTCTTGAAATCCGCATCGAATTTGAGCCGGACCGGTTTTGTGTGCTCCGATGTGAGTTGTGTCTTGCCGTGTGTGACTACATCTCTCATGTGCTTTCATACAAGTTCTAACTCCTGCCTTTTATTTCATTGTGGAAGAAAAGAATCCCCGTTGAGATGTCTTCTTTAGATAATGCCGTACCAAGTCAGGAAGTGTTGGCAGTTTCAAGGATATGCCGAACATTGATGATGAGTTGTTCACCGCGCCCTTCCAACTATATGAAAATATCCGTTCCACAGAATAGCCCTCCTCCTATCGACTTCAGGGTTTTTCATGCTCGCCGGGTCCTCATGAAGGATGGATGAGACGTATGTTGAGCAATGAGTACATCAAAGATAACTTGACCAGAGCGCAGATTGTTGATGTAGCTTGAGTGTTGAAACGACTTGAGAGGATGTTAAAGTGGCTTAAGTGCGAACGTTGAGGTGGATCTGGAGAGAGTGTTGAAGTAGGATTATGAAGCGAAAAGGGGTCCCGGAGAGAGCATTGAGGCGGCTCTTGAATAGACCATTGAAGAAGCTTCTGCTAGAGGGAGTGTTGAAGTGTTTCCCTCTTCAGTTCAATTTACCCTTGCGAATTCCATGTTTCTTGGTGACCACATCTCTCATGTTGAAGAATTCCTTGGTAGCGGTGAAGGAACTTCATGCTGAGCCTCAGTCCCCAAGTGTGGTTCGTTATCTTCTTGAGGCTTCTCCCTTGAGGTATCGGCTCCAGTGGAAGATTGCCGTCATAGAGCGTTGATACGTTGCACCGGTATTCCTTAAACCAAATGGCAGTATGGTATAATAAAATTTTCCGAGAGGAGTTCGAAAAGATATCTTACTTGCATCATGATCGTACATTCTTATCTGGTTGTAGCCGTTGCATCCATCCATGGAGGAGAACATCTTTGTGTCCATTTGTTTGCATCTACTAACATGTCGATGTCGGGTAGAGGAGGATTGTTTTTTGGAGCAGCACACTGTTCAAGTTTCAAGTCTATGCAGACCCGATCTATCCATTTTCCTCGTGTCCGAACCGCAATCGTTTAACCGACTTGGATCCAGGTATGACATGTAGATGATGGATGACCAATTTTCATCTAAATCCGGCATTTCTTCATATCTCCAAGCGAACATGTCCTGATACTCTTTGAGAAGTTCCACGAGCTTCGTGCGTTTATCCGTACACAAGGTTGAGCTGATGGAGATAGGCCTAGGAGATTCCTCAACGATTTCAATCTCATCAGTTGTGGAGTTGGTGCCCTCTTGCAGCTGTTGTGGAGTATCTAGCACTTGTTGTTGTGGTTCGTTGCTGTCGTAGCATTCCATTGGGTGGAGAGACTGGGTAGCAGTATCCCCCGCTAATTGATAATGGCAGTATCGGTATACCGTTTTCCCTTTCTGGTCACGACTCGCCACAAAAGTGCGTTCCCTCTTCGTGTGAACGTGGGTCGTGGCTTTACAGGATGGAGAAGAATGCTTCGTCAGCAAAGATGCATTGTGGGTTTTAGCTCTCAATGATGCAAGCCGGTCTTCTTCCTGAATTGACGCCCACGTGGGGAGTGGGATGCAACGAACTTGTCTGATTCTTTCAGCGGAGCTCCTCCCGTATGTGCTGGTTTGGTTTCCCTTGAAGTCCGTCACTGTGGTAGGATTCCGTACGACCTTGCCTGGGAGAACCTTGGATGTCCTGAGAGTCTTGATTGTAATCACATTCGAAGACGCTCCTGTATAGATAAGGGGCATCTTGAACTCTGAATCCTTGATGCGTGCGGTGACATGTAGGTCACGGTCGTGACCTTCCTCTGGTTGATTGCAGCAAAACGTCTCCGCGCGCTTCTTCGAGAGGTGTGAAAGTTTGCATAAACTTTCCACTAGAGAAACCGCTTCCCGATCCACCGGCCTCTGGTTCATAGTGAAACTATTGACTTGAGGAAGATCGTTGCGAGGATCAGTCCCCAGTGTAGGAGCCTCCACGACAGGACCGCTCATATCTGATGTTGCTTCTTTGATCAGGTCCATGTAGGTCCGTGCCATTGAAGTACCTTCTCCGGTGCGTTGAATTCATTCCTTGTTGGCTCCGGGGCTGTTCGGGTCATGTGGAAATCGATCAGTTAATGTCTTAAGAAAAGTGAGTACCTCTTTCCGAGTTACGGCCATATCCGTTTGAGTCTTGACAAGAACTTCCTGCTTTTCCATCAAGTCTGCAATGGTAATGGGAGATGGTCCTCCTCTCGCCCCTCCGGTTCCTCGTCCTGATGAAGGAGTGGAAGTTGTTGCTCTGGTGACTACCGGAGGTGTTACACTTGATGAGATGCCAGGACTTGTAGCTGCTCTGGCTCTGGTGATGGGAGGTGTTGTAATATCACTGCTGAGTGATCGAATTGAACGTTCCCATCCTCTGTACTCACGTGTTCCTTGATTGATCTCTCCTTCCTCAAGCATTTCTTCACGGCTTCGACAAGGGTCTTGAGATATAAATCTTCCAGCAGGGATCCGTAAGCCTGCAGGCTCCATTTCTTTATTCGGTAGACGTTGTAGTACTCCGGACAAGTCCTCTCCTCTGTGGAGTTGCCTCGGTTCTTCATTGTTGACTGGACCATGTTGTTCATCTTACCGAGTCACCTGCGTGTTACGCGCTCTTTTGCCTCTCCACCGGTAAAGGTGTGACTCGACTAAGGATTTAGCATTTCTTGCTTTGCTTGAGTAGATGCCTGCCGATCCTTCTTGTAATTGTCTTTGCTATGTCATTCAAAAGGCGAAATGTCTCGCTCTGTCTTACGGGTGATACAGCTTGATTTGCCAAGACATCCTCCAGCATTCTATCTACACTTCCCATGGTATCTCGAACCGCTTTGTGGTTTCCTGATAAGGATGCATCGTGAGCCGAAAACCGAAGAATTGAGAATTCAATTTTTTGCAACCGATAGATCAACCTCCCACTGTGGTCGCCAATTGTTTATGGGTGAAAACTACTCCTGCAGAATTTGGTAATTTGGGGTGTGGATGAGGAATGAATTTAAACCTTAAACAAATGCACTGCGCGGTGAGTGCTTGTAGATTCGAGAGATCAATCTGTGCAAGTCCGGCCTAAACCAAGAAATGGCCGTTCCAGACTTGTTTCGGTCACAAAGTGAAGGAGATAGGGTTGATCTTAGGGAGGGAAGCAAAGAAGGTGTTGAGATTGTGAAGGTGTTGGCTTGCTTATGACTTGTAACAGAAAGGTGAACAGGCTTGTGATTGATGCAAGCAAGTTCTGGGTGTTTGAATACGTTTTTGTATTAACACTTGGTTTTCTGTCTCGTCTGAACTTGTGTTGTTGTTTGAAATAAGGCGGAGAACCTATTTATACAAGTCATTGAGCCTCATTCACGTCTCTCGTGGGAAGTGGAGGAAGTGGAGTGATGGAGTAGTGGAGTTGTGCGTCGACCAGTCTTGCCCACTTCTCCTGTTCATCTCTAACCGTCCATGACTTCCACGACACGTTCTTGTGATGGCGCGTTGCACGCCGCACGCCGTAAACCGCCGAGACCAATACCCCAGTATGTATCCCCCAGTTTGTGACATGATTGATGTCCGGAATGTGTGGATCGTGGATCCACGAAAGATAGCATGTAATCTTTGAATTGAATATTGTGTTATTCGGGAAGTCAATACTTGTGAAGTATCGTGTGTATTTTATGTGTGTCTTTGCATTATGGTGTGGTAAAGTGATGGGTAATGACGCCTCACCGACCAAATAACTCCGACTGTGGTTGTATAACCAAGGCTGGTGAAGTTGGACGGATGAGATGATCTTTGAGACACTCATCTGCGACCGTTAATGAATATTAGGGTTTTTGAAGAGGTGCGCAAGCATCACTCTTCAGCTTGGTCGAAACCAAGCATGGAAAGGGATTTGGAGAGGGCCGACCGGGCATGTGTATAGACGGCATGCCGTTGTGCACGCCCATACCTCACCGTCCCATGAAGGCGCGTTCTAGGCCACTCAATTTGACCGGTAAAGTTGAGTGGTTGAGATCGGTTTGCGGCAGGAAATTGATGCCGCAAAAGGCCACGCATCATGCTTTTCCGTCGCGCGTTCCAAGACGACCTAATTTGGTCGGTCTTGGTCGATGGGTTTGACGTGAAGATGGCAGGCTGGTGTTCATGCCTATACCGAATATCCCATGAAAACGTGATCTAAGCCATTCAAATCATCCGGAGAAGTTGAGTGGTCGAGATCGGTTTGCAGCAATTTGGGAAGTATAACCACGCATGTTTGGGCGGGCGTTTTGGATTATCCGGGCATGATATGCCTTGGCCGATCACATGAGGAGGTAGATGGGCCCACAAAGTGGTCATCTTTGGTATGACCGGCCCTTGTTTAATCTAATCTGTGACCCTCCATTTGTGCCGGAGAAGATGGACGCGCGTGATGGCTTGAAACCCTAATTTTGGCTTTCAAAGCCGTGCGCCATCTCTTGTTTGGGTGACGATTCTGTCACGGCCAAACATTGTTGGTCTTGACCGATTGGTCAAGTGTGTAGGCGGGCCCACGGTGATCGTATTGACATGCTCTGGGCCCTTTGAATCTACATCTACACCCTCCATCTATACCTGCGAAGATGGATGGTTGAGATTGTTTTGCGACACATGTAATATGCCGCAAACCATTATTTAGGGTTTTCCGTCCATAATGCTTGGTATGAACGTATTTTTGTAAAGCAAAGGCCAATGGCCGACCATGCGGGGTCGGCCGTGGGTATTCCATACCTGCTTGGGGGTGATGGAATTGATGCGGGGTCATCCAATCATGCTTATGGAGTTGGATGACTGCGATCGATCATATCCGGACCGATACGGTCGGTCCGGATGCTCAATCGGGCTAGTATAACACACCGAGAGGGGCTCAATCGGGCTAGTATAACACACGAGAGAGGGGCTCGGGCTAGTATAACACACCGAGAATCGGCACAGACGGGTATTTCGTACATGGTTTCATTATAGTGCTTGGAGGTTCGTGTTATTCTCGTAAGAGTAACACTCGGTCGTCATGCCACACCGATAATGAGTACTTTGAAATACAAGGCTGATATGAAATTCACGAGGAAGGGATTGTTGCCACATGCTCCAACCGGAGGAATTTCATGTATTCACGAGAATGGGATTGTTGCTACATGCTCCATTCTTGGTGAATTAAGTGAGGAGTATCCAACACTTATAAATGGCTTTATCTTTTACAAGATGTCGGCGCATGATTTTTCTCGGTTTTTTACAAATTTAACCTTGAACGAAAATCCACCATCAACATTAAGTCCCCCGCCTAGCACATAATGGTTACACTATTGTGTGGTAGGCATGAGATGGTGACGATTAAAGATAAAACTTATGAGGCAAAGTTAGATGTTACCGGGAGAGACGGGTTATCTGTCCTTGGGTATGTTACGTTTAAAAGGCATATAGGAGAGCGTTCCCCTAGTATGATGTCGGTCTTGCCTGCTTCGATCGACCTTTCTATGCCTGCTTCGGTCGAGGGGCCGCTCCGTGCTTGCTCCGCTCGATCGTGGGGTTGTGCCTAATCGACGAATTTCTTTGTGCTCGCTTCGTTGGTGGGGCTCTGCGCTGCTTGATCGAACGTGGGCTTGAATTTCGTGAACATGATTCCCATGACATGAGAGAACCGTGTTGTGCAAATAAATGTGGTCCCGCCATATATGCTTGATTGAACGTGGGTCCCATATCGTGTATGCCGATGAATGTCAACTTTATACCAGCCTCATGCCCTTGACCAACACCGGTCTTGAAACTTAAGCAATACTAGGACTTGACTTGATCAATACCAGACTTGAATATTAAGCAATACCGGACTTGAAACTTGAGTGATACTAGGACTCGTCACTTGATCAATACCGGACTTGAAGCTTGAGCAATACTAGGACTTGTAACTTGAGTGATACCGGACTTGAAACTTATACTAGGACTTGAAACTTGACTGAAACTTGCACCGACTTGAAATCAATACAGATCGAAACTTGCACCCGACTTGAAATCAATACCAGACTGAAACTTGCACCTGACTTGAAATCAATACCAGACTGAAACTTGCACCGGACTTGAAAACTAATACCAGTCTTGAAATCCATCGAATTTGAGCCGGACCGGTTTTGTGTGCTCCGATGTGAGTTGTGTCTTGCCGTGTGTGACTACATCTCTCATGTGCTTTCATACAAGTTCTAACTCCGCCTTTTATTTCATTGTGGAAGAAAAGAATCCCCGTTGAGATGTCTTCTTTAGATAATCTGGTACCAAGTCGGGAAGTGTTGGCGTTTCAAGGATATGCCGAACATTGATGATGAGTTGTTCACCGCGCCCTTCCAACTATATGAAAATATCCGTTCCACAGAATAGCCCTCCTCCTATCGACTTCGGGGGTTTTCATGCTCGCTGGGTCCTCATGAAGGATGGATGAGGACGTATGTTGAGCAATGAGTACATCAAAGATAACTTGACCGGAGCGCTTGATTGTTGATGTAGCTTGAGTGTTGAAACGACTTGAGAGGATGTTAAAGTGGCTTCAGTGCGAGCGTTGAGGTGGATCTGGAGAGAGTGTTGAAGTAGGATTATGAAGCGAAAAGGGGTCCCGGAGAGAGCATTGAGGTGGCTCTTGAATAGACCATTGAAGAAGCTTCGCTAGAGGGAGTGTTGAAGTGTTTCCCTCTTGATTCAATTTACCCTTGCGAATTCCATGTTTCTTGGTGACCACATCTCTCATGTTGAAGAATTCCTTGATCGACGGTGAAGGAACTTCATGCTCGAGCCTCGATCCCCAAGTGTGGTTCGTTATCTTCTTGAGATATGGAATGCTCCCTTGAGGTATCGGCTCCAGTGGAAGATTGCCGTCATAGAGCGTTGATACGTTATCTCCTGTTGGTGAGTATTCCTTAAACCAAATGGCGGTATGGTATAATAAAATTTTCCGAGAGGAGTTCGAAAAGATATCTTACTTGCATCATGCTCGTACATTCTTATCTGGTTGTAGCCGCTGCATCCATCCATGGAGGAGAACATCTTTGTGTCCATTCTTGTTTGCATCTACTAACATGTCGATGTCGTGTAGAGGAGGATTGTTTTTGGAGCAGAACACTGTTCAAGTTTTCTAACAAGTCTATGCAGGCACCCGATCTATCCATTTTCCTCGTGTCCGAACTGCAATTGTTTAACCGACTTGGATCCAGGTATGACATGTAGATGATGGATGACCAATTTTCATCTAAATCCGGCATTTCTTCATATCTCCAAGCGAACATGTCCTGATACTCTTTGAGAAGTTCCACGAGCTTCGTGCGTTTATCCGTACACAAGGTTGGTGATGGAGATAGGCCTAGGAGATTCCTCAACGATTTCAATCTCATCGGTTGTGGAGTTGGTGCCCTCTTGCACTGTTGTGGAGTATCTAGCACTTGTTGTTGTGGTTCGTTCTTTGTCGTAGCATTCCATTGGGTGGAGAGACCGGTAGCAGTATCCCCCGCTAATTGATAATGGCAGTATCGGTATACCGTTTTCCCTTTCTGGTCACGACTCGCCACAAAAGTGCGTTCCCTCTTCGTGTGAACGTGGGTCGTGGCTTTACAGGATGGAGAAGAATGCTTCGTCAGCAAAGATGCATTGTGGGTTTTAGCTCTCAATGATGCAAGCCGGTCTTCTTCCTGAATTGACGCCCACGTGGGGAGTGGGATGCAACGAACTTGTAACGATTCTTTCATGCGGAGCTCCTCCCGTATGTCTTTGGTTTGGTTTCCCTTGAAGTCCGTCATTGTGGTAGGATTCCGTACGACCTTGCACAGGAGAACCTTGGATGTCTGAGAGTCTTGATTGTAATCACATTCGAAGACGCTCCTGTGTAGATAAGGGGCGTCTTGAACTCTGAATCCTTGATGCGTGCGGTGACATGTAGGTCACGGTCGTGACCTTCCTCTGGTTGATTGCAGCAAAACGTCTCCGCGCGCTTCTTCGAGAGGTGTGAAAGTTTGCATAAACTTTCCACTAGAGAAACCGCTTCCCGATCCACCGGCCTCTGGTTCATAGTGAAACTATTGACTTGAGGAAGATCGTTGCGAGGATCAGTCCCCAGTGTAGGAGCCTCCACGACAGGGACCGCTCATATCTCGATGTCGCTTCTTTGATCGAGGTCCATGTAGGTCCGTGCCATTGAAGTACCTTCTCCGGTGCGTTGAATTCATTCCTTGTTGGCTCCAGGGGCTGTTGCGGGTCATGTGGAAATCGATCAGTTAATGTCTTAAGAAAAGTGAGTACCTCTTTCCGAGTTACGGCCATATCCGTTTGAGTCTTGACAAGAACTTCCTGCTTTTCCATCAAGTCTGCAATGGTAATGGGAGATGGTCCTCCTCTCGCCCCTCCGGTTCCTCGTCCTGATGAAGGAGTGGAAGTTGTTGCTCTGGTGACTACCGGAGGTGTTACACTTGATGAGATGCCAGGACTTGTAGCCGCTCGGCTCTCGGTGATGGGAGGTGTTGTAATATCACCGCTTGAGTGATCGAATTGAACGTTCCCATCCTCGTACTCACGTGTTCCTTGATTGATCTCTCCTTCCTCAAGCATTTCTTCACGGCTTCGACAAGGGTCTTGAGATATAAATCTTCCAGCAGGGATCCGTAAGCTGCAGGCTCCATTTCTTTATTCGGTAGACGTTGTAGTACTCCGGACAAGTCCTCTCCTCTGTGGAGTTGCCTCGGTTCTTCATTGTTGACTGGACCATGTTGTTCGTCTCTCCTGAGTCCCCTGTGATTACGCGCTCTTTTGCCTCTCCTTTGGTAAAGGTGTGACTCGACTAAGGATTTAGCATTTCTTGCCTTTGCTTGAGTAGATGCCTGCCGATCCTTCTTGTAATTGTCTTTGCTATGTCATTCAAAAGGCGAAATGTCTCGCTCTGTCTTCCGGTGATACCGGCTTGATTTGCCAAGACATCCTCCAAGCATTCTATCTACACTTCCCATGGTATCGAACCGCTTTGTGGTTTCTGATAAGGATGCATCGTGAGCCGAAAACCGAAGAATTGAGAATTCAATTTTTGCAACCGATAGATCAACCTCCCTTTGTGGTCGCCAATTGTTTATGGGTGAAAACTACTCCTGCAGAATTTGGTAATTTGGGGTGTGGATGAGGAATGAATTTAAACCTTAAACAAATGCCTTTGCGCGGTGAGTGCTTGTAGATTCGAGAGATCAATCTGTGCAAGTCAGGCCTAAACCAAGAAATGGCCGTTCCGGACTTGTTTCGGTCACAAAGTGAAGGAGATAGGGTTGATCTTAGGGAGGGAAGCAAAGAAGGTGTTGAGATTGTGAAGGTGTTGGCTTGCTTATGACTTGTAAAGTAAAGGTGAACAGGCTTGTGATTGATGCAAGCAAGTTCGGGTGTTTGAATACGTTTTTGTATTAACACTTGGTTTTCTGTCTCGTCCGAACTTGTGTTGTTGTTTGAAATAGGGCGGAGAACCTATTTATACAAGTCATTGAGCCTCATTCACGTCTCTCGTGGGAAGTGGAGGAAGTGGAGTGATGGAGTAGTGGAGTTGTGCGTCGACCCAGTCTTGCCCACTTCTCCTGTTCATCTCTAACCGTCCATGACTTCACGACACGTTCTTGTGATGGCGCGTTGCACGCGCTGCACGCTGTAAACCGCCAGACCAATACCCAGATATGTATCCCCGGTTTGTGACATGATTGATGTACGGAATGTGTGGATCGTGGATCCACGAAAGATAGCATGTAATCTTTGAATTGAATATTTGTGTTATTCGGGAAGTCAATACTTGTGAAGTATCGTGTGTATTTTATGCGGAGTCTTTGCATTATGGTGTGGTAAAGTGATGGGTAATGACGCCTCACTGACCAAATAACTCCCGACCATGGTTGTATAACCAAGTGGTGAAGTTGGACGGATGAGATGATCTTTGAGACACTCATCTGCGGCCAGTTAATGAATATTAGGGTTTTTGAAGAGGTGCGCAAGCATCACTCTTGACTTGGTCGAAACCAAGCATGGAAAGGGATTTGGAGAGGGCCGACCGGGCATGTGTATAGACGGCATGCCGTTGTGCACGCCCATACCTCACCGTCCCATGAAGGCGCGTTCTAGGCCACTCAATTTGACCGGTAAAGTTGAGTGGTTGAGATCGGTTTGCGGCAGGAAATTGATGCCGCAAAAGGCCACGCATCATGCTTTTCCGTCGCGCGTTCCAAGACGACCTAATTTGGTCGGTCTTGGTCGATGGGTTTGACGTGAAGATGGCAGGCTGGTGTTCATGCCTATACCTGAATATCCCATGAAAACGTGATCTAAGCCATTCAAATCATCCGGAGAAGTTGAGTGGTCGAGATCAGTTTGCAATTTGGGAAGTATAACCACGCATGTTTGGGCGGGCGTTTTGGATTAGCCGGGCATGATATGCCTTGGCCGATCACATGAGGAGGTAGATGGGCCCACAGTGGTCATGCTGGTATGACCGGCCCTTGTTTAATCTAATCTGTGACCCTCCATTTGTGCGAGGAGAAGATGGACGCGCGTGATGGCTTGAAACCCTAATTTTGGCTTTCAAAGCCGTGCGCCATCTCTTGTTTGGGTGACGATTCTGTCACGGCCAAACATTGTTGGTCTTGACCGATTGGTCAAGTGTGTAGGCGGGCCCACGGTGATCGTATTGACATGCTCTGGGCCCTTTGAATCTACATCTACACCCTCCATCTATACCTGCGAAGATGGATGGTTGAGATTGTTTTGCGACACATGTAATATGCCGCAAACAATTATTTAGGGTTTTAGTCCATAATGCTTGGTATGAACGTCTTTTGGCAAGCAAAGGCCAATGGCCGACCATGCGGGGTCGGCGTGGGTATTCCATACCTGCTTGGGGGTGATGGAATTGATGCGGGGTCATCCAATCATGCTTATGGAGTTGGATGACTGCGATCGAGATCATATCCGGACCGATACGGTCAGTCAGGATGCTCAATCGGGCTAGTATAACACACCGAGAGGGGCTCAATCGGGCTAGTATAACACACCGAGAGGGCTCGGGCTAGTATAACACCGAGAATCGGCCTGTACGGGTATTTCGTACATGGTTTCATTATAGTGCTTGGAGGTTCGTGTTATTCGTAAGAGTAACACTCGGTCGTCATGCCACAGCGATAATGAGTCTTTGGAAATACAAGGCTGATATGAAATTCACGAGGAAGGGATTGTTGCCACATGCTCCAAACTGGAGGATTTCATGTATTCACGAGAATGGGATTGTTGCTACATGCTCCATTCTTGGTGAATTAAGTGAGGGAGTATCCAACACTTGTAAATGGCCTTATCTTTTACAAGATGTCAGCGCATGATTTTTCTGGTTTTTACAAATTTAACCTTAAACGAAAATCCACCATCAACATTAAGTCCACGCCTAGCACATAATGGTTACACTATTGTGTGGTAGGCATGAGATGGTGTGATTAAAGATAAAACTTATGAGGCAAAGTTAGATGTTACCGGAGAGACGGGTTATCTGTCCTTGGAGTATGTTACGTTTAAAAGGCATATAGGAGAGCGTTCCCCTAGTATGATGTCGGTCTTGCCTGCTTCGATCGACCTTTCTATGCCTGCGCCGGTCGAGGGCCCGCTCCGTGCTTGCTCCGCTCGATCGTGGGGTTGTGCCTAATCGACGGATCTGTTGTGCTGCTTCGTTGGTGGGGGCTCTGCGCTGCTTGATCGAACGTGGGCTTGAATTTCGTGAACATGATTCCCATGACATGAGAGAACCGTGTTGTGCAAATAAATGTGGTCCGCCATATATGCTTGATTGAACGTGGGTCCCATATCGTGTATGCTTGATGAATGTCAACTTTATACTGACCTCATGCCCTTGACCAACACCGGTCTTGAAACTTAAGCAATACTAGGACTTGACTTGATCAATACCAGACTTGAATATTAAGCAATACCGGACTTGAAACTTGAGTGATCTAGGACTCGTCACTTGATCAATACTAGGACTTGAAGCTTGAGCAATACTAGGACTTGTAACTTGAGTGATAAGGACTTGAAACTTATACTAGGACTTGAAACTTGGACTGAAACTTGCACGACTTGAAATCAATACGATCTGAAACTTGCACTGACTTGAAATCAATACCGGTGAAACTTGCACGACTTGAAATCAATACCAGACCGAAACTTGCACCAGGACTTGAAAACTAATACCAGTCTTGAAATCCATCAATTTGAGCGGGCCCGGTTTGTGTAGGCTCCGATGTGAGTTGTGTCTTGCCGTGTGTGACTACATCTCTCATGTGCTTTCATACAAGTTCTAACTCCTGCCTTTTATTTCATTGTGGAAGAAAAGAATCCCCGTTGAGATGTCTTCTTTAGATAATGCCGGTACCAAGTCAGGAAGTGTTGGCAGTTTCAAGGATATGCCGAACATTGATGATGAGTTGTTCACCGCGCCCTTCCAACTATATGAAAATATCCGTTCCACAGAATAGCCCTCCTCCTATCGACTTGGGTTTTTCATGCTCGCTGGGTCCTCATGAAGGATGGATGAGGCGTATGTTGAGCAATGAGTACATCAAAGATAACTTGACCAGAGCGCAGATTGTTGATGTAGCTTGAGTGTTGAAACGACTTGAGAGGATGTTAAAGTGGCTTCTGGTGCGAACGTTGAGGTGGATCCTGGAGAGAGTGTTGAAGTAGGATTATGAAGCGAAAAGGGGTCCCGGAGAGAGCATTGAGGCGGCTCTTGAATAGACCATTGAAGAAGCTTCACGCTAGAGGGAGTGTTGAAGTGTTTCCCTCTTGATTCAATTTACCCTTGACCGAATTCCATGTTTCTTGGACCGACCACATCTCTCATGTTGAAGAATTCCTTGGCATTGACGGTGAAGGAACTTCATGATGAGCCTCGGTGGTTTTCCCCAAGTGTGGTTCGTTATCTTCTTGAGGCTGCTCCCTTGAGGTATCGGCTCATAAGTGGAAGATTGCCGTCATAGAGCGTTGATACATTGCACCGGTATTCCTTAAACCAAATGGCAGTATGGTATAATAAAATTTTCCGAGAGGAGTTCGAAAAGATATCTTACTTGCATCATGCTCGTACATTCTTATCTGGTTGTAGCCATTGCATCCATCCATGGAGGAGAACATCTTTGTGTCCATTGTTTGCATCTACTAACATGTCGATGTTAGGTAGAGGAGGATTGTTTTTTGGAGCAGCACCTGTTCAAGTTTCTGAAGTCTATGCAGCACCTGATCTATCCATTTTCCTCGTGTATGAACTGCAACTGTTTAACCGACTTGGATCCAGGTATGACATGTAGATGATGGATGACCAATTTTCATCTAAATCCGGCATTTCTTCATATCTCCAAGCGAACATGTCCTGATACTCTTTGAGAAGTTCCACGAGCTTCGTGCGTTTATCCGTACACAAGGTTGGTGATGGAGATAGGCCTAGGAGATTCCTCAACGATTTCAATCTCATCGGTTGTGGAGTTGGTGCCCTCTTGCAGCTGTTGTGGAGTATCTAGCACTTGTTGTTGTGGTTCGTTCTTTGTCGTAGCATTCCATTGGGTGGAGACCGGGTGCAGTATCCCCGCTAATTGATAATGGCGAGTGTCGGTATACCGTTTTCCCTTTCGGTCACGACTCGCCACAAAAAGTGCGTTCCCTCTTCGTGTGAACGTGGGTCGTGGCTTTACGGGATGGAGAAGAATGCTTCGTCGGCAAAGATGCATTGTGGGTTTTAGCTCTCAATGATGCAAGCCGGTCTTCTTCTGAATTGACGCCCACGTGGGGAGTGGGATGCAACGAACTTGTCCGATTCTTTCAGCGGAGCTCCTCCCGTATGTCTTTGGTTTGGTTTCCCTTGAAGTCCGTCATTGTGGTAGGATTCCGTACGACCTTGCACAGGAGAACCTTGGATGTCCGAGAGTCTTGATTGTAATCACATTCGAAGACGCTCCTGTGTAGATAAGGGCGTCTTGAACTCGAATCCTTGATGCGTGCGGTGACATGTAGGTCACGGTCGTGACCTTCCTCCGGTTGATTGCGGCAAAACGTCTCGCGCGCTTCTTGAGAGGTGTGAAAGTTTGCATAAACTTTCCACTAGAGAAACCGCTTCCCGATCCACCGGCCTCTGGTTCATAGTGAAACTATTGACTTGAGGAAGATCGTTGCGAGGATCGGTCCCAGTGTAGGAGCCTCCACGACAGGACGCCGCTCATCTCGATGTCGCTTCTTTGATCGGGTCCATGTAGGTCCGTGCCATTGAAGTACCTTCTCCGGTGCGTTGAATTCATTCCTTGTTGGCTCCGGGGCTGTTGCGGGTCATGTGGAAATCGATCGATTAATGTCTTAAGAAAAGTGAGTACCTCTTTCCGAGTTACGGCCATATCCGTTTGAGTCTTGACAAGAACTTCATGCTTTTCCATCAAGTCTGCAATGGTAATGGGAGATGGTCCTCCTCTCGCCCCTCCGGTTCCTCGTCACGATGAAGGAGTGGAAGTTGTTGCTCGGTGACTACGGAGGTGTTACACTTGATGAGATGCCGAGGACTTGTAGCTGCTCGGCTCTGGTGATGGGAGGTGTTGTAATATCACTGCCGAGTGATCGAATTGAACGTTCCCATCCCTCTGTACTCACGTGTTCCTTGATTGATCTCTCCTTCCTCAAGCATTTCTTCACGGCTTCGACAAGGGTCTTGAGATATAAATCTTCCAGCGAGGGATCCGTAAGCTGCAGGCTCCATTTCTTTATTCGGTAGACGTTGTAGTACTCAGGACAAGTCCTCTCCTCTCGTGGAGTTGCCTCGGTTCTTCATTGTTGACTGGACCATGTTGTTCATCTTTCCGAGTCACTGCGGTTACGCGCTCTTTTTGCCTCTCCTTTGGTAAAGGTGTGACTCGACTAAGGATTTAGCATTTCTTACCTTTGCTTGAGTAGATGCTGCCGATCCTTCTTGTAATTGTCTTTGTTATGTCATTCAAAAGGCGAAATGTCTCGCTCTGTCTTCGGTGATACCAGCTTGATTTGCCAAGACATCCTCCAAGCATTCTATCTACACTTCCCATGGTATCGAACCACTTTGTGGTTTCTGATGAGGATGCATCGTGAGCCGAAAACCAGAAGAATTGAGAATTCAATTTTTGCAACCGATAGATCAACCTCCCTTTGTGGTCGCCAATTGTTTATGGGTGAAAACTACTCTGCAGAATTTGGTAATTTGGGGTGTGGATGAGGAATGAATTTAAACCTTAAACAAATGCACTGCGCGGTGAGTGCTTGTAGATTCGAGAGATCAATCTGTGCAAGTCCGGCCTAAACCAAGAAATGGCCGTTCCGGACTTGTTTCGGTCACAAAGTGAAGGAGATGGGGTTGATCTTAGGGAGGGAAGCAAAGAAGGTGTTGAGATTGTGAAGGTGTTGGCTTGCTTATGACTTGTGAGTAAAGGTGAACAGGCTTGTGATTGATGCAAGCAAGTTCTGGGTGTTTGAATACGTTTTTGTATTAACACTTGGTTTTCGTGTCTTGTCTCCGAACTTGTGTTGTTGTTTGAAATAGGGCGGAGAACCTATTTATACAAGTCATTGAGCCTCATTCACGTCTCTCGTGGGAAGTGGAGGAAGTGGAGTGATGGAGTAGTGGAGTTGTGCGTCGACCGGTCTTGCCCACTTCTCCTGTTCATCTCTAACCGTCCATGACTTCGACACGTTCTTGTGATGGCGCGTTGCACGCGCATGTCGTAAACCGCAGACCAATACCCCGATATGTATCCCCGATTTGTGACATGATTGATGTCTGGAATGTGTGGATCGTGGATCCACGAAAGATAGCATGTAATCTTTGAATTGAATAACTGTGTTATTCGGGAAGTCAATACTTGTGAAGTATCGTGTGTATTTTATGCGAGTCGCATTATGGTGTGGTAAAGTGATGGGTAATGACGCCTCACTGACCAAATAACTCGACCATGGTTGTATAACCAAGTTGGTGAAGTTGGACGGATGAGATGATCTTTGAGACACTCATCTGCGGCCAGATTAATGAATATTAGGGTTTTTGAAGAGGTGCGCAAGCATCACTCTTGACTTGGTCGAAACCAAGCATGGAAAGGGATTTGGAGAGGGCCGACCAGGGCATGTGTATAGACGGCATGCCGGTGTGCACGCCCATACCTCACTCAGATCCCATGAAGGCGCGTTCTAGGCCACTCAATTTGGCCCGGTAAAGTTGAGTGGTTGAGATCGGTTTGCGGCAGAAATTGATGCCGCAAAAGGCCACGCATCATGCTTTTCCGTCGCGCGTTCCAAGGCGACCTAATTTGGTCGGTCTTGGTCGATGGGTTTGACGTGAAGATGGCAGGTGGTGTTCATGCCTATACGAATATCCCATGAAAACGTGATCTAAGCCATTCAAATCATCCAGGTGAAGTTGAGTGGTCGAGATCGGTTTGCAATTTGGGAAGTATAACCACGCATGTTTGGGCGGGCGTTTTGGATTAGCCGGGCATGATATGCCTTGGCCGATCACATGAGGAGGTAGATGGGCCCACGGTGGTCATCTTTGGTATGGCCGGCCCTTGTTTAATCTAATCTGTGACCCTCCATTTGTGCTAGGGAGAAGATGGACGCGCGTGATGGCTTGAAACCTAATTTTGGCTTTCAAAGCCGTGCGCCATCTCTTGTTTGGGTGACGATTCTGTCACGGCCAAACATTGTTGGTCTTGACCGATTGGTCAAGTGTGTAGGCGGGCCCACGGTGATCGTATTGACATGCTCTCGGGCCCTTTGAATCTACATCTACACCCTCCATCTATACCTGCGAAGATGGATGGTTGAGATTGTTTTGCGACACATGTAATATGCATGCAAACCATTATTTAGGGTTTAAAGTCCATAATGCTTGGTATGAACGTCTTTTGGCAAGCAAAGGCCAATGGCCGACCATGCGGGGTCGGCCGTGGGTATTCCATACCTGCTTGGGGGTGATGGAATTGATGCGGGGTCATCCAATCATGCTTATGGAGTTGGATGACTGCGATCGAGATCATATCCGGACCGTCTGGTCGGTCAGGATGCTCAATCGGGCTAGTATAACACACGAGAGGGCTCAATCGGGCTAGTATAACACACCGAGAGGGGCTCGGGCTAGTATAACACACCGAGAATCGGCACATACGGGTATTTCGTACATGGTTTCATTATAGTGCTTGGAGGTTCGTGTTATTCGTAAGAGTAACACTCGGTCGTCATGCCACACCGATAATGAGTACTTTGGAAATACAAGGGCGATATGAAATTCACGGGAAGGGATTGTTGCCACATGCTCCAACACTGGAGGAATTTCATGTATTCACGAGAATGGGATTGTTGCTACATGCTCCATTCTTGGTGAATTAAGTGAGGAGTATCCAACACTTATAAATGGCTTTATCTTTTACAAGATGTCGGCGCATGATTTTTTCTGGTTTTTTACAAATTTAACCTTGAACGAAAATCCACCATCAACATTAAGTCCCCTGCCTAGCACATAATGGTTACACTATTGTGTGGTAGGCATGATATGGTGACAGTTAAAGATAAAACTTATGAGACAAAGTTAGATGTTACCGGGAGAGACGGGTTATCTGTGTCCTTGGAGTATGTTACGTTTAAAAGGCATATAGGAGAGCGTTCCCCTAGTATGATGTCGGTCTTGCCGCCCGATCGACCTTTCTATGCCCTGCTCGGTCGAGGGCCGCTCCGTGCTTGCTCCGCTCGATCGTGGGGTTGTGCCTAATCGACGGACTGCTTGTGCTGCTTCGTTGGTGGGGCTCTGCGCTGCTTGATCGAACGTGGGCTTGAATTTCGTGAACATGATTCCCATGACATGAGAGAACCGTGTTGTGCAAATAAATGTGGTCCCGCCATATATGCTTGATTGAACGTGGGTCCCATATCGTGTATGCCATTTGAATGTCAACTTTATACCACCTCATGCCCTTGACCAACACCGGTCTTGAAACTTAAGCAATCTAGGACTTGACTTGATCAATACGAGACTTGAATATTAAGCAATACGGACTTGAAACTTGAGTGATCTAGGACTCGTCACTTGATCAATCTAGGACTTGAAGCTTGAGCAATACTAGGACTTGTAACTTGAGTGATACTGGGACTTGAAACTTATACCTAGGACTTGAAACTTGTACCGGACTTGAAACTTGCACCGACTTGAAATCAATACAGGTGAAACTTGCACCGACTTGAAATCAATACCAGACTGAAACTTGCACGGACTTGAAAACTAATACCAGTCTTGAAATCCGTACCGAATTTGAGCCGGACCGGTTTTGTGTGCTCCGATGTGAGTTGTGTCTTGCCGTGTGTGACTACATCTCTCATGTGCTTTCATACAAGTTCTAACTCCTGCCTTTTATTTCATTGTGGAAGAAAAGAATCCCCGTTGAGATGTCTTCTTTAGATAATGCCGGTACCAAGTCAGGAAGTGTTGGCAGTTTCAAGGATATCTTAGAACATTGATGATGAGTTGTTCACCGCGCCCTTCCAACTATATGAAAATATCCGTTCGCACCAGAATAGCCCTCCTCCTATCGACTTCGGGGTTTTTCATGCTCATTTGGGTCCTCATGAAGGATGGATGAGGCGTATGTTGAGCAATGAGTACATCAAAGATAACTTGACCGGAGCGCAGATTGTTGATGTAGCTTGAGTGTTGAAACGACTTGAGAGGATGTTAAAGTGGCTTTCGTTGGTGCGAACGTTGAGGTGGATCTGGAGAGAGTGTTGAAGTAGGATTATGAAGCGAAAAGGGGTCCCGAGAGAGAGTGCATTGAGGCGGCTCTTGAATAGACCATTGAAGAAGCTTACATGGTTTTGCTAGAGGGAGTGTTGAAGTGTTTCCCTCTTGAGTTCAATTTACCCTTGCGAATTCCATGTTTCTTGGTGACCACATCTCTCATGTTGAAGAATTCCTTGACTGGCGACGGTGAAGGAACTTCATGCATAATAGAGCCTCGAGTCCCCAAGTGTGGTTCGTTATCTTCTTGAGGCTGCTCCCTTGAGGTATCGGCTCCAGTGGAAGATTGCCGTCATAGAGCGTTGATACGTTACCGGTATTCCTTAAACCAAATGGCGGTATGGTATAATAAAATTTTCCGAGAGGAGTTCGAAAAGATATCTTACTTGCATCATGCTCGTACATTCTTATCAGAGGAGTTGATAGCCGCTTGCATCCATCCATGGAGGAGAACATCTTGTGTCCATTTGTTTGCATCTACTAACATGTCGATGTCGGGTAGAGGAGGATTGTTTTTGGAGCAGCACTGTTCAAGTTTGAAGTCTATGCGGCACTGATCTATCCATTTTCCTCGTGTCGAAGTTGTTTAACCGACTTGGATCCGGGTATGACATGTAGATGATGGATGACCAATTTTCATCTAAATCAGGCATTTCTTCATATCTCCAAGCGAACATGTCCGATACTCTTTGAGAAGTTCCACGAGCTTCGTGCGTTTATCCGTACACAAGGTTGAGTGATGGAGATAGGCCTAGGAGATTCCTCAACGATTTCAATCTCATCGGTTGTGGAGTTGGTGCCCTCTTGCTTTGTTGTGGAGTATCTAGCACTTGTTGTTGTGGTTCGTTCTTTGTCGTAGCATTCCATTGGGTGGAGAGGCTGGGTAGCAGCATCCCCGCTAATTGATAATGGCGATGTCGGTATACGTTTTCCTTTCTCGGTCACGACTCTCCACAAAAGTGCGTTCCCTCTTCGTGTGAACGTGGGTCGTGGCTTTACGGGATGGAGAAGAATGCTTCGTCGGCAAAGATGCATTGTGGGTTTTAGCTCTCAATGATGCAAGCGGTCTTCTTCCTGAATTGACGCCCACGTGGGGAGTGGGATGCAACGAACTTGTATCGATTCTTTCGGCGGAGCTCCTCCGTAGTATGTCTTGGTTTGGTTTCCCTTGAAGTCCGTCATTGTGGTAGGATTCCGTACGACCTTGCACAGGAGAACCTTGGATGTCTGAGAGTCTTGATTGTAATCACATTCGAAGACGCTCTGTGTAGATAAGGGGCGTCTTGAACTCTGAATCCTTGATGCGTGCGGTGACATGTAGGTCATGGTCGTGACCTTCCTCTCGGTTGATTGCGGCAAAACGTCTCCGCGCTTCTTCGAGAGGTGTGAAAGTTTGCATAAACTTTCCACTAGAGAAACCGCTTCCCGATCCACCGGCCTCTGGTTCATAGTGAAACTATTGACTTGAGGAAGATCGTTGCGAGGATCGGTCCCAGTGTAGGAGCCTCCACGACAGGACCGCTCATATCTGATGTCGCTTCTTTGATCAGGTCCATGTAGGTCCGTGCCATTGAAGTACCTTCTCCGGTGCGTTGAATTCATTCCTTGTTGGCTCCAGGGGCTGTTGCGGGTCATGTGGAAATCGATCAGTTAATGTCTTAAGAAAAGTGAGTACCTCTTTCCGAGTTACGGCCATATCCGTTTGAGTCTTGACAAGAACTTCCTGCTTTTCCATCAAGTCTGCAATGGTAATGGGAGATGGTCCTCCTCTCGCCCCTCCGGTTCCTCGTCACGATGAAGGAGTGGAAGTTGTTGCTCTGGTGACTACTAGGAGGTGTTACACTTGATGAGATGCCGGGACTTGTAGCTGCTGCGCTCTCAGTGATGGGAGGTGTTGTAATATCACCGCTTTGAGTGATCGAATTGAACGTTCCCATCCTCGTACTCACGTGTTCCTTGATTGATCTCTCCTTCCTCAAGCATTTCTTCACGGCTTCGACAAGGGTCTTGAGATATAAATCTTCAGCGAGGGATCCGTAAGCTGCAGGCTCCATTTCTTTATTCGGTAGACGTTGTAGTACTCGGACAAGTCCTCTCCTCGTGGAGTTGCCTCGGTTCTTCATTGTTGACTGGACCATGTTGTTCATCTTTCCCGAGTCACTTGCGGTTACGCGCTCTTTTGCCTCTCCACCGGTAAAGGTGTGACTCGACTAAGGATTTAGCATTTCTTGCCTTTGCTTGAGTAGATGCTTGCCGATCCTTCTTGTAATTGTCTTTGCTATGTCATTCAAAAGGCGAAATGTCTCGCTCTGTCTTCTAGTGATACCAGCTTGATTTGCCAAGACATCCTCCAGCATTCTATCTACACTTCCCATGGTATCGAACCTTTGTGGTTTCACGATAAGGATGCATCGTGAGCGAAAACCGAAGAATTGAGAATTCAATTTTTTGCAACCGATAGATCAACCTCCCACTTTGTGGTCGCCAATTGTTTATGGGTGAAAACTACTCCTGCAGAATTTGGTAATTTGGGGTGTGGATGAGGAATGAATTTAAACCTTAAACAAATGCCACTGCGCGGTGAGTGCTTGTAGATTCGAGAGATCAATCTGTGCAAGTCCGGCCTAAACCAAGAAATGGCCGTTCCAGGACTTGTTTCGGTCACAAAGTGAAGGAGATAGGGTTGATCTTAGGGAGGAAGCAAAGAAGGTGTTGAGATTGTGAAGGTGTTGGCTTGCTTATGACTTGTAATGAAAGGTGAACAGGCTTGTGATTGATGCAAGCAAGTTTGGGGTGTTTGAATACGTTTTTGTATTAACACTTGGTTTTCTCGTCTCGCAAATGCGAACTTGTGTTGTTGTTTGAAATAGGGCGGAGAACCTATTTATACAAGTCATTGAGCCTCATTCACGTCTCTCGTGGGAAGTGGAGGAAGTGGAGTGATGGAGTAGTGGAGTTGTGCGTCGACCAGTCTTGCCCACTTCTCCTGTTCATCTCTAACCGTCCATGACTTCCTGACACGTTCTTGTGATGGCGCGTTGCACGCTGCACGCTGTAAACCGCCAGACCAATACCCCAGTATGTATCCCCCCAGTTTGTGACATGATTGATGTCTGGAATGTGTGGATCGTGGATCCACGAAAGATAGCATGTAATCTTTGAATTGAATAATTGTGTTATTCGGAAGTCAATACTTGTGAAGTATCGTGTGTATTTTATGCGAGTCTTTGCATTATGGTGTGGTAAAGTGATGGGTAATGACGCCTCACTGACCAAATAACTCCTGACCATGGTTGTATAACCAAGCTGGTGAAGTTGGACGGATGAGATGATCTTTGAGACACTCATCTGCGACCGTTAATGAATATTAGGGTTTTTGAAGAGGTGCGCAAGCATCACTCTTGACTTGGTCGAAACCAAGCATGGAAAGGGATTTGGAGAGGGCCGACCAGGGCATGTGTATAGACGGCATGCCGGTGTGCACGCCCATACCTCACCGTCCCATGAAGGCGCGTTCTAGGCCACTCAATTTGGCCGGTAAAGTTGAGTGGTTGAGATCGGTTTTGCGGCGGAGAAATTGATGCCGCAAAAGGCCACGCATCATGCTTTTCCGTCGCGCGTTCCAAGATGACCTAATTTGGTCGGTCTTGGTCGATGGGTTTGACGTGAAGATGGCAGGCTGGTGTTCATGCCTATACCTGAATATCCCATGAAAACGTGATCTAAGCCATTCAAATCATCCGGAGAAGTTGAGTGGTCGAGATCAGTTTGCAATTTGGGAAGTATAACCACGCATGTTTGGGCGGGCGTTTTGGATTAGCCGGGCATGATATGCCTTGGCCGATCACATGAGGAGGTAGATGGGCCCACGGTGGTCATCTTTGGTATGACCGGCCCTTGTTTAATCTAATCTGTGACCCTCCATTTGTGCTAGGGAGAAGATGGACGCGCGTGATGGCTTGAAACCCTAATTTTGGCTTTCAAAGCCGTGCGCCATCTCTTGTTTGGGTGACGATTCTGTCACGGCCAAACATTGTTGGTCTTGACCGATTGGTCAAGTGTGTGGCAGGGAGCCACGGTGATCGTATTGACATGCTCTGGGCCCTTTGAATCTACATCTACACCCTCCATCTATACTGCGAAGATGGATGGTTGAGATTGTTTTGCGACACATGTAATATGCCGCAAACCATTATTTAGGGTTTTCCGTCCATAATGCTTGGTATGAACGTCTTTTGGCAAGCAAAGGCCAATGGCCGACCATGCGGGGTCGGCCGTGGGTATTCCATACCTGCTTGGGGGTGATGGAATTGATGCGGGGTCATCCAATCATGCTTATGGAGTTGGATGATCTGCGATCGAGATCATATCCGGGTGATACGGTCAGTCAGGATGCTCAATCGGGCTAGTATAACACACCGAGAGGGGCTCAATCGGGCTAGTATAACACACCGAGAGGGGCTCGGGCTAGTATAACACACCGAGAATCGGCTGTACGGGTATTTCGTACATGGTTTCATTATAGTGCTTGGAGGTTCGTGTTATTCTGTAAGAGTAACACTCGGTCGTCATGCCACTCGATAATGAGTCTTTGGAAATACAAGGCTGATATGAAATTCACGAGGAAGGGATTGTTGCCACATGCTCCAACCTGGAGGAATTTCATGTATTCACGAGAATGGGATTGTTGCTACATGCTCCATTCTTGGTGAATTAAGTGAGGAGTATCAACACTTATAAATGGCTTTATCTTTTACAAGATGTCGGCGCATGATTTTTACGGTTTTTTACAAATTTAACCTTGAGCGAAAATCCACCATCAACATTAAGTCCCCTGCCTAGCACATAATGGTTACACTATTGTGTGGTAGGCATGAGATGGTGACGATTAAAGATAAAACTTATGAGGCAAAGTTAGATGTTACCGGGAGAGACGGGTTATCTGTCCTTGGAGTATGTTACGTTTAAAAGGCATATAGGAGAGCGTTCCCCTAGTATGATGTCGGTCTTGCCTGCTTCGATCGACCTTTCTATGCCTGCCCGGTCGAGGCCCGCTCCGTGCTTGCTCCGCTCGATCGTGGGGTTGTGCCTAATCGACGGACTTCTTTGTGCTGCCGTTGGTGGGGCTCTGCGCTGCTTGATCGAACGTGGGCTTGAATTTCGTGAACATGATTCCCATGACATGAGAGAACCGTGTTGTGCAAATAAATGTGGTCCCGCCATATATGCTTGATTGAACGTGGGTCCCATATCGTGTATGCCTGATGAATGTCAACTTTATACTGACCTCATGCCCTTGACCAACACCGGTCTTAAAACTTAAGCAATACTAGGACTTGACTTGATCAATACCAGACTTGAATATTAAGCAATACCGGACTTGAAACTTGAGTGATCTAGGACTCGTCACTTGATCAATACTAGGACTTGAAGCTTGAGCAATCTAGGACTTGTAACTTAGTGATCTAGGACTTGAAACTTATCTTAGGACTTGAAACTTGTACCGGACTTGAAAAACTTGCACACGACTTGAAATCAATACCAGATCGAAACTTGCACGACTTGAAAAATACCAGACTGAAATACACTGACTTGAAATCAATGTGCCGAAACTTGCACGGACTTGAAAACTAATACCAGTCTTGAAATCCGCATCGAATTTGAGCCGGACCGGTTTTGTGTGCTCCGATGTGAGTTGTGTCTTGCCGTGTGTGACTACATCTCTCATGTGCTTTCATACAAGTTCTAACTCCTGCCTTTTATTTCATTGTGGAAGAAAAGAATCCCGTTGAGATGTCTTCTTTAGATAATGCGGTACCAAGTCGGGAAGTGTTGGCGGTTTCAAGGATATGCTAGAACATTGATGATGAGTTGTTCACCGCGCCCTTCCAACTATATGAAAATATCCGTTCCACGAGAATAGCCCTCCTCCTATCGACTTGAGGGTTATCTTGCTCCGCTGGGTCCTCATGAAGGATGGACGAGACGTATGTTGAGCAATGAGTACATCAAAGATAACTTGACCAGAGCCTTGATTGTTGATGTAGCTTGAGTGTTGAAACGACTTGAGAGGATGTTAAAGTGGCTTACAGTGCGAACGTTGAGGTGGATCTGGAGAGAGTGTTGAAGTAGGATTATGAAGCGAAAAGGGGTCCCGGAGAGAGCATTGAGGCGGCTCTTGAATAGACCATTGAAGAAGCACGCTAGAGGGAGTGTTGAAGTGTTTCCCTCTTGATTCAATTTACCCTTGCGAATTCCATGTTTCTTGGTGACCACATCTCTCATGTTGAAGAATTCCTTGGACTGACGGTGAAGGAACTTCATGCGAGCCTCGGTCCCCAAGTGTGGTTCGTTATCTTCTTGAAATTTGCTCCCTTGAGGTATCGGCTCCAGTGGAAGATTGCCGTCATAGAGCGTTGATACGTTGCACCGGTATTCCTTAAACCAAATGGCAGTATGGTATAATAAAATTTTCCGAGAGGAGTTCGAAAAGATATCTTACTTGCATCATGCTCGTACATTCTTATCTGGTTGTAGCCGTTGCATCCATCCATGGAGGAGAACATCTTTTGTGTCCATTGTTTGCATCTACTAACATGTCGATGTCGGGTAGAGGAGGATTGTTTTTGGAGCAGCACTGTTGTTCAAGTTTACGAAGTCTATGCGGCTTTGATCTATCCATTTTCCTCGTGTCTGAACTGCAATTTGTTTAACCGACTTGGATCCGGGTATGACATGTAGATGATGGATGACCAATTTTCATCTAAATCCCGGCATTTCTTCATATCTCCAAGCGAACATGTCTGATACTCTTTGAGAAGTTCCACGAGCTTCGTGCGTTTATCCGTACACAAGGTTGGTGATGGAGATAGGCCTAGGAGATTCCTCAACGATTTCAATCTCATCAGTTGTGGAGTTGGTGCCCTCTTGCAGCTGTTGTGGAGCATCTAGCACTTGTTGTTGTGGTTCGTTGCTGTCGTAGCATTCCATTGGGTGGAGAGACTGGGTAGCAGTATCCCCCTAATTGATAATGGCGATATCGGTATACCGATTTTCCCTTTCGGTCACGACTCGCCACAAAAGTGCGTTCCCTCTTCGTGTGAACGTGGGTCGTGGCTTTACGGGATGGAGAAGAATGCTTCGTCGGCAAAGATGCATTGTGGGTTTTAGCTCTCAATGATGCAAGCCGGTCTTCTTCTGAATTGACGCCCACGTGGGGAGTGGGATGCAACGAACTTGTATGCGATTCTTTCAGCGGAGCTCCTCCCGTATGTCTTTGGTTTGGTTTCCCTTGAAGTCCGTCTTGTGGTAGGATTCCGCACGACCTTGCCAGGAGGAGAACCTTGGATGTCATGAGAGTCTTGATTGTAATCACATTCGAAGACGCTCTGTGTAGATAAGGGCGTCTTGAACTCGAATCCTTGATGCGTGCGGTGACATGTAGGGCACGGTCGTGACCTTCCTCTGGTTGATTGCGGCAAAACGTCTCGCGCGCTTCTTCGAGAGGTGTGAAAGTTTGCATAAACTTTCCACTAGAGAAACCGCTTCCGATCCGGCCCTGGTTCATAGTGAAACTATTGACTTGAGGAAGATCGTTGCGAGGATCGGTCCCAGTGTAGGAGCCTCCACGCGGGGACCGCTCATATACGATGTCGCTTCTTTGATCGGGTCCATGTAGGTCCGTGCCATTGAAGTACCTTCTCCGGTGCGTTGAATTCATTCCTTGTTGGCTCCGGGGGCTGTTGCGGGTCATGTGGAAATCGATCGAGTTAATGTCTTAAGAAAAGTGAGTACCTCTTTCCGAGTTACGGCCATATCCGTTTGAGTCTTGACAAGAACTTCATGCTTTTCCATCAAGTCTGCAATGGTAATGGGAGATGGTCCTCCTCTCGCCCCTCCCGGTTCCTCGTCGATGAAGGAGTGGAAGTTGTTGCTCTGGTGACTACTAGGAGGTGTTACACTTGATGAGATGCCAGGACTTGTAGCTGCTCGGATGCAGTGATGGGAGGTGTTGTAATATCACCGCTGCTGAGTGATCGGGTGAACGTTCCCATCCTCTGTACTCACGTGTTCCTTGATTGATCTCTCCTTCCTCAAGCATTTCTTCACGGCTTCGACAAGGGTCTTGAGATATAAATCTTCCAGCGAGGGATCCGTAAGGCTGCAGGCTCCATTTCTTTATTCGGTAGACGTTGTAGTACTCCGGACAAGTCCTCTCCTCTGTGGAGTTGCCTCGGTTCTTCATTGTTGACTGGACCATGTTGTTCATCTTTCCTGAGTCACCTGCGGTTACGCGCTCTTTTGCCTCTCCACCGGTAAAGGTGTGACTCGACTAAGGATTTAGCATTTCTTGCACTTTGCTTGAGTAGATGCCCTGCCGATCCTTCTTGTAATTGTCTTTGCTATGTCATTCAAAAGGCGAAATGTCTCGCTCGTCTTTACGGTGATACCGAGCTTGATTTGCCAAGACTTCCTCCAGCATTCTATCTATACTTCCCATGGTATCTGAACCGCCTGTGGTTTCCTGATGAGGATGCATCGTGAGCCGAAAACCGAAGAATTGAGAATTCAATTTTTTGCAACAGATAGATCAACCTCCCACTGTGGTCGCCAATTGTTTATGGATGAAAACTACTCCTGAGAATTTGGTAATTTGGGGTGTGGATGAGGAATGAATTTAAACCTTAAACAAATGCCTTGCGCGGTGAGTGCTTGTAGATTCGAGAGATCAATCTTTGCAAGTCCGGCCTAAACCAAGAAATGGTCGTTCCAGACTTGTTTCGGTCACAAAGTGAAGGAGATGGGGTTGATCTTAGGGAGGGAAGCGAAGAAGGTGTTGAGATTGTGAAGGTGTTGGCTTGCTTATGACTTGTAACAGAAAGGTGAACAGGCTTGTGATTGATGCAAGCAAGTTCTGGGTGTTTGAATACGTTTTTGTGAAGTATCGTGTGTATTTTATGCAGGTACTGCATTATGGTGTGGTAAAGTGATGGGCAATGACGCCTCACTGACCAAATAACTCCTTACCAGGGTTGTATAACCAAGCTGGTGAAGTTGGATGGATGAGATGATCTTTGAGACACTCATCTGCGACCGTTAATGAATATTAGGGTTTTTGAAGAGGTGCGCAAGCATCACTCTTCAGCTTGGTTGAAACCAAGCATGGAAAGGGATTTGGAGAGGGCCGACCGGGCATGTGTGTAGACGGCATGCCGGTGTGCACGCCCATACCTCACCGTCCCATGAAGGCGCGATCTAGGCCACTCAATTTGACCGGTAAAGTTGAGTGGTTGAGATCGGTTTGCGGCAGGAAATTGATGCCGCAAAAGGCCGCGCATCATGCTTTTCCGTCGCGCGTTCCAAGACGACCTAATTTGGTCGGTCTTGGTCGATGGGTTTGACGTGAAGATGGCAGGCTGGTGTTCATGCCTATACCTGAATATCCCATGAAAACGTGATCTAAGCCATTCAAATCATCCGGTGAAGTTGAGTGGTCGAGATCAGTTTGCAATTTGGGAAGTATAACCACGCATGTTTGGGCGGGCGTTTTGGATTAGCCGGGCATTGGCCGATCACATGAGGAGGTAGATGGGCCCACAGTGGTCATGCTGGTATGACCGGCCCTTGTTTAATCTAATCTGTGACCCTCCATTTGTGCCGGAGAAGATGGACGCGCGTGATGGCTTGAAACCCTAATTTTGGCTTTCAAAGCCGTGCGCCATCTCTTGTTTGGGTGACGATTCTGTCACGGCCAAACATTGTTGCTCTTGACCGATTGGTCAAGTGTGTAGGCGGGCCCACGGTGATCGTATTGACATGCTCTGGGCCCTTTGAATCTACATCTACACCCTCCATCTATACCTGCGAAGATGGATGGTTGAGATTGTTTTGCGACACATGTAATATGCCGCAAACCCTTATTTAGGGTTTTCCGTCCATAATGCTTGGTATGAACGTCTTTTGGCAAGCAAAGGCCAATGGCCGACCATGCGGGGTCGGCCGTGGGTATTCCATACCTGCTTGGGGGTGATGGAATTGATGCGGGGTCATCCAATCATGCTTATGGAGTTGGATGACTGCGATCGAGATCATATCCGGACCGATACGGTCAGTCCGGATGCTCAATCGAGCTAGTATAACACACCGAGAGGGCTCAATCGGGCTAGTATAACACACCGAGAGGGGCTCGGGCTAGTATAACACACCGAGAATCGGCTGTACGGGTATTTCGTACATGGTTTCATTATAGTGCTTGGAGGTTCGTGTTATTGCAGTAAGAGTAACACTCGGTCGTCATGCCACACCGATAATGAGTCTTGGAAATACAAAGGCTGATATGAAATTCACAGGAAGGGATTGTTGCCACATGCTCCAACCTGGAGGAATTTCATGTATTCACAGAATGGGATTGTTGCTACATGCTCCATTCTTGGTGAATTAAGTGAGGGAGTATCCAACACTTATAAATGGCTTTATCTTTTACAAGATGTCAGCGCATGATTTTTCTGGTTTTTTACAAATTTAACCTTGAACGAAAATCCACCATCAACAACTGCCACTCTTGACTATTCCCCTGACGAGGATAATCAAGACTGTATGTTAGACCATGTTGCAATCATTGCAGAAGTCTTTGACTCTGAAATACTTTCAACATTGGATACCAAAGAAGAGTTAACTCCTACGATTTTCAATTTTCCGTGTAAAGATAAAACAACACAGGTTCTTGAATCCGAAATCAATGGAATAAAATCATCGCTTGATCAACTCAGATGGAGCTATCTTAAAGACAAAGAAAAATTTAACGAGCGTCTTGTGAAAATCGAGGTCTCTCAATGTTCTGAAAAAGAACAAGTATTTAAATTCATCTTCGACATTAAACGCTCTCAAGATGAAATCAGGAAGTTAAAAGCAGAGAATATGAAATTGAGAGATAAACTAAGTGCTCTGGGAAATCATCACTTGCTATGAATATATCAAAAGGCAAGGAAACAAGGTTGAATAAATTATAAAACCAAAGATCTGTAATCAGAATACTTCTGGGGCTTGTTTTCGATGCAAGCAATGGGGGCACTATCATAAACGATGTCCTGGTATTAAACCAAGAGAGAAACTCTGCAAATCCAAACGTTCGAGATCTAAGTCTAGACCAAAAATCACTTCTGAATTTCAACGTAAAAAATTGAATAATGTGGTTTTTATACATCAAGATCTTACTCTAAACTTGAGAAACAAACCTAACAGTTCAAACATAACGATTTCTCAAATCCGTGAGAATGTTGATACCTCTAAGGGAGGAAAATTCAACAACCAAAAAGTGATAACCTAACTAGTTATCATGAATCCTTACTTGTTGTCCTCAAAAATAATGAGTAAGGATATGTATGTAAATATTTTAATAAAAATATTTCTAGAATAAAATTTTCGGTTAAGAAACTAAATGAAATAATTTTCTCAAAGATTCGAGAATTTTTTTTTTTCTTATAAGAGGAAAGACATCTTATTTGATTTTATAGAGATCTGACAGTATGTCTACCTCTAGTTGCAACTCTCGCAAAATTGAAAAAGTCTGGACCATATTGTTTCCTAATAATAAACTACGTCTCGAATCTTCATATGGTGATTCAGACTCATCTCCAGAGCTTCATCAAGATGTTCCTAATGAAGAAATCTCATCTCTTAATGATAATCTTCTCAAGAATCTTTCACTGAAATTAGATCTGATCTTATGTGAAGTAAGGAACATGGAAAAGGATTTGCGAAAGGAAGTCAATGAAAATGTTATTAATCTTGAATCAAGATTAGTAATCATAGAAGATGATTGGAACCCTGTGAAATCTTCTGATCCAGCTTCGAAAATATTAGAAGAAACTCTAAAGGAATAAATTTAGAGTCTTATGATCAACAAAATAGACATCAGTTTTTGATTTCTTTTGATTATTGTGAAAGGTCTATTGCTGAATAAAACTATCCATTATTTATGAATAAAATTATTATTTTATAATTTTTCTTGTGATAGTTTTTCGATTACATAGCCTGTGCTTAAATGCTTTATATTATTGCTATGTGTATGGGATGTCTTGATTTCGGTTTTCATAACCTTAATATTCGATCTCATATGATGTGTGAACCCTTATGGTTTGTGTGGCTTTTTGATTTAGCGGGATTAAGTTCTAGCCCATGTTGGTAGGCTTTATCAAAGGATCATAAGGTGTTCCGATTGAAACTCATATGTGAAAAAGTCACAATATGTTGAATTTTTGTTTAACATAAAGCATATGTGTTCGGGTTTTCAACTTTTGATGTCTGCATTAGTTAAAACCGATTTAACCTTTATCTGGTAAAGGTTGTTGTTGTTGTTGTTCTTTTGTTCTTGCGAAAGGATAACAACATAATGGGGGAGAGTTCTAACTTGAACTTTCGCTTAATGATTTATCTTTATGGGGAGAAGAGGATGCGGAATATGAGGTAACGAATTTGTTAGTTAATCGTTTTCCTATTTAATAAAAGCTTGAGCTTATTGCATATATTTTGCTTTTGCTTAACAAAATTCGGTACAATTGATGTTTATTCCATTATTATTGTATGGATGGATGTGTGTATCTGTGATTCAATTGTTTCCGGTTAATAAAAAATGGTTTGATATCTTTCTTTATTGTTTGGTATCAATTGTTTTAGACTTAACAAAATTTCGGTGCAATTGCGGTGCGTTAATGTCTATGTTTGTTTCAATTGCCTCCGGTTAAGAAAAATAATTGTGCAAGTCAATTTATTTGGTTTGTATGTATTGTTTATGGCTTAAGAAAATACAGGATCATTTGTTTAGTTCAATTCGATTCCGGATAAGAGAAACTAAGTTAATTCTGATCTTAGTTAGACTTATCAAAAGTAAAGGATTCGGTTATTCAAGTCTAATCGAATACCCTGACAAGAAATATTAGTTAACTAACCTAGTATTTGTCTTGTCTAAAGTGAAAGGTCTAAGTTTTTGTCTGAATAATTAGTGCCTGATGATAAAAATAAAGTTAATTCTGATCTTTATTTTGGTCTTATCGAAACAAGCGATTGTACTTGTGCAATCGGTTTAGCAAGGGAACTAAGTTTTCTTAGTCAATTTTTTAAACTATTAGGGAAAATTTCTTCGGGCAATTGTTTCCTTGATAACATATTAAAACCAAATCACTTGTAGTTTGGGTTTTGATATTGGTTATCTAAAGTGGTATGTGAAACACTCGTGCTTAACTCTTATAGGTTGTACAATTCTTTTGGATTGTAAGATCCTTTCGGTTTTTGGTATTTGCTCGGACCTTTGTCATTTTGTGACAAAAAGGGGGAGAAATATATGGAGTAAACAAGTGATTTGTAATCACCTAGGAAAGGACAATTGTTCTTAAACGTTATATCTAACGAAAGAGTAAAGCATTGACTAAGGAGGAGAAACATATCATATTATGATTGTAGTTATTTGGACTACAAAGGGAAATAACAAAGATGTGCGGATTGAAAATCTACCTATCTCACCTTTAGGGGGAGTATTAGCTTTGTTATTTAAATGTCAACAACGGCATTTATGGATTGAATATATGCAGGGTATTGTGTTGTTGAAACTTGGAATCAAGCGTATGTATAATGAATTTTTGTAATTTGTTTATCCATATGATTGTAAGAGTTTTGTCACTAAAATTGACAAATGGGAAGATTGTTAGATCATAGATCGGTTGAACCCACCAAGCGTTGGTATGTCAAGTTTGGTTGTCATATTTTAATGAATCAAAACTCAATTAAAGAGTCACTTGATTATGTACTAGAGACAACTTCGTATATGTTAGGCTAGAAAGATTAGGATAATGAGACATACAAGTATTACTCGAAGACTTGGAGAATGTGAAGAAGTAACAATCTATATCGACGACATCATCCTATCTCTTGAGGTTAGTAATATTTTTGACTTGATCTGTTTCATTCCCAACGTATCTTTCAATTCGTGCTATATTGAAAACATAACTACGAAGCTGTGAATGATTATACTCTAGTAGACATAGTGTTAAGGAATTAGAATACGAAGTATAACGCCTATCTTTTGAACTTCGTATATGAGAAATCGACATAATCGTATGAATCCTATTGTGATTATGTGTATGGGTATGGGTGAAGATTTCGCCCTAGGAAACAATTTTTACATTCGTTTAAAGGAAATACATTCATGAACTTATTTTGTGAATCGAAAGGGAAATCGCTATGCTTATTGGTATTGTTATTCATTGCATATCTTTGGATTTCCATTATGTGTGAGTTAGTAGAACCGATCATAACTTGTTATGTATCTTGGTAAACTAGTCACAATGCCTGACTTATGTATTGGTATGACTTTTATTAGTGCAACCGATCCTAAGTAATCACCTAAGATGGTATGATCGATATTTGTAATTGGTGTGACCGATCCTAGTAATTGGTGTGACCAATCACAAAAGAATGTGTAATCGATCGTTGTTATTGGTGTAACCGGTCCTGGTAATTGGTGTAACCGATCCTGGTAATTGGTGTGACCGATCACAAGTAATACCATGAGAATATGGTAATAGGTCCTGGTAATTGACGTGACCAATTTGGTAACTGATGTAACCGGTCCCAGTAATCATATTAAGGTAGAACCGATCCTTGTGTTTGGTAGAACCGTAAACACATGATTAGTGAGTTGATTTGATCAATCACATAGTTCTTGGAAATCAGATAAACCAGTTCTAAACTTGTTTGGAAGTGTGGTATAATCGGTTCCAAGATTGTAAATATGAAAAAGGATATACAAAGAAATAAGATGTCGACATACTTTGAACATGTTCAGTACCTCTTATCTTTTATTGCTCAAAGATATTCCTTAATAACTCAAGGAGATCCCGGACCGAAATAAGTTGAGAATCCTTTAATTAAGGTTGTTAATTTTATATGCTTTTAATTACCAGCAATTAAAATGCATATCTCTGGAAAATAAAAATTGGTAATGTGCATTTACTAATTGGAGATTTTCTAGCAGGATTTCGGTTAATATTGGACAGAGCATTTCTAGGAATTTTGGAAACTGAATTTGGAAATATATTGCATATCTTGAGAATATTTTCGGTTTTGGAAATTCCTTGGTCTATAAATACCCAAGTTTGCATTTCGAGCAAACTATCCTAAGAGCCATTAAAACTACCTTGGTGTGTTGTTACTGGTGGAGCCGTCTATTCGGAGACGAAAGTACCCTAATTAGGATTAATCTCTTACGACCGCTCGTTTAAAGACTTCTGTCAGATCAAGAAGCTCTACGAGTACCGTTGGTGGGAAACTAGATAATTGCAGTATTATTAGTTTTCGATTTGATTTGATTGACTAACGGTTGTTGAACTTTGATTGCACCTAGTTTGTTTATTCTTGAGAATCTTCTCTTCAGATATAAGATTCACTCAAACTAGATCGAAGTGTCGACGGGATCTTTAGAACTGTTTGTAGATCTAAAGACGTCTTGTGATAATCCATTGTTAACAGACTCCGTTCTGTGCGTGATTGATCACAAGAGATTCAAGTTGTGGTGTGCAGGTATTTATTGAATATTTAAGAAGATTTGAAGACGAATAAGATTTCTGATTTGGGTTCATAATCTTTCGTGTGCACAAAACTTGATCGGCTGGGATCCAACTATAATCGGTTTATCTTTGATAGATTTGATTGATTAGTTGTGTAGATCGACATCAGTATTTAGTATCTTGGTAGATCCTATTATTGATTGCATAATCTAAACTCTGCTACTTTGGTAGTTGTAGGATAGATTGATCTAAACCCGACAAAGAAGTTTATTGGATTAAACAGAAGAGCCTTTGTCTAACTCATATCACTGAGATTGAATAGAGTTGTTACCGAACAAATTTGTTGTTCCTTTACTGTTTGGAATACGAACCAAAGGAATTATTCTGGTGCGTGCACTTATTGAATGTCGGAAGCGCAGGGATACTGAAGAAACTAGGTTAACTATAGGTTTAGTTGCTTGGTCTCAACTATACGAAGTTTGTTTGATTTTGTATAGCGGCTTAATTCTGAGAGTATTCAATTCTGGACTAGGTCCCAGGGTTTTTCTGCATTTGGGGTTTCCTCGTTAACAAAATCTTGTTGTGTCATTTACTTTTGTTTTCCACAATTATAATTGTTGTTATTATAATTTAAAGTAAATTACACAAACGTTAACTCCGTATTACTTGATAGTGATCCTATAGAGTTTGGTTAAGTCCGAATCTATTATCAAGTAATCACACTTTGATTGTTGTATTGTCTCAATCTCGTATCCATAGACGATCACACAAAGTGTGAATACCGATTCATTGTATTGTCTCGACTCAGTCCATAGACAATCACTTTCGGTAAGAGGACTTATAGGTGGAAAAGTTTAAGATTGTGGTATATTTGGGTACCCTCGTCTTTTCAAACTTCACAAGCTTGAAGTTTGTGGAGGTTAAGAAAAGTTTGATTACTCAATGGTAGTTAAACCTTAATTCTATTAGGTTTATGTCTATGAGCAAAGGTTTTTTCGTTGTCATGTTACAAGATGAGCAAACCAAAGCGAGAATCCATTACACAAAATGGTTAGTTAATCAACAAGAGTTACGGTTGATGGATTGGTATCCTGGCTTCTATCCAGAACGTCACAATACATCCCATGCAGCTGTTTGGGTTCATTTTCCAGGTCTTCATACAGAGCTATGGACAGAGCGTTCTTTGTTATCAATGGGAAAAGCTTTGGGCAGCCCAATTGTAGTTTATTAAAAAACCCTAGATCTGGAGTTTGGTAACTTTGCTTCAGTCCTGGTGGATGTTGATTTCGCGAAACATATACCTGAAAGAATTCGTCTTACTGCTGGTGGTCGTATTTTCTGGCAATACGTTGATATACCTAAACCTTATAAATTCTGTATGCACTGCATCATTATTGGTCATTCTGACAATGATTGTAGAAGAAAGTCTAAGAAATATGAGCAACCAGCAAAAGATACTACAGCTAAGGGTGACTCTGCACAAGGTTGGCAGACATCGAAAAGGAAGAAAAACCCACGTACTTGTAAGAATGATCCTGTAGGTACAAGTGGGGTTGACAAGTCGGTTGAGGAGAATGCTGGTGTTGTGGAGGAAAACACTCAGCTTGAGGAGGAGCTAGATTCTTCTGAAGCTTTTGAAAAAGCTAAACAGGTTGTTGCTGCGAAAAAAGTTTTAGCTAGCAGGTCTGTAGTGGGTGAAACTGTTGGAATATTTTCAACTGTTTCGACTGTTACAAATTGTCCAGAATATTCAAATCCAACAGACGCCATTGATGTCTGATGATGAAGAGACTCGAGTGAAAAGATGTATTCCCAACAGATGCGAAAATCCCTATAAATGGCATCTCCCATAACTCGTTGAAAACATCATCGAAAAAACTTCTCTGTTTTCTCTCTTAAACAAAGCATCATCAGAAATTCTGTTTACATGTGTTCTTGATTGGATCAAGGGGTACAAACCTTGAATTCAATTTCCGTTGTAGGGCTTTCATTGTATCCTGAAGGCATTATTTCACATACCTATTGTAATCGCCAATTTATTGGGAGGGTAGAAATAATTGTCTAAAAGAAATCGTATGAGCCTTGAAAGCTTTTGAGTACAACAATTTCTTTGTGTTTATTTCATCCTCTATTTGAACCCATTTTCCAACAGAAACTACAACCTCGGCAGCTAAGTCAGGTGTGAGTGATGAATTGGCGAGAAGTAATCACTCAAACACTGATAAGAACAATGCTAGCTCTTTCGATACTCCTGTATCAACTAAAAGTGATAAAGCTCAACAGTCTCATGACGTTGTTGTTGATAATATTACCCAAACTCCAATATAAAATATTGTAATTGAATCTGAGGTGGTTTTATCACCAAATAAATACAATGTTTTAAGTGACGAGCTGGGTTTGACGGATACTGTTCAACATGATAATGCTCAACAAGATAACAGTCAAACTGGGGAGAGTTCGAATAAGGACATAAAACATGAGCAGGCAGCCTCTGGTGTCAAGGGTTCGAAATGGAGTTAAGTTCCGGATGACTGTGGTAAAGCTAAGGAAAAAAGGAAACCAGGTCGTATTCTGGTTTCTAAGAATGATCAACCAGTTAAAAATTCAGAATCCAAGTCTTAGTCGGAAACTAAAAACAATGAGTTAGGAATCAAAGTTCATAAAGGAAAGTCTCCAGGTATTGAAAGAAGAGTGGTGCAGGATTCGAACCAGATTTCAAAAGATAAAAATAAACCAAAGAAAACAGTTTCCTAATGCGTGTGCTCTTTTGGAATGTCAATGGGGTTGCGAAGGTGGAGGATGGGTTGAAGTTATGGGAGTTAGTTCATGATTTTAAGCCGGTGATTCTTCGTGTTGCTGAGCCAAAAATTCATTATTCTGATGTTGTTATGTTAAGGCTAAATTTAACTGGTTTTACTAAAAAGGATATTCATAATTCTACTTTGAGTTCTTTGGGTAATCTTTGGATTCTGTGGAGTGAGGATATATTGAATAGCCGAAGGTGTATAATATGACTAGGAAGGCCATTATGGTGAAAACTGAAGGGGTGTTTATCTCTTTTGTGCATGCTAGTTATTTACAAAGTATTTAGAAGACGTTTGTGGAGTCAACTTTTTGGAATAGACTCTAATTCTCCTTGGCTGATTATGGGAGATTTTAATTGTGTTCTTCATGTTGATGAAAAGAAGGGGGCAGGGAGCCGCGCACTTCTTGTATAAATGAGTTTAGTGACTGGATGGAAAACAATGATTTATTTGAGGAAGATTCTTTGGGTACGAAGTTCACTTGGACAAACGACCAGTCGGGTGTTGGTAGAATTCTCAGCAAATTGGATCGTGCCATCATCAATGAGCATTGGTTAAATAAGTTTTCGAATTGGCGGTGTAAAGCTCTTCCAAGTGAAGTTTCTGATTATTAACTCTTATTAGTTTTCATTTTATTTCTCCTAGGCCAAAGCGTGCTCTTTTCCGAATTCAGAAAAATGTGGTTTACACATCCTGATTTTTTGAGAATGGTGGAGGTTTCTTGGAATGCACCGGTTTACGGTAACCCTGATTTTATTTTTCCTTTCAAATTGAAGCGCTTGAAAGAAGCTATCAAGTTGTGGAATTTTTCGGTTTTTGGTAATGTTAATGCATGTCTAAAAAAGGCTCAACTAAAGTTTGAAGTGTTGCGAAACAAAATGATATGAAGGATGCTTTGGTTGCTGTCCAAGATGTTCGTATGTAACATCATATTATGCTCAAACAATAGTCTCGTAACAATTGGTTATTGGAAGGTTCAAGCAATACTTCTTATTTCCATAGTACTATTAATATTCGTAGGAGTGTGAATACTATTTCGGAGCTGGTGGATAAGGATGGTACTATTATTAATGATCCGAATCAACTTTGTGATCATGTAGTATCGTATTATGAGACTAAATTCAATGGGGAAGATCTGCCAATTGAGGGGCAGCTTTTTGAGTATGAGCATGAATCTATTTCTTTTGAGGAGAGTCAGATGTTGGATGATGTGCCTACAATGGAAGAAATTAAGACGACTGTTTTTTATTTAGGGGCGGATAGTGCTCCTTGTCCGGATGGGTTCTCAGGGTGTTTTTATAGGCATTGCTTGGATTTAATTCATCAAGACTTATTCAAGGCTGTTACTTTTTGCTGGACTAATAAAACCGTTCTTAACGGAGTTAATTCTAGCCTTATTTTTTTTCTTGCGAAGGTGATAGGTGCTGATAGCTTAAGAAAGTTTAGGCCTGTTGGTCTTTGTAACTTTTTCTTCAAAATTTTCACTAAAATTCTTGCCACCAGACTTGGTAAGGTCTTTGGAAACTTGGTCTCAAATGAACAAGTGGCTTTTATGAAAGGGATAAATATACATGAAAACATTAGTTTGGCGTCGGAGATGGTTAATGAGCTGCATATTAAGAGGAAGGATGGAAATTTGGGCCTTAAGCTTGATATCTCTCGGGATACAGTGAGTTGGTCTTTTTTTATGGAAGTGTTTAGAAGGTATGGCTTTTAGGAAGATTGGTGTTCTTAGATTCTCGGTTTTCATTCACTAACATGCTTTTCACAATAACTAGAATTGATATTTAATCTCAACTTTTATCAAAGACCTAGAAATTTCAATTCTCTCTCAATGGTAGTCTATCTAAAGGGAGTAAAAGGTTTTTCCAAAATCAATAGAGGTTTGCACTAATTCAATTTAACAAAGGTTACGATTCACATATGATCATAAGGATCCCCTTTCTCCTCTCATTTTTGTTTTGATAGAAGATGTTCTTAGCCGAAACATCTCTAAACTCTTTCAAAAAAAGGACATGACTCATATGGTAAGGCGTAATGGTATTTCTCCTACTCATTTATTATTTGCTGATGACATTATGATTTTTTGCAAGGGTAATATGAAGAGTTTGACGAACTTGGTGAGGTTACTTGAGGATTACCAACGTGCACTTCATAGCTGTTCCTTTCATTCCTTTAGGCCACCAGATCAGTTCAGGTGCAATGTGCCCTGTTGCTCCATCTCCTGCCATTTTCAACCTGAGCACAGCCCAGCATCATTTCACAGCTGTTGCACTTCAGCACATAATCATCCAGTAACATCACCACCAGATACAAGCTCGAGGACAATGTGTTTGTAGGGAGAAAAGAACAATACCCTCATCTCGATAGCGGCCTCTTGGTGACAGCAGCATCATTAATTCAAGGCAAACCCTAGTTCTTTCTCCCGTATTTATCGAAAGATTTACTATGGTGGAGGGTCTTGACTCCATTCTTTCGGCATCGTCTTCATCTTCTCGTCCTCTCTACACAATGAAAAGTAGAAATCTTGCATTTGAACGAGTTCCAATTGGTCTTTTTGCTCAAATGACTCCATTGCACCTAATAAACTCAAAAGCACACATAAGATACGAAACATCTCTAAACTCTTTCAAAAAAGGACATGACTCATATGGTAAGGCGTAATGGTATTTCTCCTACTCATTTATTATTTGCTGATGACATTATGCCAAACGTGCTTCAGGACAATGTGTTTGTAGGGAGAAAATTAGTAGGCGCGCTAAACTATTACAAATTTCTTTGGCATGGGAATCACTTATTTCCCGGAACGGTATTTGGGAGTTAAAGTCATGCCTGGGGTGGTGAAGTACAGGCACATTAGCAATGTTATTGATAAGCTAAAATACCAACTTTCAGTTTTGAAAGGTAAGATGCTCTCGTTCCAAGATAGAGTTGTTCTTATAAAACATGTTCTTTCTAGCTACTATATACACAATATGTCTGTGTAAAAGTGGCCTGTTAAGTTCATTCAGCAATGTGAGTGTGTAATATGCAATTTTCTTTGGTCGGGAGATTCAAATCTGTCGAGAGCTTTTGTGGTGGGTTATGATAAACTTTTCAGTCCAGTGAGGGAAGGGGGTCTTGGTCTGACAAGTATGCGAACAATGAACAAGGTTTTACTCATGAAACTTTGGTGGAGTATAAAATCTTCAAGGAAAAAATGGGCTCATTTTTTAGAATCTAAATATACTTGTAGGGATGGTTGTATTAAGGTTGCTGGTGTGAAATGAACAATCCTTCCTGGTATACGTTGGGTTAATTCTAAGGTTGTTCGCAATACTAAATGTTTGATTGTGATGAGGTGTCGAACTCGCAAAAATAATGTCCTTACTTCTCTTACACTAACTAGTAGTACAATGACAAGCAGGTTTGTTCCTAAGGGAGAGTTGAGCTAGAGTTGTTGATTCAATTTCTGAATATTAATGCAAATATGAGGATGAAAATTATCAAGGACTCTTTCTCGGTCACAAAACATGAATCTTATCAATATAGCTATGTTTCTGCAAAGTACCCATTACTAACAACCCTAGAATATTTAGTACGCTCAAATACTCCGCAATCATTTAATTCACCGGACACGGAAGCGCTCGACTACCAGATTCTACTCATCAAGTTTCCTAGAAGTACGCTCTCTAGGTGTGACTTAAACAAATGCATTAAGTTCCATGAGATAGGCTATTCCTAGTGATAAAATCAAAAACATGAATTAACTACTAGTGTCATTCAATACATACGGGTACTTAACAAAATCCCATCGTCAATACCTATATATCGCTACTTGTACTCGGAAAATCTAGACAATTATGGGACGAAGAAGTCTCGAATTAGCAATAGAATCATCAAACAACCATTCAATTTGCAACTTAAACAATTGAGAAACAACTCATAAACATTATTGGTACCGTAGAGAATAAGAACGAGATAAATTGCGAAACAAAGCATTTAAATATAAATTCGAGTTCATGTCTGGACGTCAAAATCGACCCTAATCAAGGTGCAAATAGCTACTGGAGTTCATGGCAACCGCACAAAAACAAATATAAAACAAGAATACAAAACCGAACAGCAGCAGGTGGAGTGTGGATATGGACTGATGGTGTAGACTGCACATGTAACTCCTCTCACTGCTGGTGGTAATATGCTATGTTGGTGGTGATGAATGGATGATGGCAAGGGTGGTATGCTATGCAGATGGATTGATGCTATTCTAGTGGAGATGCACTGGACTGGTGGTTGAGGAGAGGAGCAGAGCTCCTCTCTGTAGTGATGATGAAACAGTTGCGAGCAGCAGGGGTATGAGATGATGTAGCCTTAGGTTTTCTTTTATAACTCAATTATCTTGCTGCTAACTTATCTCCCACACAAAACCAATTTCCTCTTTAATCCTCGCTCACTGAATCAGGTCCTAACCCTTTGTAATTTTCACCGTTCATCTCTGAATTCAATGGCAGGATCAGCACACAATAACCTACATCAACTCATCAGTTCTTGGCTGATTTCTCGGCAAAGTTTTACAAGCCTAACCTTCCAAAATTCGACCATCGTTTCCCTGTTTATCTCAACTTCTAAATCTGCTCCTAGCCACTGCCAGACGACCCTCATACAGCCATAGAATCACGACTAGCAACTGGACATAACCAAGGCAAAACTGCACTTTTTTTTCTCTGTCTCGACTGCCAATAGACCTCCAAACTTGAACTACATGTAACCTGGTTCTTCTCAGCATCTTATCAAGTCTTAACTGTTGTCAAATAACCCACACTGCTCATAGTCGACCCCTAGTTAACCATCAAGGAGATAGTTCATTCACAGCTGCAACTGGCCACCTTCTTGTCCCAAAACTTGACCCAATCTATATGACCTTGTACCAATGATTCCTGTCCCTCTTGAGTCTAGAAATCCCTTCTATCCCTTCGTAAAAGACTCACCAGAATTCTCAATAGTTTGGAGTAGTAAACTGGTAGAAGCTGAACTTCATATAGTGAAGCAAAAGTCATTCAGGCTTTCCATCAAGCACCTTGTGTGCAGTTTTCTGGTGTTGCAGTGATGAACTTTATGTTGATTTCTAAAACCAGATTATATCTCCTTCCCTGCACTGCAATCGAATTTCATACAAAACCCATTCATACTGATCCATTACAGAACCTAAAAAACACATCAATTTCATTTATTCTTCCCTGTATTTCTCGGTCAAAAGTTCATTGCATCATTAGCTTTCCGGCACTTCAATCATAAACCCAACTTCCCATTTTCACTGGACTTCTAAACTGAGTCTTCATATCCATTAATTCAACGGAAGCATCTCATGGTCAGTTCCTCTTTGCTCGCTGCCAAAACTAAATCCCAGACCTATTACAACTCTTTCTTGGCTCAAATATTTGTCCTAGCTTCGAACTCATCTCTGACCTGATAAACAATCCTCGAACCATGGCACGCTGGTGGTAGACTTGGTGAGAAGAGTGATGTAGCTGCTCTGGACGAGATGGAATAGAAAGCTTAAACTCGTGAGAAAGAAAATGACGCAGTTGCACTTTGTGTACGCTGTCTCCAAAGGACTCGACCTAGTTTTGGGTTATAAGCCTGAACACGGTGGCCCTGAGTAGTCAATGTCTGGTTCTCCGGTAACTCATTATTTTGATGCATTCGAGCCTTCGTGCTTCCGTGCTTCCACTGCGCCAACGGCCAAGGTTCTCAAATAGCAAATTGAGCTCCTTTTTCTCTTCTTTTTCATCGCATGACTCCAAAGTACCTAAAAAATGCAAACAAAGCGTAATATACGAAAATACAAAAGAATAACTAAGAAAAGCATAGGAAATCGATATTCAAAAGATGTAATTTAGGAACCTATCAAATTTCCCCACACTTAATCTTTGCTAGTCCTCGAGCAAACAAAACAAAGCTAAAATACAACAACTCCGTTTTGTCGAGGCTACGATTACTTTTAGCATATATAACAAGCCTTTGAACCCCTAGGTGTCCCTAGTAGAAGAGTTATAGTCTCGTGAAGGTTTACAAGAGATATACCTACAAAACCTTTTACTTCAAATTCCAGCTACCTGTGAAGAATCTATGGATGAATCCAAAATGATTACAGGAGGAAGTACCCAAATACAAATCCAATTCATATATAAGTAAACAAAGCTCTACTAAGAAAGTGGAACAAACCACAATACTCGGAATCTAACAAACCACAATCATACATGGATAGATTAAGAAGATGGATATAGAGATAGATGTTTGCGAATATTGACTAAAGTGAACGGTGTTTCCCATATCTGTCTGAAGGTCACTGCCAAGATGAACCTATGAATCCTAATGGATTGATATACCGGTCTGAAATCTAATATCAACTCAGCTGGCATATACAAGGGAACCAGTGGTCGATAATCCTAATTCTAGATCAACTCGACTGGAAAATACAAGGGAACCAGCGGTCGATTTATTAATTGAACAAAATAATAATAACCTTTTTTTTTTTTCACTTTTTTTTTTCTTTCTTTTCTTTTCTCTTTTTCTTTTTTCTTTTTGAATTGCCAACATGATTAGATCTTTTGGATCCTAGCGCATGCTTCTTGTCAGCAGATTACATGGTAATTCCCGTGGATCCTGCATTCCACGCTTGTTTAGGCGACGGAGACAGGGAGAACACACACATATTGCTATCCAAGTGTCATTTTTTTTTTCATTCATTTTTTGTTCTTTCAAATATACTCCAATTGGTCGAATTGGTCTGGTCTCTCTCTCTTTTTTTTTTTTTTTAGTAACTCAATCACTCTATTTCATCCTAGTAGTAATAACAATTTGATGTTAGTGACCCACCAAATCACTTAGAGAAACAAAAAGTTGCAAAAATAAAAACAGAAAGTGATATGGTGACGATTCCGAGATATGGTAACAACTATCATATAATTTCTAACACCTGAGCTCTGCTTTTTTAATTAATGGGTTCCTCAACTCCTGCAATCAAGATGGTCACATCCACTTATATTGTTTAGTGTCATCCTAAAGGCACAAGTTTCTAGATTTCAGAGTTTATCATGCAATTTTTTTTTTTGTTTTTTTGTTTTTGTATTTTTTTTTTAACTAAAGGCATCAAAACTCTACAAATTATATACAAATTACATAAACTGATACCCCAACTCATAGCTATTTCTGAACAATGGAGGATAAACACTAAACTAGCTATTTAGTTGGCATCTAATCCCGACTCAGCTAATATATACCTCATCGTCGAGAAAAAATGCCATCTACTTAGAAAGGCTAGTGTTTATTCTAAATTTTTCAAAAATCTCTAAAAGTTAGAGTTTTGTACACGTCAATTTTTGTTCTTATTATACCCTACCCCCATACTTAAATCAAATATTGTCCTCAATGTTTCAAACCATTGCAAAAAGAATAAGAGGAATACTTGAAAAAGACAAGGAAGTAAGAATTGGAATTGTTCACCCGATTGACGCATACGAGAAACATTCAAAATAGACTCCCCATATATATACAATCTGAAAATTTGGGGGTCCACCCACAAAACAATCTGCATATATAGAAAAAGCTTCACACGAATATTAGCAAATAGTGGGAAAATTGAAACTATCATCCCACGAGAGTCATCCCCACACTTAGTCTTTTCCACACTTTGAAGTGTATACAAAACATAAGTGGAAGACACTTCTATTCGTTCCTCTTGGCAAACCTGTATGGTGTTAGACTTAAACGCATATGGTGGATACTTGGAAGCAAGAAATTTGGAAAGAACTTTAGAATAACATAATTCCAGCCCCAAATGAGGTATTTTCCTAAAAGATGGATTACCAACTCTATGAGAAACTACTTCAAGTTTGGGAGGATCATCATAAGATGGAGATTCATGTAAAGGGTTAGACAAACCTCGCATAATCTCACGCATTAAGGGATCCTCAGTACTTCTGAAAAAGTCCATTGATTCTCCTATATCACAAGTATCACAATTCTCATTCAAACTCTTTACGAACCATTCTTCATCAGTTTCTTCTATATCCAAGTCCTCCTCATCGGAAAAGAAATCCGAATCTTCCATAAGCAAATTATCATAATCCTTATATGCTTCGTCACAAGTTGACTTCTCATTCAAAGTATTCACAATCTCTGAATTAGGGGTATTATTCACAAAGAAGTCATAATCATCATCGCTCTCATACGCAACATAAGTCTTACCATCAATAATTGCAGTGTTTCTAGACTCAACTTCTTCCTTTTGAATAAGAGAATGATCATTAGAATCATGAGTTGAGCTAGCATCACCATCATTATCAACATTTTCCAAGGGTTCATCATCCTCGGAATCTTCTTCTTGGGGATCTTCTCCATTATCCACACGGCGGTTAACCTCCATATGTATGGCCCTAGAAATTGCTTGAAGAGTCTCTTCCGTTGATCCCTCTTTTTCCAACTGCTCATATTGTCTAAAGAGTTTCTTTATGTTAACACGTTTTCCGCTACTACTCACAATAGGTTCTTTAGACCATGTATCTTCCCTTTGAATGGGTGAAAGATCATAAGTACGATCCGGAACAGGTCTAAATACACTATCATATGTTTCACTTGGTACGAAACTCAGCACGTTTGGAGTTGAGTTAATCTGGTTCCATGTACGTTGCAAATCCATAAATTCATTAGGCATCTGCAAGAAACTAGATTGGAACATATGAGAAGTATAACTATCCCCCCATCCTTGTGATTGTCCACTTACATAACCACCATAAGGTTGCTGCGATGTACGAGAATAATCACTAGGTCTTGTCGAATAGTCATCATAGCCAAAAGATTGGTTTTGATTATATCCGGCATATGGTTAGAAGTTATTGTAAGAGTGAGATTGAAAATCAGAACTACTACCATAGTATGCTTGGTCTTGTGAACCATATATGTTGTTCCCAAAAGGATACATCTTGAAAATTTATGCACACAACTTGTTTTGAGACTTACCTCTTATTCCCAATTGTGTACACACGCAAACAAGTGATTGTTGCACCTGAAAATAAAATTCTAAGCAAACAAATTAGCAAAAGATAAAAATAAAAACTAAATGCAAAAACAAAAAATCAAATAACAACTCAAACTACCGACTGTTCCCAGGCAACGGCGTCAATTTTGACGAGATGTCGAACTCGCAAAAATAATTTCCTTACTTCTCTTACACTAACTAGTAGTACAATGACAAGTAGGTTCGTTCCTAAGGGAGAGTTGAGCTAGAGTTGTCGATTAAATTTCTGAATATTAATGCAAATATGAGGATGAAAATGATCAAGGACTCTTTCTCGGTCACAAAACATGAATCTTATCAATATAGCTATGTTTCTGCAAAGTACCCATTACTAACAACCCTAGAATATTTAGTACGCTCAAATACTCCGCAATCTCTTAATTCACCGGACACGGAAGCGCTCGACTACCGGATTCTACTCATCAAGTTTCCTAGAAGTACGCTCTCTAGGTATGACTTAAACAAATGCATTAAGTTCCATGAGATAGGCTATTCCTAGTGATAAAATTAAAAGCATGAATTACTTACTAGTGTCATTCAATACATACGGGTACTTAACAAAATCCCATCGTCAATACCTATATATCGCTACTTGTACTCGGAACATCTAGACAATTACCGGTCGAAGAAGTCTCAAATTAGCAATAGAATCATCAAACAACCATTCAATTTGCAACTTAAACGATTGAGAAACAAGTCATAAATATTATCGGTACCGTAGAGAATAAGCAATAACGAGATAAATTGCGAAACAAATCATTTAAATATAAATTCGAGTTCATGTCCGGACGTCAAAATCGTCCCTAATCAAGGTGCAATTAGCTACTGGAGTTCATGGCAACCACACAAAAATAAATATAAAACAGGAATACAAAACCGAACAGCAGCAGGTGGAGTGTGGATATGGAATGATGGTGTAGACTGCACATGTAACTCCTCTCGCTGCTGGTGGTGATATGCTATACTGGTGGTGATGAATGGATGATGGCAAGGGTGGTATGCTATGCAGATGGAGTGATGCTATGCTGGTGGAGATGCACTGGACTGGTGGTTGAGGAGAGGAGCAGAGCTCCTCTCTGTGGTGATGATGAAATAGTTGCGAGCAGCAGGGGTATGAGATGATGTAGCCGTAGGTTTTCTTTTATAACTCAATTCTCTTGCTGCTAACTTATCTCCCACGCAAAACCAATTTCCTCTTTAATCCTCGCTCACTGAATCAGGTCCTAACCCTTTGTAATTTTCACCGTTCATCTCTGAATTCAATGGCAGGATCAGCACATAATAACCTACAACAACTCATCAGTTCTTGGCTGATTTCTCGGCAAAGTTTTACAAACCCAACCTTCCAAAATTCGACCAAAGTTTCCCTGTTTATCTCAACTCCTAAATCTGCTCCTAGCCACTGCCATACGGCCCTCATACAGCCATCGAATCACGGCTAGCAACTGGACATAACCAAGGCAAAACTGCACTTTTTTTTCTCTGTCTCGACTGCCAATAGACCTCCAAACTTGAACTACCTATAACCTGGTTCTTCTCGGCATCTTATCGAGTCTTAACTGCTGTCAAATAACCCACACTGCTCATACGACCCCTGATTAACCATCAAGGAGATAGTTCATTCACAGCTGCAACTGGCCACCTTCTTGTCCCAAAACTTGACCCAATCTATATGACCTTGTACCAATGATTCTTGTCCCTCTTGAGTCTAGAAATCCCTTTTATCCCTTCGCAAAAGACTCACCTGAATTCTCAATAACTTGGAGTAGTAAACTGGTAGAAGTTGAACTTCATATAGTGAAGCAAAAGTCATTCAGGCTTTCCATCCCATCCTGAAGTGTACAAGCCTGACTTCAGAGCCTAACAAGTAACCTTTTCTATTCTTTGCCTTTTATATATCTTCCTTTTTTAACCAAAGGCACTGCAAAACCCTCTGTAAACTATATTAAATTATATAAACTTTATACCAACTTGGTAGCCATTTCCAGAGTGAATGGAGTGAGGCAAACACTAAACTAGCTTGATTTAGGCTACACTCCAATCCCTGCCCACTGTAATATATAACCTTAATGTGCTAGAAAAAATGCAATTCACTTAGAGTGTTAGCAGTGCTTATCTCGAACCTTTCAAAAATCCTTAAAAGTTAGAGTTTGTACACGCCAATCTTTGTTCTGCATTGTTCCCACCACCCCATACTTGAACCAGAAGAACTTGTCTCTGAAGGCCTCTAAACACAAAAGAATAAGAGAATAATTTGAAAAAGAGGCAAGTGTAGAATTAAATTGTCTAATTGGATTGATTTACATGAGAAAGACCAAGATTCTATATATATACAAGGCCTGAAAATCTTGGGGGACCACCGCAAACAATCTGCAGTATATAGAAATGCATTATTATTAAAAAAGAGGGAAAATTAAATTACCATCCCATTTAGAGTTATCCTACACTTAGTCTTTTCCACACTTTGTATGTATATAAAGCATAAAAGTGGGAAGACACTTCTATTCGTTCCTCTTGGCAAACCTCAGATGTAAGTGACTTAAATGAGTAAGGGTATACTTGAAGTGTAAATTTAAGAACTTTGAATAATATAACCCAGCCCAAATGAGGTGCTTTCCTAAAAAGGATGGATTACCAACCCTATGAGAAACTATACTTCAAGTTTGGGAGGACTCACCACAAGATGGAGACTCATGTAAAGGGCTAGAGCAAACCTCGCATAATCTCACGCATTAGGGATCCTGATACTTGAAAAGATCCAGTGATTCTCCTATATCACAAGTATCACAATTCTCATTCAAACTCTTTTCTGAAGACCATTCTTCATCGGTTCTTCTATATCAAGTCCTCCTCATCGGAAAAGAAATCCGAATCTTCCATAAGCAAATTATCATAATCCTTATATGCTTAAATCGCAAGTTGACTTCTCATTCAAAGTATTCACAATCTCTGAATTAGGGGTATTATTCACAAAGAAGTCATAATCATCATCGCTCTCATACGCAACATAAGTCTTACCATCAATAATTGCAGTGTTTCTAGACTCAACTTCTTCCTTTTGAATATATGTTGTTCCCAAAAGGATACATCTTGAAAATTTATGCACACAACTTGTTTTGAGACTTACCTCTTATTCCCAATTGTGTACACACGCAAACAAGTGATTGTTGCACCTGAAAATAAAATTCTAAGCAAACAAATTAATAAAAGATAAAAATAAAAAACTAAATGCAAAAGCAGGAAAATCAAATAACAACTTCAAACCTATCAAAGCTGTTCCCAGGCAGCAGCGTCAATTTTGACCTTGAGATAATGAACTCGCAAAAATAATTTCCTTACTTCTCTTACACTAACTAGTAGTACAATGACAAGTAGGTTAGTTCCTAAGGGAGAGTTGAGCTAGGACAGCCGATTCAATTCTGAATATTAATGCAAATATGAGGATGAAAATGATCAAGGACTCTTTCTCGGTCACAAAACATGAATCTTATCAGTATAGCTATGTTTCTGCAAGTACCCATTACTAACAACCCTAGAATATTTAGTCGCTCAAATACTCCTTGATCTCTTAATTCATAGGACAGGAAGCGCTCGACTCACAAGTTCTACTCATCAAAGTTTCCTAGAGAGTACGCTCTCTAGGTATGACTTAAATAAATGCATTAAGTTCCATGAGATGAGCTATTCCTAGTGATAAAATTAAAAGCATGAATTACTTACTGAGTGTCATTCAATACATACGGGTACTTAACAAAAATCCCATCGTCAATACCTATATATCGCTACTTGTACT
>JAJJWW010014086.1:0-48084 GCA_023531295.1 Papaver armeniacum
AGTGGCGAAGCCCCGCCGGAACATGAACCGACAAATGTAAGAAATTCCATGTGTCCCTGTGCGCAGCACGGGTTTCAAGCTAGTTCCTTTCTAATAATCTTATACATCCAAATTCTTCGAGTCTCCATGTTCAATGACTGGATACACTTGTACTTATAATAGTCAAAAAGAATGAGTTTCACCAATAAGTTAGTACCATTATGTCTTATTCAAGTCATTTAAAAACAAGTCATTTTAATACAATGGAAATATTATACCCGTGGGCTCACGGCTTGATATGATGGGGTGTGGTCTCTAAGTGTTTGCACAAGATGAATCCCCTTTGTTGTCGATACTCATGTATTTTCATGACATTTTAATATATGTTACCATGTTGGAGATTTTTTCCTATGTTAACTCTTAAATTATGACTTTCAAACATTTTCTCTTGTAATTGCCCGAATTCTACACCGTTAATATTAGGTAGAGATGTCAACTAACTTCCGGCTTAAATGTACAATACAACATTTTACTGTGCTTCTTTTTTTTTTCATTTGTACATTATTTGGATTTTGTCTATACTTAACTTTAGAATTGATGTTTGAAATCTTTAGGTGTGCCTCTAATAACCGGTTTTAACTTGAGCATTTTCGACAGGAAATTAGGAGGGTGGTGTAGACTTTCAACATATGTCCTATGAGTTGGAAGTTAGCCATCATGCTAACGCTGTGAGTTAATGGGTACCAATGATCATGTCCAAGGGGTCTATTAGCCAAGACCGATGCATCTAGTAGTAGTCGAAATTTATGTATGCGATCGATGTCCATGAGGTTTCGTTCATAGGCTTTTTTTTCCAAGGCTTTTAGCTCTTCATCACACATTGGGTCAATGGTAAACCCTTACTTTTAGTTTACTCGTACCTTATCTGACACAATTTTTAAAAAGAAGTAAACTTCTAAAGTGTGATATTGAGTAAGTTTGAACTTGTATCGTATATCTTTAACTCGTGATCGGGCTTTGAGTATATTATATATGTTGACCATATGTATTCTCCTGATTTTCAGAGCGACTGCAATAGAAATTCTCGTAGCTAACATCAGCACTCGATTAAATACCCAATAAGTTACAGAAAATTTATGTTAAATCGACTCATAATTCATCTCTTATTCCGAGATTAATTATCTTCAAAGTCCTACTGATGTATTAGTGGCTGCCTTAATTGTACAAGTTCAATAAAGCATTTACTATGTCTATTTCACTCCTCTTGTAGAGAGTATAAGTGTATGTGTATGTAAATCCATGTTGGAAGAAGAGAATATTGTGAGAATATTCCATTTTCATATAGAAAATTAGGCCTTTAGCTGATCTACAATGGTATATGAAGGTGCAAATCTACATAATTATAGCTCGAATTCTTTTTACCTGGAATTATTTATGAATTTATTATTTTTATCCTGAAATGGGTTTGAAACGTATATAAGTGTTGCTCAAATTAGAGTAATACTGCTGCCTAAATTATTGTAAACGTTGTACAAATTAAAGAATCCGTTGCTCAACAAACGCTGGTAAACAAAGACTAACGCTTTTTATGCGTTGCACAAATTAATTTGCCCACCGGATTTTGGCGCAGCACACAAATTTTCTACGATATTTCCAAAGGATGTACGCTGGCATGGAAATTCATTGCAACGCTGATATCCGTAAACGTGATGTTTTGCCAGAGTGCATGGTTGGAGCATTTTTTTGGGATAAACAAACAACTTCAATGTGTGATAATAACAATTGGTGGTTTTGCATTATAACCTTCATGTTATGAGGCAAGAATATAAATTTTCATGCAATCATGTTGAAAATGTTCATGATACTTAAATGGTTAGAAACTGCTATACATCTATAAAGTTGCTGCATGGGAACTTTTTATGTAAATTAAAATTTGCATATCACGTTATGCAACAACTTTTTTGTTAGTATAGAAACCAACAAAAAAAAATACTGCATAAATTGTCATGCATCTACGATAATATCTGCATATCATGTTATGCATTCGTGAAAATAGATGCGTAACGCTTCATGTAACCACTTTGTAAGCACGAAATAAAAATTGATGTATAATCTTTATGCATCCGAAGAAATAGAGGCATAACTCTGATATGCATCCAAAATATGGCTACATACGATTATGAATAAAATTGTTTTTCATGTTGTTGCAATTATTCAAGTTCGACTGACATAGTGCCATTTTCATCGTATGGAACTTGAATAATTCACGAGCAGTTGGAACTCAGGATCTGTACGGTATATTTATCTAATTATGTTTGTTTTATTTATTTTTCAGATTCAAGATTTTTTACCACCTTATTGGGAGCAAATTGTTTCGGCTATTAATAGTGTCGAGCTGCGGTAGTGCTGGACTTGGCAGTAAAGTCAGGTTTGTAACCCCCAATCTCTTCATTGTGCACGACTGCCCTCCCATTATTGAACTAATTCACCTAACCATAATCTTCATATTGTTGATTTATGTTGCGTTAATTAAGACGTGCTACTGCTGCTGTTGTTTTTTTTTTTTTTTTTTTTTTTTTCTTTGGAAAATAGGTTGGCCTCTCCTCCAAACTGCCTTCCACACAAAGTGTTAGTAGTAATTACACGAAATTTTCAATGTTTGAGCAGAAACTCAAACTGCTGACCTCCTACTTGAGAGTTAAAGTCAACAATCTAGGAATCCGCAGGTGGTTGAGTATACCACAGGCATTCAGTACACGTGGTTGAGTACACCACAGGCATTCAGTACACGTGGTTAGGAATCAACTTCATTTCCTAACCAGGTGGTTGAGTACACCACAGGCATTCAGTACACGTGGTTTACTTATTTTTGGACCTTTTCGTCTATTTCATTGTAGAGTTTTTTTTTTTTTTAAATAAGAGGATCTAAGGCTTTACATTTAAGGTTAAAAGTCTTGGTAGGGATGGCAATGGGACGGGGCCTTGAATCCCATCCTTTACCCCGTTCAAAAAACCAAAACCCTTCCCCTACCCGTTAACATAAAAAACGGGCGGAGACGGGTATGAAAAATACCCGTACGGGACGGGTTTTTCATGGGTTACCCATGATTTACGAAAAAACTATGTCATAATCCAACAAATTGTTGTCAAGCATATCCACATTGAAGCCAAAAGTGAAAGAAAGAAATATATCGACAATAAACTATCAAGAACAAAGTTTTTTTCTTTCTTCTCAATCTTGGTTATAATCCAATAAGATTGATTATATAAGTGGACTAAAAGAAAATGTAGTTAACATTGTAAGATCGATCATCTATCGTATTTTTTTTTTAAGAGTATAATGTATGAGTGAGTTACAAAAATACTTTATGTGCATCGATCGAGATAGTAAATTTCTTTGAACATCGAACGTAAATAATAAAGAAAATCTATGATTATATTCCTTTTAATAAAATTGTAATCCTATATATAAAAGGTAATTTTTGATCTGCATAAGTGTGGACCTTAATCCCATATGACCCATCCTTATATCCTGATTCACCCCATCCCCGCTAGCGAGAAAACCTCACCAATAAAGCGTATCCACGGATGGCCGTGGTGGGGGCAAACCGCCATCCCTAAGTCTCATGAAGATTTCATTCTAAGGCAACAACTCGAGACATCTCGTTATGTGTTGCGGTAATATGTTTGAGCACCTTAACAAAAAATCTAGTAAATCTATCTATCTATTTATTTATTTAGTTATTATGCTTTCACTGGAAGAAGCGAGATCAGAGCCGATCTCGGTAGCATCTTGGCCTGAATAGCGAAGCATAATCGCAAGGCCTTTTTATGGTAAAAATTTTGGGCACAAAAAAATTGTTGACCGCCCTTATCCTGTAGATGATTCTTGAGTTCTTCTAGCTTGGAGTTAGTTAACTAACATCTATGAACCTCGAAAGACATAGAAGTTAGCATAAAAGAAAAAAATACAAACTAGACATTTAAGAAAATTAGTATCAAATTTGAGTATAACATACATATATACCATAGCTTTCTTCCACAATCTAAATCCAAACCCACACACATACATATATCAAATTTGTTCGGGTACACCAAACCAATAATAACCAATAAAAGTTTTACCAAGTACCAAACTAGACAACTAAATCTCTTACATTTTCATTAAAATGAAAGAACAAAAGATAATATGTTTTGTCTGAAAGAAAGATAGGGAATTTTTAAGACTGATCAGAGTGAAGATATAAGAAAAGAAAGAAGACGTGACCTAGTTTACAGGTTACAACACAAGTGAGACTTAACTAAGTTATAACTGGGCTTACGTTTTTGTTTAAAAAGGCCTTGGCCTGGAGATGGGCCACATGTGCGCCGCACCTCCCCGCACCTCGCCCGCTCTGAGCGAGATACCAATCACACCTTACCGGGTACAATTTTCCTTGTTGGCTACGACAAGTTAATAATCTTATTGGTGAAAGTATTGTAATTACGGCGAAAAGGATCCGAAAACAGTGGGAATTAATGCTCTGCTCTGCACTGAAGGAGAAGACAATTTGGCTAAGGAAGTGAATTTGTTGTTGAGATACCAATCACACCTAATGGCAAGTGTGTTCTCAAACTGCTCCTGGCAGAGGCTGATTATCTTGTGCCAGGGTACCATTTTTTCCAGATAGAATCTAGGATGGGGGGCATCATATTGCAAAGAATGAGTGAGTTGATATGTTTATGTTGCTCATTTTCTGTTAATTAGTTTCTGATGATAGTTATGCTCTATCATCTTTCTGTCCTACGTCGGTTGATGTTAACACATACATGAAGATCATTTTCAGTCTTCCTTTCCAAAACTCTTCATTAAATATTAGGTAATGGGTGAACTTTATGTTTGCATTTGGTTTAGCTCTCATAATATAACTTTCTGTGGTGTTTGCAGGCATACCGGGGTTTAATGTTGTGCAGGGTCCTGCGGTAGATGAGGTGTTTAAATTATATAGGTATATTAGGTGTTTGAAATTATAAGTATACAACCTAAAAGACTAGGCAAGTTGGGATTAACTCTACCAACATTACTGTTATTAGCTCCTGGTCTTTAGGGGCGACCCCAAAGAATTAGGTTTAAGCACAAACGACAAAATTGTCATAATCGGGAGGTTAATCTATAATCGGGAGATAACTTCCGGGGTATTTTAATGGCCTAACTACCCTTTTAGAATCTGTAGATAACTATAAATCGGTAGAAGTTAATCAACAATCGAGTAAATTTAGTTTGTATAACTTAAAGTAACCCAAAATAAAACTTTATCTTTGAATTTTGACTATCATATAATCTGTGACGTGAGTAAAAAGTTATCTTGACTCCCATTAAAGTAGACCTTTACAAAATGCTACCATAACCCGGTAGGAATTTAGGGTTATTTAACTAACGAATATGAGTAGCCCCAAAATGAGATTGCGAAAATCTTTTTTTTAGAATTTGGTTGAGCCTATAATCGGTTAGAAGGAAGAGTTATCATGACTCGATTATACAAAGGGTCCTTTTAAATATCTACCACAATTCCGTGAGTCAAGATAGTTCATATAACTACAAAATGATAAAACAGAAATTTCAAAATCAAACTTTGCAAAATTTTTTTTTTTTTTTTTGAATTTTGTCGTAGCTTATAATTGGTAAGAAAGAAAGAGTAATCACGACTTCCGATTATACTGTAGCTGGCTCTCTTTGCAAATATCCCACCATGACCTGTGAGTCAGATAGTTCATATATAACTCACCAGATGAGTAAATTAAAATCATTTGCAAAAATCCCTTTTGGAATTTTGGTTGGGTTTCCATAATGGGTAAGAAAGGAAGAGTTATCATGACTTGGATTATACATTGGCTCTCTTTTGCAAATATACGCACCAGCACCGGTAGGTCGAGATAGTTCATATAACTACCGAATATAGAGTAGCCCCAAAATCGCATTTTGCAAAAATCCTTTTTTGGAATTTTGGTTGAGCCTATAACTCTGTGAAGAAAGGAAGAGCTATCATGACTTCCTCGATTATACAAAGGCTCTCTTTGCAAATGCATTAATCGCACAAGATAGCTGAGGATAACCATCGAAGAGGATGAAAAATCAGATTTTGCAAAAATATTTCTTTTTTTTGGAATGGAGAGAGCCTATAATCAGTAAGAAAGGAAGAGTTATCATGACTTCCGATTATATAGTGACTCTCTTTGCAAATATCCTACTATAATCGTAGTCAAGATAGTTCATACACTATCACAGTAGCCTCAAAATCGATTTTGCAAGATAGTCACAGTATCCCCAGCACTTGTGATAGCTGCATCGCACAGCTGTATTCATACCACGCCCATGCCCACACCGGCTTTTCAACTGCATTGGTTGAGCTCTATAATCGGTAGTAAATGAAGGTATCCGATCAATATGTAGTCGCCCCAAATGAGATTTTGCAAAAATCTTCTATTTTTCTAATTTGGTCGAGCCTATAATCGGTAGTCAAAAAGAAGTTTTAATACTCATAAAGTTTTTATTAAAGAATAAATTGTTTTAGTCATTCAAAGTTTTGACCATTTTTCATTTTATGGGTATTAAATGTTTGAGTTATGGGCATACTAATTTTCATTAAACTCTTGAAACCCTTTACTATAAATCAATTTTGTTGGAAAATTAAATAAGAGTTGAATGTATTTATGTTTTTGTCTTAACAAGAGAAAAAGGGTTTTTTGTGAAAGAAAAAATGTGTGTGAGCATCATTTGTTTTCAGAGTGATTCCTAAGAACGAAAAGTGTAGAAAGTTTCACATCCTCTCACCGTGCAAGAGTGATTGTGTAAGAGATTGATCTCTATTTGTTTTATCCTGTGGAATGACGCGTCATTGAAGAACCGCTTGCACAATCTTGGGCGAGTGTGGGCGTCTTAAAGAAAGCGACCCAGTCGCGACCACCCATAACAATTGTTTCGGTTTGATTTTATTTGTTGTGCAAGCATAATTCAGCAATTGTTCCAACAGCTTCAAAAATGAGATTCTAATCGTAGATAAAAAAACCTAAACTACCGATTATGAAGGGCATTATATTTTCAACCTATTTTGTCTTTTGTGTTGCCCCTAATTTTTTTGGGGTCGCCCCTAAAGACGCCAGGTTTATTAGACTACTTGCAGGAATAAAGTAAAAACTATACTTCGGCATTTTGCTTACACTATAAACAAGGATGATTGTTTGTTGAAATGGATGAAATGTTTACACTGTATACAATGATGAAGTAGTTAACCATGCCCTCATGTGAGCACGGCACAAAATCTAGTAATTGTATAAAAGTTCAGATTTTAAAGCAAAAAAAAAAAAAAAAAAAAGTATAATAGTTCAGCGAAGATCTCGACAGCATCTAATCGCATCAGTTAATGCTATAGGTAATAATTTTTCAGTTCAAAAATATAATGTTAACATTTAGTACTTAACGGTAAATAAAGCTTAATTACGCTTCTACTTCTGTTAATAAATTGTGATTATATCCTCATGAAACACTCCCTCTTACATATAGTACCAAACCAAAGATGTATCAGAATTCATCACCGTCAGGGTCTAGTCAATGAGTATGCTTCATAATAACTTATCAAAGCACAGTGGAAGAGGAAATTGTATACGTTTACAAGATTAAAAGATGACCAACAGGAGATATGGAACCATTTGATATGCCTTTATGATTAAAAGTAGGGACTTTACCAGTGCCGGCCCTGAGGCGAACATCCAACTGCTGCTTTGGGCAGCAAACATTCAATACAAAAAGTCAACGATATAGAGAGAGGGTAAGCTAGTAATACTTATCTAGTAAATGAAAAGAGGAAGATCCCCCACACCCTTATTTTCACACTATTTTACATATTTGGAGATATTTTTTAAGCAAAAATTGAATGTAGTAATGTATTCTCAAGCTATATTTTTAAAACCTATAAGAGATGAGAGCTGATTCAAACCTATAGCTCCACCATCTACTACATTGAAAATTGACCGCTCTAAAGTCCACCACCCAACCACAAAGTTAAGATGTGGATGCCATAAATGTTGCATCCGAAACCATGTCAGTGGGCTAATATTTTTTTTCCACTCATTTCAATTCCAATAAAAATATATGCAGTGAAATACCTAACGTGAGCATGTGCACAATATTCCATATTGTCGTTTCTTTTTCCTCGAAGCATAAAGCTTTGAATCAAATATATTCACCTCATAGATAACAATATATCTAGAAGTGCTCTACCTTATATATGCGAGAAGCAGGGAGGGGACAAAAACTTAAATTTGGGAACACATTTGTATACCTTAAATCATAATCTTGATTTTCTTAGACGGATTGTTAAATTAAGAAATAATTTGTGGATATAAGCATAACAAATCATGAGATTTTTTATATTTATCACCATTATTCAAATTTTCCAACTACACAAAATAACAAATGTTAGTTCATCGATGAATATATTAAAAATCAAGTTAGATTAGAAAATTCATTTTAGGACAAGTAATTAGGTAGATGGACAAAACACCTCTCCATATTCACATTAATAATATGTAAAATGTGTCATAATAAACTACACATAATAAATGGTTGAGATGGTTTTAACTGAGAAACATGTGCTCACTCCTCACTCTCCCTATCACTTCACTGTCAATGTTCACTATAGACTACTACACATGTTATTCGTTGGATGTTCTCCAAGACTGCATCAAGTATGCTTTTGTTTGGGCTATCAAAATTCGTACCTGAGCTTTTTGATTTTTCTCGTACAATTGCTATGGTAAAACTAGGCTTTCGCTGGATTTCGGGGGCTACAGCCTAGGTAAGCCACCCCACCTCCGTCACCAAGTGGATGCTAAGTTTAAGTATTTCTAATGAAGCACATTTTTTGTGAGTATGTAGAGTTCTTGTAAGACGCACTCATATTTACAAAATATTATCTTCAAATACGTTACCGTTTGAATTTAATTGGTTAAGAAAATATCTCCGAACGCAGGAAATAGGTGAAAGTAAGGGTGTGAGGGGATCCTCCCTCAAAAGAAAAAGTTTAGAATTTTCGTAATACTTATTCTAGCAAATTGACAAATTAATTAAGAAGGAGGGATGTTACCATTTTGACGTACCTTTTTCTTTTTCTGATAAATCATTTTGGACGTACACGCCAGGTGAACCGTGAAACACACTTGTTGACAATGCTTCATTTTTCTTATATACCCACATATGTACTCCTCGGTTCCATTTTAGATGATGTTTTAGGTTATTTTTTTGTTTCACAATACTTGAAAGTTTTCATATTTTCCAACAAAACTACCACTAACACCCTTACATTTTGTCTGGAACTTTTTATTTTTAAGTGCACTAATAGCAATTAATGTTTGAAGACTTTTATCAAGGGTATAAATGGAAAATCTTCACATCTCTCTCCATTTCTTAATCCGCGTGAAAACTACAAAAACACCATCTAAAATGGAACAGAAGGAGTATAATAAAGCAAAATATCATGTGTGCGTGGTTAAGTGGTACTCCCTCCGTCCCCAATATATAGGCGGAGTTTTCAATTTTTGTAGTCCCATTAGATAGGCTAATACAATTTTCAAGATGGGTTTTTTTATATATTCCCTTATTTATTGTGCATTGATAATTGTGTTGAGAGTGAGACAAAGGTTAAAACAGGAAAGTAGATGGATATTTAGGAAATCAAGATAATTTCTTAATCTAAGAGATTTTGCAAAATCCGCCTATATAATAGGGACGAAGGGAGTATCATTTTTATCACTGACGACTAATAATAACACTAAATAGTATAATCTGTTGTAAATAAAAGAAAATAGAAAGAGAGACACAAAGTAGAGAGAAGGAGAAGGGGGAAATTCTATTAATCTGTGTGTGTTTTACAAAGGTTTGAGACTCTATTTATAGAGTTTACATACTTGGTGCCCAAGTAATGGGGTCCCACTAAAGTGGGCTTCACCTAATAAACTTCCGCTTATAACACTTCAGATGACCATCGTATCTAAGCAATTGCCTCATTAAACCTTGGGAAAAAATCCAAAGGACAAACTCCGCCAAGGGAAAAGAGTACAATTATGAGAAAATTTGTGAACAGAGTTGGACATGCATATGTTGCCTCATTAAACCTTGACAAGGAAAAAAACTAAAGGGGACAAAACCTTAACGAAGGAAAAGAGTACAACGTGATAGTCCAAAGAAATACCTTTACTATGATGCTCCCCCGATAAGTACTTCATTTAAATCTTGGCTTGCAAATCTTCGAGTCGACACTTCCCAATTTCGATAAACTAAATTTGAATACTGAGATAGCAATGCTTTCGTGAGAAATCATGTAGTTGATGAAGTCTTATTTTTTGTTAGTCTTCTAATAGTAGTGTTTCAGTCTTCATGCTTCTTGAAATACATTGAGGACTTGCTTCTTGAATTGCTAGCTTCTCAAGATGATTTGGTAAATAGTTGATGTAGTTTGTTCAACAAAGTGCCAATATGCATTTACAAAGACTGGGTGTGTACAAAATTTGTAGTCATAGTGGTTACACTTATATGGATCAAAATGATATCCAAATTCATAGGAGATAGTTATGTTGATGATGGTCTAACAAATGATCTAGTTAATGGTGGAATCCACCAAATAACCAAAATTAATACAACTCCCACTTGATGACCACCATGTTGAATTAAATTGCCTCACTAAAACTCTTGCCAATAAAACCCAATGAGAAGAAAAAAATTGACGAAGGAAAAAGAGCACAATATCAACATTTTGAAAACAAAGGTTAAATGTCAATGACATGTTGCCACGTTAAAAACCTTATCAGAAAATCACATGGGACAAAACCCGAATGAAGGAAAAAGAGTACAATTGTTGACAAAAATTTGGATGCTACCCCAAGATTATGAGTTTTACAGTAGACAAACATCAAACAAATAACTCTAGTCTATCTCAAAGAAGAGTTTAAGCTAGCATAATTCTAATCGCATATTTAAGGAAAAATAGAATGTAGACGCTAAAGCGTGGATTTTTGTGTTTTCAAGGACTCCTCAAGAGACCTATATATAAAGCTGATATCATCAACTAATTAATCCGTATTTTTGGTTTCACACCAAATTTCTAAAAACACATAAGGATTGTTAAACCTGATATAATCGAGTCGTGTGGTCGCTGCAATATAATTTGAATCCTTTAAGGATTACAAATTTGAATATGTTCCTCGAGCATGTTTTTTGGTGAAAGCAATACGAGTCCTTCAAGACTACCACGCCAAAATGCATTATATAGGTGAACAATTTAATATTGAACCAATCATGGGGTTTGAACATATAACCTCAATCGCTCTTAAAATGATTTATTTCTCTAATACGCAATATGACTAACACCACCAGAATTTTCGTGCTTCGGGCACTTTTATGGTGTCAAGTCTATCTAGGACCCTTATATCACGTCAATCGAGAAACTAAAATAATCCAATCTAATTTGGAATGTATGCCAACCAATCACATAAGTCGATATTTCTCTGCAGAGGGGCTAACAACCACCATCATTTTGTAGTTACTGTAATATTCGACAATAAAATTAGCCTACTATTGATTCACATAATTCTCAAATGTATGCATACTTTAAAGATTCAAAATTTATCGGTACCATGCTCACGGCTGCTATAATCTCCTAATATTCAAATGAGGAGATAATAATTTTGAGAATATGAATCGAGATTATCATGTAGACTGATGGATCATATTTGTAGCTTATAAAAATGCTACATGTTTGCTAGATGTGATTGGATTTTCCTTTTCAAATGGCATGTTTATTGAAAGCTAAATGATTTTTTTTTTTCACGCCTATTTAATGGCAAATTTTTCGATTTGATCATGATGGAAGAGAAATTACATAACCTTTAACCTTTAAGTTAATGAATGCCAACTTCTAATAACATAGAGTCTCCCCTGATTTTGGCGGAAATTGTCATCTCATATACGAAAACAAGTTTCGTAGAGTATTATCCAATTAAATCAAGGACATATACTCATAATAATTTCTGGATTATAAACAACTCTAGATTGGACAGTATATTCTAATTCAAAGAGCCATAAAATAAATTGTCCTAAAAATAAATAAAATTGTAGTCTTCTTGACATACAACATTAACATCAACCAAGGATTTTATTGGCTACGACCAAAAATATATAAAATATGTAAATAAATCTCCATATAATTGCGTGAATTCTAAGGCCAGTGAGATAAAGATTTGGATTGTGGACACTTTATTTTCCAAAAGAAATTAAATTTTAAGATCAATTTAGTCACTACAAGGACTAAAGATATATAGGCTTACATGTCGGTGCACCCTTTGATCTATTTGTCCTTCTGTTCCAACAACAAGTGGAATAATCCAAATTTTGGAGATTATTATCACGGGGAAATAATAATTGCTCAATATCCCCAAGGAATGCAACAATTCCTCGTTTTATTGGTAGTTGTAATAGTAACTATATTTTATATATCCCTTTAAGATTGATAGGGAAAACATACTTAATTGGCTTATTTGTTTCTTCTTGAGAAAGATAAAGAAATCATTTTCGTTATTGAATTTAGAAAAATCCATTATTGGTTGAAGAAAATTCAATCCTTATTGGCAAAATTTGAGATAATATGCCAATTTAGTTTCTCTCATCATATAAAAATGATGGAGGAACCGATTGGGTCTATATACGGTACACCAAAATTGCATTGACAAAAAGTTAAGAAAAAAAAAATGTTGCATTGGTCATCGCCTATGGAAAATCCATTATGTATTGAGTTTGGTTTTTAAATCACATGATCTTCATCAATTGACAAAGATACCAAATTAATTGGCCGGAGGTTTTTCAACCATGCACGTGATTGGTTACCGTAAAGGTATTTAAATTGCGTTAATACCAGATTTTGGTGATTACAGCTTCATTAAAAAAATAGAAACGGTAAACCATCTTTTGATGAATTTGTTTTTTTTTTCTCTATGAAAAAAAATTAGAGGAGAAAGAAAATACCAATTTTTTTTTTGTAATTACAGTTTCATTAGGGGAATAGAAATTGTAAACAATAAACCGAAGTAGGTTTATTATTTTTCTTTCTCTACGAAGGAATTAGAGAATAATAATAAAAAAAAATCGAATTTCTTTTCTCAATATTGATCACACGTGTTCCATGAAATATAGATTGCATCTATTTAGGGTTCATCAATGGATATTAATTGCTCTGGAAAAATGGTTAGAGTATAACCTCGGAGTTGAAGGGTGAGTAAATAATATCCATTCACCATGAAGAAGGCAATATAAAAATAATAAAAGTTTAATAACTTAGTACATTACCTGACTGTTTTCAGTTGATCATATATACAGAACCACTCATATATGTTCAGTCATTAATTAACACCACTTATCAGGTACAAAGTCAAATATCCTTCCAAAGAAGATGATACGTGCATCCATTGGATTGGTGGCCAAAGTTGATTTCATGTACAGACAAAACAAAGCATCAGTGTTTGGTCACGAATAATAAATTAATAAAAATAAATATAATAATATGATCTATGAAATCACCGTAGGAAATCATGTACGGAACTTGTCGATCAAATAAAAACAATAACTTGACGGTGACCGTGGCTAAAACAATAACTTGACCGTAACCGTGGATAGTACTCTTAATTTATGAAACTTTGTTGAGTTAATCAACCATCCGCTTAGTTAGAGCTAATGCTGTCATGACGTGTTGTAAATAAAATAAAAGAGAAAGAGACACAGCAGAGAGCGAGGGTATGAGAAATTCTATTAACTGCGTGTTTTACAAAGGTTTGAGATCATTTATAGAGTTTACATACTTTGGTGTCCAATACTGGGTCCCACTAACGGTGGCATCTACCTAATAAACTTCCGCTTATAACATAATCTAGTGCGGTGATTAAAATAGGGAAATTACATGAAAATAAAAATAAAATACATTTACGCAAATGATCAAACTATATTGACTTGATTAAATGGCTCGTGAGGGCTATTATGCTTCAGAAAAAATGGTCAGAGGGGCAACTTTTTGGTGTTGCCGGGGCATCTTCGATGTCTTGTTGCATTTGCTGCTCCCTGAGGCCGGTTAGTGAGCTGAAATTCCAAGAAGACGATGGCACGTGACACGATATGTTCCGCGAAACACACTTTTGTTTTTTTTGCCTTTGAAAAGGCGAAAAACAAAACTCCTGGCCATTGGGGATACCCAGATTAACCTAGATATACTCATTTTGTTCACACATCCAAAGAAGGTGCTAAGGGTGTCTAAAAGGTGTTAAAAGATCAAATTGCCCATACTAAAAAACCTTTGCCGACCAAAAAAACATATAAAAAAAATCCAAATCTTTCTTCTACACTCTAACTATACATGTGAAAAAAAAAAAAAAAATCAAAACGAACCAAAAGTCTACAGTAGGTATTTTTTTATAGGCTACAGGGTATAAGGTTGAATAACATGCCGACTTTTCTGTCGAATTTAGCAATTAAGGTTAAGAAGATATCCATCGATACCTTATTACTAAAAATATAGTTTGTGTTATGAAATTAGTACGTTGCCGACAAATCATGCATTTGTAACACCTTATCTCAGATGTCAAAACTTTATAGTCAGAAATATATTTTATCGACCTCACGCCTGGCCATATGTTGCCTCCGTGATGTTCTCATCCAGATCTTTGCCTACTCAGACATAGCCCAAGATGTTCTTCATCCGTAGACAATGCCCGCGAATTGGCTCGCGATCTTATTAAAAGTTCACCATGCCGACTTAACATACCGACACCTTATTCAACCGTCGCATCTTTGCCGACCTTTCACATTTTCAAAACAATTTTTTTGATCCAAATCAACTCATAAGATGGGTTAAAGACTACTGAATTCATAATTTCAAAATTTTAATCTAAACTCAATTAATTGTTAATCAGATTTTTTTGTTAATTAAACAAGGGCATATTAGCCATTTAGAAAAAATACAAGGTTAAGGGTAGCTTGGTTTTACTTCAAATGACCTATTCTTATGTATTGTATACCAATTAGTTTGGGTATACCCAATCAAGCCAGAACAAAAAAACCCTATAAAAGTTGATACTAATTTGATAGAAGAAACAACTTCTGTAGCTCATTAGCACACAGCTTTGTATAGTTGCTTTTCACCATATGTCTACTACAACTCAATGCATAAATGATACTAATAGCACAAGCAGCCATGATAATGATGAAATTTCTGTTCATCTTTGGGAAGGCAACGTGGGTCGCCATGGTTTAAGCCATGTCCTTCTTTATCAATATCAAGGCTTTTGGAGAACTGCTAAAGGAATAGAAAATGTGAAGGATTTTCAACAGAATTTCAAAGCTTCGCATACTGATCTTATAATAGCCACACTACCCAAATCAGGCACCATTTGGTTGAAAGCACTAGTCTTTGCCATTATCAACCGATTCCATTACCCTTGTTCTTCTTCTTCTTCAGAGATCTACCACCAACATCCATTACTTACAATTTCACCCCATGATCTTGTTCCTTTCAAATTTGACTTTAAACAACTATATCCAGATAATAGTCTTCTTGATTTCACTAAGAATAGTACTTTTTCTCATGATTCTCCCCTGCAGACTTATAGCTACACATATCCCTTTTACCTTCTTTACCTGAATCAATTAAGACCACTGCAACAAACTGCAAGATCGTTTATTTATGTAGAAACCCTCTAGACAACTTCATCTCTTTGTGGGTTGTTTGTGAACAAAGAATTAGAGTAATGCCGATGCTCAATAATAACAATGCTTCTTTGTCCATGGAAGAAGCTTTTGAATTTTTTTGCGATGGGGTACAAGAATTTGGTCCGTATTGGGATCATGTACTTGGTTATTGAAAGAGAGTTTAAAGAATCCTCATAAACTGTTGTTTGTAAAGCTATGAAGATTTGAAGAAAGAGCCAAAGCGCAAATAACGAGAATTGCCGAATTCATTGGTTATGGGTTTTCATTAGAAGAAGAGAATCAAGGAGTGATTGAAGAAATATCCAGTTTGTGTAGTTTTGAAAACTTGAAGAATTTGGACGTGAATAAGAATGGAACCTGAGAGGTACAGTCGAGAACAATGTGTTCTTTAGGAAAGGTGAGGTTGGTGATTGGAAGAATTACTGACACCCATCATGATCAAACGACTTGATGGTCTCATGGAGGAGAAATTACATGGATCAGGGTTAGTGTTTCAAAACTATCTTCCTTAAATACATTGATATCATCCATGGTGGAGTACTACAGATCAATGGAGCACTTCTATTGGAATATTGATCAATGCTATATGCGGTACCGATTGTTTTTACTTTGTATTTTTGAAGTATTCCGTTTGAAGTAACGAAGATTGTTCGTATCTTTGGATCTATGTTTAATTTTAGTTCTTGTTGAATTTTTATTTTTTTTTTCTTTTTTGAGGAAAAAGGATATATATTAAGAAAAAAGTGATAATTACATGGGTATCAACAACCTAAACACCCAATCACATCTCACACCACGTCGAGAGTTGCATTTACCTCCCTCTTTATTGGTCAAGAACTAACCTCGCTTCCCGATTGGCCAAATCAAGTTAGCCTCCTACATTTCGTAGTGGTTAATTTTAATAAATTGCCTGACCGACGCCTCCAAACCGAGTGATACTTAGCAGATTTTTACACCGTTTATGATTTTAATAAAATCAGCCTTGATCGGTCAGAATAACCAACCATATAGCAAATGCTAAAAAATCTACGAAAACCTTTAGGAAAAAAAAATTGGAAAATTTTATTAATATGGAAAAAAGATTTCCATAAATTTGTTTTGCCAGTATTGGATCTTATTGATTTCCATAAATAAGGTTTTATATATTGAAATCTTATTGATTTCCATAAATAAGATTTTTTTTATGAAGCATTCTTAATAATTTCCATGTTTTAACTTTTATTCCGAAATCTTAAACTGAAAATATAACAAACATAAACGGAAATATTTAATTTTATTAATCTCCATGTTTTTATTTTTATACCAAAATCTTAATATAAAATATATGGGATATTTTTCACATGGCGTTTATTTGTTTTTAAGGTAGTTTTGATTTTTATAGGAAAAATCTTTCAAACAATCTTATTAATTTCCATATTTTAGTTTCTATACCAAGATGGTATTTTCTTTTATCTGGATCGTTGAATTTGATCCTTTTATAATTGGCGAACCCCTTGGTGAAATATATTTTTGGTTAAGGAATAAATGTTGAACTAAATTTGCCTAAAATAACAATGCGTAAAATTGCCTTAGATTCAGAAAATAATAAAAGGTAATATTTCTTAAGATTACATGCTAGATTTGAATCGTTGCATTCCTTAAATTGTGGATGCTCTATCTTCATTATTATACAATATACTAATAAATTCTAAAACAGCTATGATGGTTTTCTTTGCAGACAAGTTTTGGAGTCTATATAAAGGATTCTACACCATGATGCGTATGAGAGAGTACTGCATATATTTCTCCCTATTAGGTCTCCTCCTCTCTTCTCTCTCTTGCAAATTTCCTATCTTCTCTCTGTTTCGAATTCCAATTCCGCTCATTTTGGTTTTATCTTATTCATTGCAGGGTTGATGTTAATTGGAACGGAGTTTCGACAAAAACGCTGATTTTGGTTTTATCTTATTCATTGCAGGGTTGATTTTAATTGGAACGGAGTTTTGACAAAAAGGCAAGCGAAGTTTGTGAGTTTCTTAAACTGTGTAAGCAAATGAATTTATATTTCCTTCTTAATGAAATTCATCAATTTTTTCTCGACATCAATTTGCTTCTGTGCTTCTGTGAGTATAACAACTTTGATTTAACTTTCATGTTTAATTTGAACTTCGGGTTTTCAGTGATTTGGTAAACTCATGATTATTTTGTTAACATAAGCCAGAGTTTTTTTTTTTAATCATATATGGAAAATTTGTTTTTGTTTATGTAAGAAACCTCTACAACTAAATTGTATTATTTTTTGTAATAGAATACCTGTACTCATTGCATGAATGAATATACTTGGGAAGACATATATTTCACAAACTTAATTCAAGGTCAATATTTTTAATCTTTGCTCTTTTGATGTTCCTTGCAGCTCTGGGCATTTGTTTAGACACAGTATGGATGAGTGTTTACTTTTTAAACAGCTCTGGGCATTGTTTTAGACACAGTACGGATGAGTGGTTACCTTCTTTTTTTCTTTCTTTTTGATGTTCCCTGTATCTCTGGGCAACATTGTTTTAGAGATAGTTCGGAGTTGGTGGACAAGGTGAATAACTTTTTATACCAGGCATCATTACGTTGCTACTTGCTTTAAGACCTTTATTTAGATTCCACCTGTATTACTTCCATATCGCCGTTCATAGATTACAACTAACCTAAGTTTCATAATGATTTTTACTGCAGAAAATAAATAAAATCTTTCTTTAAAATGGAAATGGATGGGTGATGCTCTACAAAAACTGAAGAGGAAGGTGCAACCGTTAACTGAATCGGTTTAGTGTTTTGGAGCGGTAATATTAAATGTATCAACACTAACCCAATATCAGTTAAAACGACCACACATTCCACCCTACTTTCCAGTTTTGAATTATGCAAGTATAACACTCTGTTACATATCGAAGTTGATTCAGTATATTAGGATATATTCGATGTTGGAAGGCCAGTGGATTATAGATCGGTACCTACGCTTCTTACTTTTAGTTTATATATTGAGAAGTTTCGACATTGTTTTAAGTACTTAAGGTTTTGAAATCTGGTTTTCTTATTCTTGAAAACCATGTGGTGATTGGTGGTGGTTGTGAGTGTGCAGTAGCGTGTTCTGTGGTGTTGTTGGTGAATATGTGTGCTGGAGGTGAGAGCTGGTAATAGTAGAATGGGGTCGAGGTTGATGCTGGTGGTCTGCTAATTTTTATTTTTTTGTTTACTGCACCGTGTTTCCTTTTACTGCACCGTGTCATCCAACTTTTCTCTCTACAAACACACACACATGCGAAATAGAAACTGATAAAAAATAAATATGGGGAGAGGCAAAACAAATCAGAATTTTAACGTTCTTTTGAGATGCAGAAATAAAATTACAACCCGAAATTTCTGTAATGTATTTCCCATGTTTATGTATTAAGCAACTCATATTTCTCTGATGCTGTAATGTACTGATAAGGACCGAAGTATCTCTACATGAATCTTTTGATACGGTCTTTACCAATGAACTGATAATACTTCAGAGCCAGATGGCTACAGTTTATCATCAATTGTCGGCATAGTACATATATATTGATCTCTTCATCATATCATTTTGTTTCCATAGTGATTAAGAATGTTTTGTATGGTAACAGGATGCTTTTGCAGCTCCAGAGAAGAGATTAGATGCCTTGATTCTTTGTACAAGTGAGATCTTTCTTTGTACAAGTGAGATCTTTCTTTATTTGGAGGAGAACCTAAAACTCATACCGCAGACTATATCTTTTTTTTTTTTGCTCGGCAAAGAAGAAACGATGTATTAAAAGAATGAAAGAATACAAAAACCAACTAGCCAAGGAGGCTAGAGAAAGAAAATAAAACCCTTACAAACTGAAAAACAAACAGATGGACCCCAAAAAAAGACAACAACCCAAAACCAAAAGCTAACTCAAAGTGGGTTTAAAAGAATTGTTCCCATCCCAGAATTACATTAGATGATAATTCCCTTGAAGCAATCGAGGCTTTTAGACCAGTTAAAAGCATCAATTTTGATGTCGCGAATAACTTCATGGAGTTTGAAAGTTTTACCATTAAAGCTATAGCGTTGCGAGCTTTCCAGGAGACCCCATGGAATTGCTGGAAGACGTTTCCAAAGTTGATTTCCTTGGGCAGAGAGAGAGGATAAGTTTTCCAACCCACAACAGGTCTCTAATAGTATTGGGCATAACATGAATACCCCCTGGCAGTGATGAAGTAATTCCAAACACGAGAAGTTGACCGGCACTTAGAATAACAAATGGTCTTGATTTCTTCAACATTTCCACAAAGGTAACTTAGGTTAGGGGACTCTAGGAAGTATGTCTATGATGCAGATTAGTCAAAGTTGGCAATCTATTCAAACACACTTGCCAAAGAAAAAAATCCTACCCTATGAGGCCAAGCTCTAGACCGGACCTTAGAACTCTAAAAGGAATGATGGGGTATTACCCTTGAAGTTTAAATAAGCCTCCTTTACCGAGCAGATACCCTTTTTATCTCCAAGCCAAATGAGTTGGTCCTGATTTGGAGATATCACAATAGACTCGAGCAACGGAATCAGAATAGAGAGTTCAACAATCTCGTTGTCATAGAGTCTTCTTCTATGATGCAGACCCAAGTCCCAATTTAATCCAAAGACCTCCCGAGATATGTGTCGAGATATAGACTTGTTCTTGGTACTAGAAAGGTTGAAGAGGCTGGACATGAGGATAGATAAAGGACCTTGAACACACCATTTGTCTTCCATAGCCTTATTTTGTCTCCTTTTCCTATCTTGAATTGACAATTATTGAAAAGTCTTGTGAAGAGTAAGTAAATATTCTTCCAGTCGACACCATGTTTTCCTTAGGTTTCAGTTCTCCACCCTAAGTCAAAGAAAAACCATACTTGTCCGCTACTACCTCGACCATAGAGCTTTGATTCACGCCCTAATCTCCACCACCATTTTTTGAAGAAAGATCTGCGTTTAAGTGCTTTAAACTTCTAATACCAAGACCTCCAACCTTGAGAGGCTTAATAACATTTCTCCAACCTACCCAATTGATGCTTTTTAGTTTAGGAAGATTCATCCCATAAGAAATTTCTAATAAATCTTTCAATAGATTTTATCACCTTAGAGGGAGCCATGAACAGAGAAAAATAATAAATAGGAATGCTTTGGAGGACACTCTTGATAAGAGTAAGCTTACCACTCTTGTAAGAGTTTTCGCCCACGAGGCAAGTCCGGCCTTACAAAGCTCAACGATTCTATCCCATTTAGCAGTGGAGTTGGTTTTATCCCTAAAGGCATGCCAAGGTACTGAGTTGGAAAACTATCGCAAGAGCAACCCCCGTGGATGAGTTGGAAGAGTTGGAAGAGATGCACCAACGTGTGATATCTTCTTCCTTGCTGGCATTAGCCACACTTCTTGATATTTTGCTGGTCAAGTAGCAATCCGAGTTGGAAAATGTAAAGGCTGAAATATCCAGAGAGTTGGGCCCTGCAAATATTCAGAAGACTGTACTTAACCGGTTTTCTTAACCGGTTTTGGCAGTTCTTAAGGAATGGGGTGCTACGGAACACAGCAAATTTCTTATCCAATGTGTTGGATAGTAGAATGGGGTCGAGGTTGATGCTGGTGGTAATCTATGTGGTGGCCTGTTAAATTTTTTTTTGTTTGTTTACTGCACCGTGTTTTCTTTCATCTATAGGATTTGAATGGAATTAGGAATATGGTGTTGGGGAGTACGGGTTGGATTGCGTAACTTGCATTGGTCATTTTTTAATGTGTTTGGGTGGGGCTCCCTCTCACTGATCCCGCAATATCTTCACTTTTGACTGTTATTTGTGAAAGTGTGGTGGTGGCGTGGTTGGTGGCAGTGATAGAGCATCTGGTGGTGGTGAATGTGGTCTAGGTTGATGCTGGTGGTAGACCGGTAGTCTATGTGGTGGCCTACAAATTTTTTCTAATTTTTAGTTTTGGTTTTTACTGTACAGATTTTACATTTTGCATGGATTTGTACAAGATTTGAAGGGAATTAGGAAAATGGTGGGGGTTTGTGTTGTTCACTTTTGAATTTTCCGAAGTTGATTTTGGAAGGGCTCCCTCACACTGATCCTGCACTATCTTCACTCCAGCTACTTATTATAATCAGATCTTTTTAAGTTTGGAAATGTGACTAATAAATTTTTAAGTAGATCGATCTATTGTCCTAGACTAGGTTTGTTTCTGGAGACATGTCGATGGCAGTTAAAGGGAAAACCAATGAATTAGTATCTACCTTTCAAAAAAGAGAGCAGTGAGATTCTTTACAGCATATGAAAAGAAATCTTTTTTTTTTTGAAGTCTTGCTCATTATTGCTGCTCAGTATTATGTCCTTTCTCCTTTTCCGTCTTTTCTTAAAATTTGGTCTTAGTTCAAATCTTAGATGTGGAAAAATAAATTCAGCATTGATTATCTCTTTGTCTTGGCATTTCTATATCCTGGTTAAAAGTGTTTTGATGGTCACAAATGTTTAGTTTTGGTTCCTTTCAATGTGGTTTTAGGTCAAGGTAAAGGATTTGATACCTAATATAGTTGATGTCGGATGTAGTGGAGGATTTTAGATGGCTATGGTTGAATGGGTTTTGTGAACTACCAACAAAACTTGATGGATGATTCCGAAATGCAAGCGACAATGATTCAGGTTAGATGTTAGTGTTGAATTTGTGCATAAGTGATGAGGCCAATGCCACAGAACGAGGAAACTCATTTGACACTTGCCGAGCAGAAAAGAAGAAATTGGACTGTTTGCTGGATAAGGTAATGGTACGTCAGCAATGGGCACACTTCCGAGTACATTTACTGATAACAATATTTGATGCTTTTATAACTGACTTATCAGCATGGTTTCCTGGTTGTATCTTCGTCTTTTTTCATTTACATTTCTTGATTTAATTGATTTAATTGTACTTTTCTTATGTATTGGACATAACTGACATGATGTCTTTTGCGGAAGGTTAGAGACATGTTTGAATGGCTACCTGAGCAAGATTGCGAAAGTAAAATAAAATTCACATATGACTATACGAGCAGCAAGAAGAAGCAGTGGTCTAAGGAAAATGTTTCCAGTTGAAATTTTCAGCTCTCCTCGGAGCTTAAATGATGATGGCATGAAAGTTTCTATCAAGTAGCCATATTATTACACTTCAAAACCTGGATACAAATTCATCTAGGTCCTTAATGCCAACATACGATGAATTTGATGAACAAAGGACTTATCAAGATCTATGTGACAAAAATAAATTGATATGTCTATGTGAAAACAATAAATTGATATGAAATGTCTCCACTTCGATATATTACAAGGAATTATATTTTTAAGTGAAATTTTTTATTTTTTATTTTTTATTTCTTATATTTTTTTACTATAATCATTAGTATGTACTCTGAATAAACAGATTTCTCTTCACAATCATATCCTACATGGATATCTACTCAGTTATCACCGAGCTTACAAGTTTGCATTTTATTTATTTATGGCATGTTTGTGTTATTTTTCCCTCAAAATTGATTTATTTGTGTTTTTTTATTCAACAGACTTCATTACCACCACCATCATAATGTAGTTGTCGGCCTACTATAAAACTTAATCAAGTAACTATTTCCTCTTCCAAAATTAGTAATTTAATATGATATTTTTTACTTTCAATCCGTCACAGTTATGTACTAATTTACATTACTTTGAATAGCTATATCAAACAATTTTTGTATGTCTTTTCCAAGTATTATTGGTGTGCAGTTTTACTTTGTAGTTTTAGATAGTAACCGGACTTCCAACAGTTTTATAGAAGCAGAGGTTTAAAAGCAAAAGTCTCAGTTTTGCACTTACCTATTTTGCAATAACGTATTTTCTTACTGATTCATTAATTTCTCTATGAGAAGGAGTTAGACTGCCTTTCGTTTTACGTTTGTTTGTGATGCTTCTATGGAGACTAGGATTTGGTTAAGTCCCGAGCTATGAGAAGGTATGGTTTTTATCATTCTCTATTTGATTTCCTCAATTGCTCGCTAATTCGGTTTTAGCAACTTAGTTGGATATTCCCAATTAACCCACCATTAATTGCACTTTTTAGTCACTCACTTTCTTGGTGATTACATTTATCGAATGTTGAATTTCCAGTATGATTTTGATTTTGAGTGCCTTGAGTTCATTACAATGACGAACTCGGTTAATCCATGAGTATTTTGGGTACTTCATATTCCGGGAAGTCATAACTATATGAGGAAAAATCATATCTGCTATGATTATTTCCTCGCACTTAATCGAGAATTGGCACATGATGAGTCTCATTATAGTGGAAATTCTTACGAATAAGAAACTGATGGTTATACCTGATGCAGAACAACTCAAATCACCCGATAATAGAAGACCAAAAAAAAAAAAAAACACAGATGACATAGCATTTCCATGAGAAACTCTCAGATTTCCATTCACTTAAACCAATTATAGACTAAGTTAGTCGAAGCATTAAGATATGTAATTTGAAGTTGAAAAGTGAAGTTAGTTTTCTCAAAATGTGTATAATGTATTAATTTTCCTTCACTAATCACTATTATTGTCCATAAAAGTCGTCAATTTAATTAGATTAAAGTTTGATTCATTGATCATAAACACGTCGATAATGTAGGGGTCATTTTAGACAGTGTTTTGATTTCAATAAGAAAGTAAAAAGATTATTGGATTATGGTTTGTTTTCTCTATATTGTACTTCAAGTGCTCTAGGGTAAAGATTATTATTTGCATACTGATGCGCCAGTTGCGTATCGTTTTGTTATGTTGTTTTTGAAAAGATATGATTTAATCCGATTTCTTAATTTTTAGGTATGGTATTTGTTCTTCTACAAATGCATCCGGGAGTTATAGGTTGGGCAAAGGAAATCCATATTGGGATAACCAAGGTGAGTTAGATCTCCTTCATTAGTTTTTATGATCACTTAGCAAAAATATTTTTTAAGGAGTAGAAGAGCATTATCGAGAAAATCCATGTTGGGATGATTTCAGGGCCTACTTATTGAAGATGAAAATGTTGCTCACTAAGATTGCTAAAGGTGAACTTGCTGATGTTTCGTCATGGCGATCGATTCATATCTATTAACACCGTAGTATAAAACCCGCACTTTGTTGACACATCGATTTCATAAAGAAATTTCGTGAATAGTATTGTAGGTTTTTTCTTTCAATTCTCATGTGTTGCTTAATCTTAATTTTTATTCTCAGTTGCTCTTTTATCTTGATGAGCTTTTAATTTTCTTTGTACGAGATTTCATGGCTGAGGTGGAAATAAAGATAGGTGTTAATTTTTTGTTTTACTTTTTTTCGGTTGTTAATCTGAAAGGAAGTTTTCTGTCAGCGTTTTAAAAGATAGTGGTATGATTCTCTCCCCACTTATTTTTTATTAAATTTGAAGTGCTTGAAAACATTGATCAGTATGTTACTAAGTACATTTTAAAATAATTTTTAAGATATGATGTTAGCATGATTACTATTAGGTTAACATAATTGAAATAAATGTTCTTCACATGAGAAGCTAAACCAGGTATTCTTATCATGAAATCTTGCAGGTTGCACTATTGCAGGTCTTTAGAGACTAATATGAGAGCATAGTTGATATTCTGGATGACAATAATTTAACTATCAGAATGGTGGTAAGTTACAAATTTGATACATGCAATATCGCTTTGTCTATATTTAGCTCCCTTCCCTTTGAATCGAAGCTTAATCAATTATTTTAAAGATTGACAAAATAGGACTAAACTCAAATCACAACTCACCCACTTAAACTGCTAAAGTAAGTGATTGTCTGTAAAAAATTGTAACCATCCTTGGAACAAAAGAAGCTAAAAAAGAACAAATTACTTAAAGAAGAATCGAGATACTCTATGTTAGGGAAACAGTGGTATGTGATTTATTTATCTTTTTGCCAGCCGATCAATCCATCATTTTAGTTCAGTTTTGTTGATAGAACAATTTTAGTAATATTACGAGTTTCAAGCTTCCACCCCAGGAAGGTTGGGGATCGAACCCCTGTAATAGTATAAATCCCCTGTAATAGTATAAATCCTAAGTAATGTACTTAGGTGTAGTTCTAGGGACCACTGTTCTAATCTATCAAAAAAAAAAACTAAGTAGAATTGGTTTCCCCATATTTTCCGGAAAACAAAAATAAAATAAAAATCCAAGTATTACAAGTTGATCAGCATAACAAGTTCCATGTATTCATTGTATCTCTATACGTAATTCTAAACTATTTGAACAAATATAAAAACATTAAATTTGGGTGGTCGCTTGGTTGCATTTTTCAATGCAGATTAAGCTTCAACCTGATAGTGAGCCATCCAGGGTGTTTCTTCTTTACCCTGTCCAGATGCATTTTATTTTCTTTGGAATTTGTTGTTTTAAAGAGAAGAAAATCCATTGCCAAAATATTGGTGCGGTGAAAATCCTTTCACGGTTTGGTTTCATTAGCATGGCCATTCACATCGTAGTCAATATTGACTTTGTAGTTTTGCAGTTAAATGCAAGTATGCCGAATGAATGTTAGCAGCATCCCTTTAAAAGGAAAACAACAACCAAAACTAAAAATTACTGAAATGATTGTTGAACTTGAATATGTAGAAGATTTGGTTTGAACAACTTTCAAATTTGTTGATATGCTTCCCAATATTGAGGTACCATTAGTATATGACTACTAACCCAGTTTCAGTTGATCGTATCAGCATGACCAATTATATTGAACTTCCTTGCTGTGTAGGAAATAAACTGATTGCCACAGGCATCAAATGCATTCGGTAATGGACATATCTCCCTTCCAAAGTTACTTGAATTAGAATTATTGGTCAAACGAATTCTGGGCGCATGTACATGCATAGCTAAGCAGCAACATACTAATTCAGATGCGAGAAATTGTGATCGAAGGTACAATAGACCTTAAATTTTCGTTTTTTGATTTTTTCCAATGAAAGATTGTAGATTATTCTGGTTGGTACCAGGGAAGATGCAATTAAAGTACAGTTGTGGGCCTAATTAGTGAACGTAGTTAATTGTGACATCATAAAGAACTCTGTGAATGTACCTACGGTGGTAGTAGTATCATATGGGCAGAATTTTATTTTATCTTTTTAGATCCATTCTTGGACTAGAATTCTTTTGGCTTTCGTTTGGGCCATGCACTTGAATAGATTCATATCAAAAGCACATTAGTGTCTGTTTTACTGTTATATCTTAATGACACTTCGAAAAAACATTAAGATAAAAGTTACCAAGTTCCACTAAAACATTTCATTCTAGCTTCCTAATCTGTTTTGAAACATTTCAACAATTCCCCAAACTTGACTATATTTAGCAGCTCCTGAGTTTAGAAAAACTCCCAAATCTTTATTTGGAAAATTCGAGGCATTTGAAAGAATTCAGTAATTTGTTGTCTTCTCTCTCCTACAAAAACTTTGCTTTTGTCTGTTTGTTGGTTATTGTTTGGATCCAATCCTTATTTTGTTTTTTTTTGAAATTGTCTATTTGTTGGTTATTGTTTGGATCCATAGACAGTTTCTTAGTGGGGGGACGTGTGTTTTTGCTAATGCCACTTTCCCTGGCTACTAGATTTTTTGTGTTGCCAAGAAGGTGTAATTTATGTGCATTTATTATTTTAATTTTTTTTTGACTCAATTACATTAGTATGTAATTTATGTCGCATTTCAAGAATTATAAGTTTCATTTAGATACTGAATTACCTGTTTGTATGACTCTTTGTTTATCAGTTATAGCTATGTTGATATGGATTGAAATACATAAGTGGTAGAACATAAAGTCATTAACCAAATTGAACCACACTGCTAGGTTATCATTTTGTGTCCGATGGAAACTACAGTAAAAGTATTGTTGAGTGATCAATAACGGAGGAGGATTATGTGGCAGTTTTTTAATTTGTTACAGTGTAAGCGACAAGGCGAGGTATCCGCATCTATTTAACGGGGTTGTGAAACATTTAAGGAGGTTCCAAAACCTAAACGTGCCCCCATGGTCAGGAATGGTACTGGGAGCGACCAATCCATATAAAGTTGGTGTCTCTAATGTTTATGCGGAAATGATAGTTTATCAGGAGTCATCTCCTCACGTAAAATCCCGCCTTAAACACATACACGGGCCCCACTTTACCCATTAGTAATCTCGATGTTTAGAACGCTTCCAGAGCCGTTGAATTGCCAATCGAGATTCATTTTCAGTATTTAACTGCGATGAGTGTATCATCTCCCATGTTTATGTCAATAGTCCTTTTCTAGAAATCATTGGACAAGCGGTCGTCTCTTTAGTCGGTGAGGGTCAGACTTCTTCGTTCCAGTATAAGTTTTCTCTATAATATTTAGTGGTTTTCACGCCCTCATATTTTTCGTTTTTCTGATGAAATCATAGATTGTTTTTCTTGACCTTTAATTGATAATGCATTTTTTGACCAAAATGAATATACCAAGGACTTGCAAAATTATGATAAAAACAAAAACTGCTACTATGATGATACATGCTGGATGATCTGAAAAATCAGGTAGACTGGTGTCTGATATTTTCTTAGAATATAAAACTTGATAGGCAAAACAAAAGTACAATGCACATGATTCTTAATCTTTATAACTAATGTTATCAGTCCCTTGAAATGTTGAGAAAAAGAACCACGGCTGCTTTCTAAGTCCTAGATGGACTCCACCCGACATCTGATCTTATGTTAAAATTATTTGTTATTCCTTTATGATAAAGTTACTGGAAATTTGTAAATTTATTTTATAGTTTTAAGATTATTTAATATTTACAAATTATGATGAAAGTACTTAGTGTTAATATTAAATGACAAGAGAAGGTGCGTCAGTCCACCACTTTTGTTGCTGGTGGAAACTTTCTTTAGCAAGGCTGTCATACATGCCAAAAGGATAAATCTCTGCTCTTGGATATGACGTTTTAGGGAGCAAAAAAATAAACAATTTTAGATATGACGTTTTAGGATCACTTCCTTTTTGTTCTCCTTTATGAGACCAAATTGACTTTATTTTTAGGTTTTTAACTCTTGCAATTAGAAAAATTAATAAATTTGCTTTTCGAGTTTCTAACTTTTGCAAGCAAAAAATAAACAATTTTAGATATGACGTTTTAGGATCACTTCCTTTTGTTCTCCTTTATGAGACCAAATTGACTTTATTTTTAGGTTTTTAACTCTTGCAATTAGAAAAATTAATAAATTTGCTTTTCGAGTTTCTAACTTTTGCAATTAGGAAAAAAAAAGTAATTATATTTAATATTCACTTAGTTCATTATTGAAGCACAAAAACTCTTTAGCCTGTCAGTTGTTTGATAAAACACATAATAAAATCTTTTTTTGGTTGTCTTCAGCTTTGCTTCTTGATAGGATGATATCAGATACCGAACTCTGATTTCACAGCCATTCTTATTTCATTTGTAAATATTATATGTGTTTTGTTTAGAACCTTCAAGTAAATTATTGTATTTGTTTATGATATTAGTTTGAATATGAAGAACTGACCTTTATGTTAATTCATACCCATGTAGTTATGGGTCCATAATTGGAATCATCCTTATGATTTAGCTAAGATTCAAGTTAGTGGAACGATTATTGCTGCTGTCTTCTATTGCTGCATAATGTTTTTCGGCCATTATCTTAGACTAAGTTACATGTATACACCTACAGTACCAATGTAGAGAAGGTAAATCATATTTCTCGAGCTCGCAGTTCCATTATATTTATTGAAAAGACTAGCAACATAGGTAAATATGGTTTCTGTCCCATACTAAGTGAAGTATCTTAACCTACAGATATGGGGTGCAATGCTAGCGCATCGGATTCAATGTCAGAAGGTTACCTGTTCAATTCTGGTCCATCTTAATAGTTCGAAACCATTGATAGTTTGTTGCACGTTTTTCCTTTTTATAATATTTTTGAGTTAAAAGAGGTGACCAGCCATTAATATCATTAGATTAAGTTGAGTTAAAAGAGTGGAAGCAAATTAAGTGAGGGTGATCATTGGATATCATTAGGTTGTCTTGGTTGGGATATGCCTCTCAACTACTGATTTTATAAGGAAGATACTCCAAGGGTAACTTGAGAATTTGATGATTTCTCTTTGTACGAATTAATCGCGTGTATGAGCCTTCTGTGAAGCTAGATGTCGTTTTAGTGCCAGAAGATGCTGATTAAGACTTTGGAGAATTGTTCTTCATCCTAATGTTATATAAGGTTTTCTCGAATGCAGGGAGCATCAAGCATGTCCTAAAAATAAATGTACAATTGCTATTTGTAAAAGGAAATATACCCGAGTTTCTGCAGTCCCATAGTCCTTTTGCATCTCAAGAAACTGAAGAAGTCTGTCACCAATAACATTAACATCATAATGATGTTGTGTTATTTTCCCAATAGTTCTGCACTGATTATTCCAATGGGCATGTCAACATTTGCAATATATTCACATAATTGATATGCTATGAGCATAGCTAAATGAGGGGCAGACTCATCTAAGAGAATAAAGGAAAGATATATAGATACCCTGAAAAGATGGTTTGCTCACCAATGACGTGTTCTCATTTACTATTGTATAAAGAGGGACGATGACATGCCACCGTTTGTCAAGATGGATGAAGAACACATATTATATAATTAATAAGAAGAAGTGTTTACTTTTGAACTCACACTTTTGAAACAAATTATTGTTCTCCGATACTTTAGTGTCAAATTTTACTAAAAAAAAACCTAAAATGTGGAAGGCCTCCGAGATAGAGGCACCGATGACCGATGAGTTATAAGTCGCATCGCAGACACAAAGAATAGCAAAGGTCGGCCAAGATATGAGGATAGACAGTGAAAAGAGACCTGAAGAAATAAAGGATGTGAAAGAGCAGGCTTTTTAGACAGGAGCATGTGAAAATCCACGGTAAATCATTTCTAGACCCGTCATGTTTGGGTCTAAAGGCTTGGATATTGTTGTTCAAACAATTGTAGGCTAAATGGATTTCATTATAATTATTAATTCATTAGAGGTTGATTATTTCTCAATTATAATTTAAACTTACTTTTTGTTTCTCATGTTGATTTAGACAAAGCCCAAACAATTTACAAGAAATCAGGTCCTTTGTAATTCTCATGCCTCGATGATTCTATATGAATGGTGATGAATAGGCCTGTGATTAACCAACAACAACGTTTGAAAATCTATTCCAATTTTGCAACAGTTCCGACAAAATTATGGCCATAACAATATACACAAATTTGGTTAATGTTTTTAGTTTTTATTGTCAAGGGATTACTGAGTAAACATCTCTAGCATTAACATTTATTATTGGTTTAAGCATAGCTAACACAAAATTATTTGGTAGGTAACTTAAAATTCATTCATGCGTTCGCCACATGCGAATCTTTTTAAATCGTGCATTGCTAAAAGTAATTTAATTACTAACATGTATCAAATATTCCCATCCATTAATTAAAAATGATGAAACTAATCAAGAAGTTTTTGACGATTTTCTGATACACTTGGGCAACGGGAGCGAAGCCCCGCCACACCAATCGACAATTCCCTCTGGACCCGGTGCGTAGCACGGGTTACATACTAGTATACAAATAAAGCCTAAGTAACCCTATCAAAAACCAAAGGGAAAAATATCGTTTGGTTCTTTTTTAGGTGGGCCCATGTTTGTTTGGTTCTTTTGCAAAGCGCCTTTACTGTTTGGTCCATAATTATTTATAAATATAAAACAGTCAAAAATACCCTTCCATGTTAATTTTTACTTATTTTCTTGTAGCAATTCATTCTGTGTGACGAACCATCAAAGTTAATTCTCACAAATAAAAACCTAATAAAAGCCAAATTAAATCACATATGAACGAACTTCATTATTTCATTAAAATTCTACAAAAATTTCATTATTAAGAACAAAACCGCAGTTCATTTCGGAATGAACTCTCATAAAACCTATATACAAACCGTGAGTTCATTTTCTGGAATGAACTCCTCATAAAACCTATACAAACCGCAGTTCATTTCTGGAATGAACTCCTCATAAAACCAGAGTTCATTTCTGAATGAACTCCTCATAAAACCTATATAAACCGGAGTTCATTTCTGGAATGAACTCCTCATAAAACCTATACAAACAAGAGTTCATTTCTGGAATGAACTCCTCATAAAAACCGTAGTTTATTTCGAATGAACTCATATAAAAACCTGTATAAACCGTGAGTTCATTTCTCGGAATGAACTCCTCATAAAACCTATATAAACGATTATGTTCATCAACATCAGAATTCATTTCAAAAATGAAGTTCATTCCAGAATGAAGTTCATCTTCTGTAGCAGAAGAACAACAACAAAACGCATAAATCTCCATCTTCAACAGCATCAGCAGATTTCTAGGGTTTGGCAAGTTCATCTTCATCATCATCTCCAATCACAGCAACATCAAGAAACCAAAAACCTAATTAAATCTTCAAGAACAACAGATCTATCTTGAGTTAGTCTTTCATCTTCATCATCATCACCACTTCATAAAGAAACATCAAGAAAACAAAAAACATAATTAAATCTTCAATAAACAGCAGATTTATCTTTGACAACAACAACGTGAGCGTAAGATGATGTTGTCTTCATCTTCATCGTCTTCATTATCATCACCAATATCAAAAGCTTCGCTGCTCATCATCTTCTTCATGTGATTCATCATCTTCATCATCATCACTAATCGCAAAGAACATCAAGATCAACATCAAAACGCCGTCTTCATCGTTTAATCAACAATAAATAGCTTTATTTCTTCTTCATCTTCTTTACAAAGAGCAGTAAAAAAGAAAAGAAAAAAATGTAGAGAGAGAGAAACTAGATCCGAAATAGAGAGAGAGAAAAAGTAACTCGAGAATGAGATAATTTTATTAAATTTTGTATATATATGGTCACCTTAGGACCAAACCATTATTTTCTAGGACCAAATAATAATATAAGGGTATTTCTGTCACTACAAGATGACATTTACATCATCCATGACATCACCCTAGGACCAAACTATAATTTTTATTACCAAATAGAACCAAACATACAATTGACTAGGTCAATTGTACTAGACTCTCTCTAATATATTATTTGTAGAACCAATTGGTATTTCCTACAAACCAAAAAACCTCAATTTACATATGAATGATATCCTCCCATTGATGCAATAACTGCCTGTTTTAAAGCTTTTGAAAATGTCTATTGTAGAGCTCCATAGACAAATATGCAACTTGATTGCAAACACTAATTCCTCTTTGTCCGTATGCCTTCCCTCCCGCCTCCTTCGTTTTTTCGAGCCATAATTCCTGATAGCAAATAAAGGAAGTAAGTGCCATATTACCTTAATTCTTCCTCCCACTCCAACCATTCTCCACCGAGTAACAAGTTACGAAAAAGTTCTTTGGTAGAACCCATAAGAAATTTAACGAAGCTAAAAACTTCTCCCGGATAAATCTTGATCACTCACAGTTCATAAATAGATGGTCTTGAGTCTCTTCCAAATTATTGCATAAAAGGCATAGGTTCGATTGGATTTCCACTCCTTGCGCCTGCAGCATAGTTCTGGTTGGTATGGATTTGTGCATGCAGCCCACATCATGAACCTGACCTTTGGTGGAGAAAACTTACTATGCACTACCCCGTAGTAACTCCCAATCCTGCTCACTTCCGTAGTTTCACATACAAATCTTTGCAGACCCAATCTCCTACAATATCATCCTCTCCCCCTTGAACCAAAGTCGTTTTCTTAAGTCATGCTTGATTTCCAAAGGAGTCGATACGTTCGAAGAGGGTCTAAAGCCTTTGAAAACTCAAATTCTACGATGCACCTTTCATATCAGCAACCAAAAAGTGTCTACAATAGTCTAAGTTTGCCTAGCTAAGTTATCTAATGTCAAGGTAAGAATAGTCGAAAACTATCAAGAGTTTGCCAATACGCCGTTCTTAGCAGTGTGAACTAGTTTTAGATACCCTAATAAGTTTGTGTATACGTGGAAGTCTAAGTACAGTTGTAGTCCAAAGTATTTGTAATTGTAGCCTATAAATACGCCTGTCTAGTTTCATTTGTAATTGAGCAAGACTAATATCATTTGTACCAATCTACTAGCAATTTTAGTGAGCAGGGCTAAATTAAAATGATGTGGGTTTTTAATTCCTAAGCCACCTTGAGAGATAGGTTTGCATATGCTTTTCCATGCCCTTATAAATCCTCATTGTCTCATTGTCTGATCTTTTTTCCACCGAGGTTTTATGAATGTGGTCGAGGTGATCAAGGGTTGCTTTCGGCAGAGCTAGGACTTGCATTTGATAAGTTGATAGGATTGAAGAACACATTTTATCAAAAGCAGTCCTCCCGCTGAGACAATTTCGATTTCCACCTTGTAACGAGAGTAGTAACGTTTTAGTAGAGGTAAAATTGGCTTTTCGGTTTTTCTCGAAAAAGAGCGTTGTTCCTAGATATTTATCATTTTTAGTCATCGGTGGGACCTTTAATATTTTTCTATAATTTTTCCATGTCTTGGATGTATTTTGGGGATGAAATAGACACTGGATTTTTGAAGATTAACCATCTGGCTCGTGATGTTCCCAAATAAATGTAAAATCTCCAATCGGCTTTTCGCTTCCCCCAGATCGCTTTTGTAAAAAGAAAAATGTCCGTGAAAAAGAGGTGGGAGATATTTGGGGCATCTTAATTTACTTGGAACCTAGAAATTCGTTTGTCTTCAATTGCCTTTTCTAGGAGTCTAGAGAGGATTTCCAAGCAGATTAGGAAAAGATACGGTGATAAATGGTCACCGTGTCGTAGACCCCTAGAAGTGTTGAAAGATGGTCCCGAGGATCAATTTAGAAGAATTGAAAAGGAAGTTGTTGAGATGCATTGCATAATGAGTTTTGTCCAGAAATCCGAGAAGCCAAAAACTTAGAGAACTTTCTCAATGAAATTCCATTCGACTATATCAAAAGCTTTTGATAGGTCAAGCTTTAACGCTAGGGAACCCTTTTTTTTCTTGGAGTTTTTCATCGAGTGGATAAGTTCGTGAGCAATTATGATGTTATCTGTGATTTGTCGACCGGGGAGAAAAGCCGATTGATTAGGGGATATTAATTTACCCAGGATGGGTTTTAGTCTATTAGCTAAAAAATTTGAGATGAGTTTATAAGTGGTATTGCTCAGGCTAATAGGGTCCGAAATCTCTAGGAGATTGGGGTGTGGAAATTGTTGGGATGAGGTTATGAAGGAATGATTAAGATCTTTGTCGAGAGTGGCCGAGCGAAAAATCTCTTGGACAGTGTCGATTAAATCATTTCCCGAGAATGTCCAGTTTGCTTTAAGTGGTATATCCGGGCCTGGAGCTCCCCATAAAGAGCGCCAATTTGTCTAATAAATAATTGCTAACGTAAGTCAGCTAATATTTGCTAGATAAAATTATTTTGGGTTTTGGTGTTGCACATGAGTCATTAAATAGGTAATTTAAATTACCCTAGTCTAATTATATTAAATATGGTTAATTTACCCTCCATTAGATTAGTGTTAATTAATTAAGGTGATTACAGGTATGATTAAACATATCTTTTTTTTTTTTTTTTTTTTTTTTGGTAATTCAATTTTCATTAACGGAAATCAAGATTACATAGATCTCAAGTACATCGAATTCAAAAAGTAACAAGAAACAACATTCTTGTAGCGGTACATGATTGAAAATTAGACGAGGAAAAGAGAAGGAATTCCAAATACCGACCTAATACAAGTATGTGAGAACCGATTGAATCGAGAGAAGATGGCCTTCATAATATTTATAGACCATTTGATAAATCTTCTTCCTCTTGAAGTAATGCTCCGATGGTATAGGAGTAATATGCAAATTTGTTGACCAGCAAATCGAGAGTAACGTGAATCCGGTGACGCACTTGAACAAACATATAATCAAGATTAAGTAACCATTAAAATAAAAGAGAATCACCATGAACATGAAGACAAAAATCACCATAAAGGTGAAGACAAAAATCACTATCATGGTGAAGAAAAGAAGGTAAACAAAGCCTAAGTAAAACCCTAATAGGAAAGAATCATGTTATTCTAAAACTAAAACATGAAGAAAAAAAAAAAAAAAAAAAAAAAAAAATAAGATCCTTGCACGGATCTAGCCCCAAATAGACTAGATCTGAGCAAGAAGATGAAGTTTGAGTTTTTTTTTTTCTCTCTGGAAAAGTGGAGAGAGAGTATGATTAAGCATATCGATTAGGATAAATAATACCACTAATTTCTAAAGATCAAAACTTTTTTTTTTTTTTTTTTAAGAAGATCAAGAAGGATGATATTGATGAAATTTTTGAAACCTTGGGAAGCAAAGCGTCTCACCCCAATTCTTAAAATATTCGGGAGGACCCGATAATCAACTCCTAATAATAATTTTGTTGGATTTAATCCGTTAAAAATTGAGGAAAAAATCTGGGGTTTTTTGATACAACGGCTTGGATATAATGTTGTCCTAGACGCAATAGCTTTTTACGACTGGCAATCTAAGAACTCCAAGCCATCATTCCTAGAAACGGTTGGGTAACGATGAACCCCTGGGCGATTCATCATCCAGAATCACCCGTGTTTGTTTGACGGCTGGTAACTCATCCGTGACTATAGGAAAAGGCTTGGTAACCTACCAGTAAGGAGTGGTGGAACCAGAAAATGAATGTTGGGTGGTTTGAAAACAAATTGGCTTGACTTGGGCTGGGCTGGCTTAAGCCTATTGTTTAGGCTTGATTTTTTGTTTCCAGACACAATTGCACTTTAAAATGTAAATTTTTTTTGGACTTTGGGTTAAGCCATTTAAGTCACTACATAGATCCTCCCCTGCCCGTGAGTGGAGTAAAAGGCTGGGTAACCCAGTCATTTTTGATGTCGAGACTCTTAACCGATTCATTTGTTTCTTTTGTTTGACTTGGACCAATATGGTTGAGTCTCTAAAACGGCTAGTTTTTCAAAACAAAAATAGCGGTTACATCATTAAAATCTATAAAAAGAGACTTTTTTTTATCATCTTTTCCTCACCCAAATTCTAGTTTTAAGTTTTCTAATTACGAAGAAAATTATCCTATTATTAGAGTATGGGTGACGGTCGGACAACATGATAAAGATCTCGACGTTGACACGAGATCAAATATCTATATATATATATATATATATATATATATATATATATATATATGTCTTTTCGGAACCGTATATTCATAGTTTTTTATGACGTTAGATAGAAATGCTTAACTCGGGATCTTTGGCACTCGTCAAAGAAAGATTCGAGAAAATCTTTGAAGAATGCGAAGTATTCAAATAGGAAATTAAAGTCGTAAAGGAAGCCCAACCCCTTCGTCGTCTGCTATTAAAGTAAGTTTAGAATAACACGTTTTATTGGAAATAGTTTTCAATCATAGTATCTAACTTTTAACTGGTTTTTTTGTTTTTGCAATGGTGTGTGGCACTAGCCGGATACGAGGAATTCCGTGGGAAAAGTTTGAGTTTGAAGATTGTTATTGTATTTTGCAAAACACTACCTATGATTTTACTATGAACCCCGAAACCTACTATTAAGCGTTGTTATGATCTATTGCACTTTATTTCTTTCAATGTAACGCTATTTTACTTCCTTTAGTGAATGAAAAACCATTTTGGTCTATTGTGTTTTATGTTAGTTTAATTTGATATTTGAAAATTTATAAGCATTTTCGGCTAGGTATTAAACTGTAATGACCTAGACGTTTTGACGTAAGATGATAAACAACTAAAATTATCAGATCTACGGCGTGGATAATGGACCACGACCAAAGTTTAAATACGAAAAAGGATGGGTACTTTACCTTACCCTAGATGTAATATGTTTTCCACTAAATTTTTGACTGGGTATTTGTTGTGTGGGCGGGGAATAGTTGTATTTATTTACTATTTCCATAATTACGACTTGGTTACCTAGTCGTACATCTTTTTTTCCAAGTTTTGTTGTCGTAATTCATAAAAAAAATTACTTTCGTTCATCAATTCATAATGTTACCATTACATAATTAAGCTGCATTATATCCCAGTATATCTAAATGTAAAATGAAAACTTAGAGCATTACACTTAAATAGAAATACTTAAATAATCAAGCTTTGTTGAAATGATCAACAAACTCTTTTGTGATCCAATAACATTGCTTATGCTCAAATTCTTTACGGCGAATAGCTTGGTATCGGGAAAGAGCCAACGCTTACTAAAAATAACATATCAAGATTAAATTAGTATAATGTTCAAAACTTACTTGATAAATAACTTTTGCACATACGTACTCTACTTAAAAAGGACTTTTCGGTACTGTTCGGCTTCACCGTTCCAATTACACCCTTAAAACTTCTATTTCAAAGGTAGATCTCCTCGAACCTTTCCTGAACCTTTCCTTTATTTGGTTCATTGATCTTCCATTTTCATTACCATACATTGGCACAAAAACCATAAATAAACGGTTCCATTAAGAATCATTATTTCTGTCCACGTTAATACCTTGATTTTCGTCATGATTTATGACCGTGGGCGTGACTTTAACAGTTGCAGCATCTTCTTAGGTAGTGTCGCGAGTAACCATATTTCTTCTTTTTATTTGCAACAATTTGAGAGTTTGGGGGAGAGATTGTGCAAAATTTCTTTGTTGGAGAAGGAAAATTTTATAGCAATGAATGACCCAACGGCTAGCGTTCCTTGAAAAAACTCAATGCAATAACTCATTTCAATCCCAGATTTACGGTCAGGAAAAAAAGAATAGACCATGCCATAACAGCACAATCAGTTGGGACGTATATGAACCAGCTGGGAAAGTTCATACTTACGGCTTGATTAGGGTTAAAATCCAACTGAAATGCTTATACGACCTGGTCTCTTTTGAGTATCATTTTCGTAATGTCCTTCCAGTGTCCATTCTCTATTTTTCCGGGCCGTAAATATGGAATTTCCATGATTTAATGCATTTGGTTTTTGGAGGAAAAAACTAGCAGTTGGGTCATTGTTTGCTATAAAATGACCCTTCTCCAACAAATAAATTGTGCAAAAATCTCTCTCTCAAACTCCCAAATTGTTGTAAAAAAAATAACATGGTTAGTCGCTACACTAGAGGTGTATGTTGCGATCATTAGAGCATGGATGATGGTAGTAAAGCATCATGAAGATGTAAACATTTACATAGATGAAACCTCTTATTCTTTTTGGATCGATGTGTGTATTGTTTTGTGGCGCTAGACGGAAATCATAACGGAAGATCGTTGGAACTCATTAAAAAAAGATTCGAGAAGATCTTTCCACAATCGGAAGCTTTCAAAGAGGAAATGAAAGCCGTAAAGGAAAACAATCCCAATATACCACGTGCTCAAAGAGTAAGTTTTTCTATAATCCTTCCATCAAAATTTTTTTGAATAATACTAACTTATAATTGATTTTTTTTTTTTTTGAGGGAGATGGTCAAAGCCAATTACGAGGATGCCCACCTTCATGGTTCTTTGTCGTGTCTTGGAAGAAATTACTTATCTTCGATTTGGATCACTATTATTGAGACCCATGTTTGCAATGTCGTGACCTTTTCTTTCAATTTTATGTTATGAAATATGTGTGCCTTTTCGTTTCAATGAAATGCTATGAAATATGTATGCATTTTTCCTTTACGGTTTTTGGAAAATACAAAACTAGTAAGGGTTAGGAAAGTCCCTACCGAGTTACGTCTCACGGTCAGAAAAACCGCAAAACCTAACGAGTATATGAACTTACGTCTGTGAAACTTGTGTCGCGGCTGGGACACTGCGGTTTCGATTGGAAATTCCTAGCCGAGCCAAAAGAAAAAATTATAGTTTTCTGCAAATACGGAACAACTAACAGTTAGGTTAGTGAAAACCGTAATGGTCGATTCACGGTTAGGAGTTCTTAGAGTCCCAAGCGCAACTGTCATTTCACGGCTAGATCGACAAGAAATTCTAGCCATAATAAACCCACAAGCAGTTTTCCTAAACCCTAAATTCATCAATCTTACCTATTAAACCATTCTAAAGGTAAAATAAATGATGAGTTTTTCAATTCTTAACAATCTGGAGGATTTGCTATTGTTTGCGCAGTTGATGGTGGATTCACAGAAGCTTCAATTTGTGGTATAATACAACAAGCCGTAAATGATGGATTCATTCAATCAAAATCGCTCTGATTTTGTCATCTTGAGCTCATAAGTTTTTAGAGATTTGATCATAGGTTTTGTTGTTCGATTTTGAGAAGAAGAATGGAGAAAGAGGTTGGTGAATTTATTTATTTTTAATTATTATTGATTTTAGGTAATAAAAATATTTAAAAGCTAAATTTGATTTTTATCGCACATTTGGTTTCCCCTTATCCACGTTTAGGATATTAGAATCCTATGCGACCCCAAACTTAAACCTACTGATGCTCCAAAAGAAGCTTTAATTGAATTTTATTTCCCACTACACCAAATTTAACGTTTAGACTTAGATATGTTGCTGACTAGGCTTGCAACAGATTTTTGTCTTTGCTAAACACTCTATCATGAGGTTTTTCGCAGCTCTAGCTAGTTTGCTAATTTCGATCAAGAGACGGCAGTCGCAACAGAAATCAATCACAGGGAAACAAAAAATTAGAAATTTAAAGAATCTATTGCTAATTTTCGAGTTATTAGGGATAGTTTTTATTAGAATAGGATATAGTTGTTCTGGTTCAGATTTAGCAACACATTTTTGCCGTTGCTAAATTTTAGCAACACAAAAACAAAGAGTCAAAGTCTTTGTTGACCTAGTCAAAATCGATTCCCCCCAGTTTATGTTGTAAAACCCTGATTCATCCTATATCCAGTAATTCAATCTGATAGTTCTCATACTCTACATTCCTACACATCTAAAAATTTAAACAAGAAAAAATGCAGCAACATCTGCTGAAATTCTCAGCATTTACATGTTCCATGTAACAAGTTTAAATATTAAAGACATTCTACACAGGAAGGGAACCAAAGACAATAAAGCGGGATGGTGTGAGTTGTATTAAGAAATCGGGTGTTAAATGTAATAAAACAGAGCACAACTGAAAGAATTCAGAGGTAGAAGAATATGTAAATATGTTCTTATATATGTTGTTGTTTCTTATATTGTGTTGGTGAAACTATGTCTGTTACATATAATACTTATATAAATCAAAAGAATTGCTTACAGTTTAGGATGGACTTTCTCTGTTGGAACAATATGAACTTGCAACAAGGGCTCAAATAACAGATAATTACGCAAACAGTCTGCGACAATCTTCGCGACCTACATTTGGCAACAATTACATTCAGTTACAACAACACAAACTTGAAATTACACATACAAGAGAAACACACCAACTATAAGTAAAAACCTCAATTGACTTAAACTCGATAAATCCTAAATATTTACATATGAAAGTACATAGTGCATTAGTTGAAAGTATGGAAGAAAGAAAATATTTTTAAACTAAACTCGGCAGTTAGAAAACTAAAGAATGCGAAGTGAAGAACTTTATATCTACTAGTCTTATCATAGTGCTTACTCACAAAGTTGTACCAAACTAAATTATAATAGGGCTTCACCAAAGCCAAAGTCCATTGAACAACTTATGCGCCTCCTATCTTTTCGGTGTCTTCTATAACTAACAATGAAAAGATTTTAAGTAAAATCAGATACGCCGATTTCGGTTTTTAATGCAACATTCACTTATTATAGAGCTAGAATAATGAAAGATGATCAAATATCAAAAAATTTCACATAGATACAAGTTAAACAGAATTCAGCTATCTTGATTTTGTCACTTTCCAATGCGGTAAATTCCAACATAAATTGCTTAGAATTTACTAATCTCTTGAAAGCAGTTTCCACAATAACCAAATTTAGAAACCTATATAAAGTTGAAGCTTGTTGTGCGGTGCCATTTTTGTAGCAAGCTTGATGCGAGAATGAAGAAATATATAGATAGGACAGTGTTGAGACAAAAAATCTAAGAGTACCAGCAGTAATATGATTACCTGAATCCATTTGCTTCTTATCTAATTCAATATCTGCTTGTGCACTTCTGTATAACTCTAAAGCAGTTCGACTTTCCATGATTGCTGGGTCCTTGTTCAGCAATCCTGATAACTGCAATCAAGAAGCCAATAGATATAACAATAAACAATGGATTTATGAATAGAGTTTCGCAAACTTCCGCATACCGTATTGACATAATACAAAACATTTGATCCTATTGAATTTCATAAGACAACAAAGTAACACACAAGATTTAGTACTGATAAGAACTTAATATCTCTATTGCAAACCAAAACATACCTAAATTGAAAGCTTCATGATAGCCAATAGACATTTGAGTTGAATGTGGAGATCTAAAGAGCATGCGAACAGAAATAAAAATCAGTGAGTCTCTGAAATATGTGTAGGACAATAGAAATTTAGTATAGTAACTCAACATATACATTTTACCAAAAGTCAATATTGAAACTCTGTAACAGAACTTTTGGTTGTTTCTTGTGAATCACACATGACTTATAACCATGTAAGACAGAAACATGGGTAAGATACATAACCATACTCGTTAAATAACAAAGTTTATATGGATATTAGACCAAATTCGAAGCATTATGCTCACATCATCAAGCTAGGTCAAAATGCCACCATTGCAAAGCTAACCATATGAGTAGGAAAAAAATTCATATACCTTGTTAAGGGGATTAAGATTGGGTACCTGCCGTATATGACTATTTGCAAGGCTTCCGTTCCCTGTGATTCCTAATATTGTCTTTCTGCAAACACCATCGTGGATAAGAAGTTAATGCTTTTAACAGAGACTAGCCACTGAATTATATATAATTCCTTTGGTATATCTGATTGTATATATACCTGAAAGCCGAACAATGCCCTTAGCCAATCAAGAATGTTCAAGGTTCCTGCCTTTTATCTTTGCTGGTCAAACGAAGAAGGCCAAGTGAAGCCACAAATACGAGTATAAATAAAAAAATATGTAACTACTTGCGAATCAAAGACCTAATGCTACTACTCTGTCCAAATGACACATCCCTTGGGGTTTAATATTCTCCCACGACCCCCTAAACAGACATAAGCACAACTAAAGCGTACATCAACTACAGTTGGCACCTCCCCAAGATGCATGATGGAATGCCAGTGCCAAGTGTTTTTCTAACATGCTAAGGCTTGTCTATGGTTCATTCCAACTTTAACTATTTAACTAATTTAGTCCAGCACAAAAACTGATACAAAAGGAAGCTAGTATAGAAAGTACCTCAAACAAACCCGACATAAGAACAATGGATAAGGCTTCAAATTGTTCACAAATTCAGGCAATTGATTCTTAAGGTTTTCTACACAACTGCAACATCAAAACAAATTAAAAAATATTAAAACCATTATATCAACTTCATATTCATAACCAAAGGAAGTAAGATGTGGTATGAAAAAAATCACATACTCGATGCAAGTTTTACTTGTCAACCAAAGGAAGTAAGATGTAGTGATCGAATTCAGACTGTAGTTTGTTAAGGGGAGTTTGTTAGAAGTCGATGTCACCGTCTTCCTCTACAGAGTAAGGGCATTGACACAAATATTTTTAAAAATGACAGGAATGAAGCAGTGTAGCTTCCTTCAATATTTGTATGCTGGTTTTTCTAATGTTGTCATCCATTTCAGCTTCTGAGTTGCAATAGTGTAGTTTCCTTCAATAATTGGTACAAAGTCAGAAATATACTCTTAATTACCAACAGAGACATTGACAAATGATGTAATGAAGGTCACAACAGACCTGCACATATAACACGGTCTACAGATGGTTAGGAATAAAATAAGAATACAATCCATGTTTATAAAAAGCTTTTACCCCTACAGAAGGGAGCTAGCAAGGGAGAAAATGATCAAGATATTCAATTTACATGTCAATAGAGCATACGTACGTGTCCTGGTCACAAGATACCAAAACTCATAATATCTGCAGTGCCAACTTCATTTTACTAAAAGTCACCACCACCACCTCCTACACCTGCCACATCTACAATTCACCACTTCCTCCATCTCTAGAACCTACTTCTTACTACAAGTCACCACCAGTACCAAGCCAAAACTATTACAAGTCACCACCACCATTTCCAGTATCACCACCACCATCTCCAGTATCATCCGCATACTACCACAAGTCACCACCACCATCAGCTTAGAATTAGCTCATATCCGGTACCCATTCCTTACTAATACAAATCCCCATACTACTTATTATATCAAATAGATCGAAACATCACATTACAATCTTAAACGAAACATTTCAAAGAAATGAATGGTAAAGCCTTACCACCACCAACTACATTGTTGGTGGCATTCGCTACTAATTTGTACAAGGCTGGGACCAATGTTCTTAACTCTGTCCTTAAACTCAAAGCTTTCAGCAACGGTGAGTAGATATACTTCCGCAGAAATTCTCATCAAAAACTGTACAATTTGCTGAGATGTGAATGTCAAACATATTGCACTTACTAATAATGCAATCACCAAAATTTTCAATACAGATTGACTGCTAATAATACTTTTTGGTGTTTTCTTAAAGAAAATAACAAATGATGGTATAACTACAATCGAAGGGGCTAACTTAAGTGAAATAAATACTCACGCAAAGGAGAAGGTTCACAAATTGAAATACCTATGGGATTTCTTGCATCTGAAATTAAAATTGAAAAATAAGAACAATGGATAAGACTTCAAATTGTTCACAAATTTAATCCACTGAACCTGAAAGTCTTCTAGCAACTGATTCAAATGGGTGGAAATAGGGTTAGAACAATGGATAAGACTTCAAATTGTTCACAAATTTAATCCACTTCTAAATCAGTTCTCTAGGTATACTATTCTCTAGTATAACATGATTCCGGCGCCACTCTTTACTATTCATATTTGGTTGTTATCTTGGTATACTCAATTAAGTTTTCACTTGTGTTTCTGAGAGATTCTCGCCATTAGAGCTGAAGCTTGCAGATCACAATGTCACCCACCGTAGGATTCAAGGGTTGTGAGATGATTTTTGAAGATGGGAAAGAATAGCTAGAAGGGTTTTACTAAAACGAAGTGTTATTAGATTATTTTTTTTTAGTGTAGATCTTGTTTTCAAATAGTGATTATAATTGGTAATGTTGATCTTGTTTTCAAATAAATACATGGTTATTAAAGTATTACGGATTTAATTTTGTATTTAAATTCTCAATTTTTTTTATTTTTTTTTCAAATCGAATATGTACCACAACACATAATTAGAGTTGTCAAAGAAATGATATACAATTCTTCCCATAGTTGTCAAAAGAAGTGACATACAACTCAAACCAAAGTTTTCAAAGAAATGACATACAACTCTAATCATAGTTGTCAAGGAATTCACATACAACTCTAACCAAAGTTGTCAAAGAATTCACATACAACTCTAATCATTGTTGTCAAGGAATTCACATACAACTCTAACCGTAGTTGTAAACTAAATTTCTACAACCCCAACAAATGTAGTGTAGGAGTTATTTTCACAACCCATGTAAGAGTTGTGTCAGGCATTAAGAGGACATTTAAAAAGACATTCACAACTAAAACAAGTGTTGTACAAAACTGAACCACAACCACGTTTACGACTCTAGCTGAAGAGTTGCAAAGAATTGAAGACCTTCTACAACCCCCTTGTGCAACCTATCAATAAGCGTCGCCGTATGTTGTACGACAACTGTTTTCTGGGGTAGTTGATCGTTATTTTTCCTGTAGTGACATTAGAACTCTTCGTGTCATCCTCCTGTGATTATTCCACGATGGAGAATCCATTATCAGCGAATCACCAAAAATGTCTAATGTCTCCTTGAAATCATCTCCTTGGGGAAGTTGGAAAAGCTGGTTTTGAGCATGTATTCGGTGTTTCCAGGATCACAGGTGACTAGTCCGCTGAAACACCCAAAAAAGGCTCGTCTTTCGACAATAGTGCTTCCCACAAGTTCACAACGTCGACCGTCCAATCATGAGTACGATGCATGTTTTGGAAGATTGATGGAAACACACTCACAGTTGGCCAACGCACTATGACTTGATTATTCTTCTTGTGTCTCCAATACATTGAAATTAGAACAAAGATGGAACTACGAAGCAAATTTCAGGCCGCACCCTCCATTTGTAACAACCTATCAATGATAATGAGACCAGAACAGATTTGAGATACATGTTTTCGGTTGAGTACATGCGAGTTTAGATCTCTATCATGTACAACGTACCAGCAACTACATATTTGTATGCATAAATAATTTTAGAAAATTAAAATCACATAATTAATGAAAAACCTAGGATCCAATTTTCAATAGACATTAATTCAATATTTATTTCTACACCGTCCAGATCTTAACTATCCTCAAAGGAAACAACACATGGTAGTTTTCTATAGACATTAATTAATTAATTCTTAAACAATTAAGACAGTGTACTTACATGTTACTACGGTCGCTTGGAACGCAGAGAGCTGGAGTAAGTAAATCTCTGGCCTGGCTTATCTTTTGTTAGAGCACAAAATTGGTTAAAAAGACCAAAATCAATAATTTTTGGGTGAAAAAGATATTTAGATTTTGATACTGTTTAAATGGACAAAAATATAAAAAAAAAAAAAGCCGAGGATGTAACCAGTTTCATCATACCCATTTTCAAATTACTTTTTTAGTTTTAATTTACATCATGATGCATCCAGTTTCATCTCGCTATTTTTTAAGTTTAAGGCAGAATGAATCTAATTCCATCATTTCTGCATTGAATCAATGCACCAACTATAACTCTAGTTGACTAAAACTAATTTAGTTTGTGCATTTTTCTAAGGTCCGGTGTGGACGAATGAATACACAAATAACACGGTACACGCAACTAATAAATTAAATGTGTTGTTAAACAATTGTCTAACCTGAGATCTCAAGATCACTACGGGAAAAATATACATCTACAACTGGAGATTTACAACACTTTTCTAAACATCGTAGAAAGTCCTATGTTTTACAACTGGTTTCAAAGGAAGAGTTGTCGTATATCATCACTGCCAACCCTTAGGAAACAAGGGTTGCGCTAAGAAAACAAACGACAACTCCTTAAGCAAAGCGGTTGTGACAACATTTAGCTATAACAACTTCTGTTCCATATATGTAGTGACTTAGCCTATCACAATTCGACAAGTGTTGTTGAAGAACACAAAAAATATGATAATGAAAAAAAATGTTAGAGGGGAGATTCGAACATGAACCTACTGCATGGAAGTTTAGCTCATCAACCACCCTTTCAGTTCACAAGTTTGGTTTTTTTTGTTTTTTTTAAATAGAAACCTACAACAACACTTATAAGTGTTGTTGAAGTAAAAATATATAATGTTGGAAAAAATGAGGTTATAGGGAGATTCGAACATGAATCTATTCTGCATGGACGTCTACCTCATCAACCATCCTTACAGTTCACAAGTTTTGACTATTTTTTCTTTTTTAATAAAAATGTATAACAACACTTATAAGTGTTGTTGAAGTAAAAATATAGAACATTAGAAGAAATGCGGATGGGGATTTGATCCTCAACCTCTGTATGGAAGTCTACACCACTAACCATACCTACACTATTACATGTTCTTGTCAAGTTTGTGGTTCTTTAATACACTAACTTTATGACAACCCTTCATAAGAGTTGTAAAACAAAATGTAATGCTCAAAAATAATGCTCAGTGATTTGGCCCCAAAAGCAGACGAAGCCTTCTCTGTAAATAATTACATACATTTTCACTATCTGTAATATTTACTTTACTCACTTTAGATAAGGGTAGTCTGGTAATTTTCACAGTCTCCATAATATTTATTACCTTTATTTCTAGTAAGGGTAATATGGTGATTTTAACAATTTATAATATTTAGTTTACTTATTTTCCGATAAGCGTGGTCTCGGTCATTTTCATAGTCTTCATAATATTTATTGCATTAATTTCCAAGAAGGGTAAATATGGTCATTTTCACAAGCAGTAATATTTACTTTACTTTTTTTTCGATAATGGGCAAGTCACTTTCACAATCTCCATAATATTTAATGCACAAATTTCCATGAAGGGTAATATGATCATTTTCACTATCCGTAATATTTACTTTACTTTATTTGGATAAGGATAGTTTAGTAATTTTCACAATCTCCGTAATATTTATTACCT